>LPNX010899499.1:156048-174827 GCA_001517045.1 Pseudotsuga menziesii | reverse complement strand
GGGTGAGACTGCAACCTGCGCGCAGGTTGTTGCCGAAAGGGCCAACATGGTGGGTCTTTTGTTGGTGCGACGTATAAGCGTTAACTCGGGTCTGCCCTATTGCCCAGCAAATTGGTTCCATTTCCAGTTGAACTCAGTACCTGCTCAAGAGGGGGTCACCTTGTACCACAAGGGCTATGTTTTGGAGGCCCTCTGTGAAGGACATCAGTGATTGGTTCGCTGAGATCTGTTTGAAATTCGCGCAGCAAGAAAATATGAACCCGTGTCGAAGCGCAAGTGACTTTTTACAACGGTATGTTTTTTGTGATACTTATGAAATTTTCTTTGGTCGTTTCCATATAGAGTTGCACCAGTGGTTGTCTAGGTTAACAGAAAGAAGGACGAACTTTCAAACTCAACGGATTCCTGCGTGGACCCCCGCAAGGGTCAACCTTGTGCAAAACGTGAACAACGAGGTATCTCGTGCTGTCGATTTCTGGACGACGTGCACGTTGGAGACCTTTTTGACAGAGTTTGCCATTGATACAAGCACTTCTTTCAGTGAAGCTGAACGACAGTTCTTTAAAGGGCCCCGTGGTAAGTTTTTAAATTCCTTAAGCTTAAAGATTAAAATACTATTGTTTGAAAAGGGCATCTTATTATTTGAGTCAGACTGCTAGCACTAACATATGTTTACAAGTGAAAATACCCTCGACGCGCAAAGTGGGTTGTCTCGAAGTGAGCAACGGTACAAAAGAAATTTTGAATCCTACTCTTCAGGACAGACCACCGCACTTCCCCCTGACAGCCCTTCACAATCTGACCTCGAAGGACACCCTCCTGTTACACCCCATCGTCGCTTTGTTACCCCTAAAGTTCAGCCGCAGTGTGTCCGGCAACCAAGTCCAAGTATACCGTCCAGAGGTTAACCTAACCCCGTAAACCCCCCCCGTCAACGCCCTGCCCTCCTCCTCACCCTCCCAAACCCAACATGGCCCACCTAGCTGATGATATTAAGCTTCCCATTTTCAAAGGCACGGGATCAGAAGACCCAGAACAGTTCTGGTTTTTGTGTGAGGCCGTCTGGAACGCGAAGAGTATTACCGACCTGGATATGAGAACTGCGCAGCTTATTACTTCCTTTCGCGACCGGGCTTTGACCTGGTTCATGAAATTCTCCAGTAATCAGCACCCCAATTTGGATGAAATCAAGGCCGCCCTCATTAAGGAATTTAAGAAACCGAAATTAGAATCACAGAGCATCACTGAACTTAAAGAGATTCAACAACGGCGCGAAGAATCCGTGTGGGACTTTGACCAGAGATTCAAAGTCTTATTAGACCAAGTAAGCTTTACTATTAGTCCTGCGCAGCACAAGGAATGGTTTATTGCTGCGTTACTGCCGCATATCAGAACGCCGCTCATGCAACAGAAGGTTGCTGACTAGCAAGAGGCTCTGGAAATCGCAATGAAGCTAGAAACCGCTCCTGTCGGAGACAATTCTGGTCTTGCTCAAATCCAAGCACAATTGGCAGCAATGGCCCTAGAACTTCGTGACATGAAGAAAGCTAAAACCAGTCGAGAGGAGGTCTGGTGTACGCAATGTCGGTCCGAAGGTCACGATAGGGACCAATGCCCCATGGTCAGAACTTATCTTACCACGGGCACGCCCACCCAATTCAATGCCAGTGTGATATATTGTGAAATTTGCCGCACCCCTGGCCAGCATCGCCCTGAGCACTGCCCTCTTCTCCAGAGATATGTCCCAGTTCCCAAAAAACCCTACTGCCAGTTTTGTAAGTCTGTTGGCCTTAACGAAGAAGAATGTCGCAGCTATGACCTTATGCGAGAGCGCACCTCTGATGCTTACCGAGTCCACAATGAAAACCAGAATAATGATGGTTATGGATACCGAGGTGGCACCTCCGACAGAGGTGCTTTTGGTGGTCGCAGCCGTGGTGGAATGACCGGTAGAGGTAGAGGCCAGGTTGTGTGTTACAATTGTAACCAAGCTGGTCATTTGGCCCGCGACTGTCGAAACCCCACTACGACATGTCGGTATTGCCGCGCAGTAGATCACGTCATTGAACAGTGTCCTCAGCTCCTTGCAAAGATACAGGAAAATAGCCGTAGCCCTACCCCAAGTATTCAGTTGATTTCTGTGGAGCAAAGACCTGCCCCAGCCCTCAATGTGGTCACCCGGAGTGGAGCTACGACACATACTCAAGACTCGCCAAGACAACCTGCCACAATGAGTGCACAACAGGTTTGTAAAAAAGGCCCTGCCCTTGGTCCGACGAAGGATACCACACCAGTCCCGGAGGTCCGGTGCGCTAATGTTGATGGCGCCGTAGACATATCTGCGTGGCAACACCAGCAGGCGTCGCAGCTACAGGGGGCCTCAATGGATAAAGTAAGTACACTGTCTTCTTTCTTGCAGAGCTGTATGAAACTCTTGCGCAATTAGAACGCTCTAAACGAGATGCAAAAAGTTCTTGCTGTCACAGACCCTCAGAGAGGAATTGATCAGGAGAAAACTGTTAGTCATGTCCGACGAACGGGAAGGGAAATGAGGTTGAATGTTCAGATAGGAGAATATGATATGACTGATGTCATCCTCGATCTGGGATCAGACGTCAATGTCCTCCCTAAGTAGACGTGGGGACAAATGGGAACGCCTTCCCTGGTTTGGTCGCCTATACAGCTGCGACTAGCTAACCAGCAAAGGATTGTACCGCTAGGGAGACTTCTTAGTGTCCCAATCGACATTGATGGGGTCAGTACTCTGGCAAATTTTGAAGTTATTGAGATCATTGATGACAGCAACCCTTACCCAGCCCTGCTGGGAATTGAGTGGGCCATGGCCAATGCTGCAATCATCAACCTTAAAACGCGGCAGATGACCTTCGAAGGAAATGGCCTGCGCGTTATTATACCCCTTGATCCATCCCAAGGAGAGAGATATACAGAACCACTCAGAGATGAAGCGGAGCAGGATACTTTAGACCACATCTATAACATCACAGCCACGGATGCATATTATGTTGAGCCTAATGCTGATGGTGTAATGGATTGGCAATGTGATAGCTCCTGCATGTCTGATTCAGACGATGGTCTGGAGAATTGGCAGCAAGGACTGTACGAGCTACATGGCCATAGGTGCGCACAGATCACTCAGTCTCTTCGATGCCTCAGAGCACAGCCTCGAGAACTGCCTGCATAGGTCGGGATGACAGACCTTGGAAACACTATTCTGCAGATGCCAGACCAAGTACCTCAGTCACAAAACATCCAGCATCTGGAAATAACAATAGACGCTACCACAGCATGGGGGGACGACCCTACAAAAATTCAGCTCCGACAGAGAACCTACCAGAAAGTCGTGCGCACCACATTTATAAGACAAGCTCAAGAAGTGTGAAGTAAGTTTCAGGGGCAGAGCCAAGATGCTCACACCTCAAATTTAATCATCCTATCGCAGATATTACTGGGTTGGGTCGAAGCGCACTATTGGGCCGAAGTTTCTTATCGCCCCGAGGCTGTGACCATGCTTCTGCCGCAGACCGAAAATGTTTCGAGGCCCAAAATTCGACCGTTGGGAGGTAGCCAGTTTGGCGGCGGCGGGATTTTAAGTGCTTTAAATGACTGTACTAAGACCGGTACCGGCAATTACGTCTCGCAAGGACAAGATTTTCATCCGATTTGGTGCCTTCAATGCACTGTCCTCCCCAATTTGATTGCTAGTGTGTATAAGAAGATGCCTAAGATAGGAAAAATCACATTCTGCATTCCTTTAAGCTTTGTGAGTGAACCCATGACCACTGAACGTGAGATTGAAGACTTGGTCCGAGAATTCGAGCAAGAGGGTCTGATCACCTGCTCTACTTGGCCGCCTGCCATAGCTCACTGTGAAGCCACTCCCCCAGCACCACCACGGCCGATGCAGACACGGTCTGCCAGGAAAAAGTCTAGAACTGAAATTCGCACCAAGCGCAACCAAGACCGACTGCAGCAAACAGGGAAAACATCAGCAGCTCATCCCATGGAGCCCTCTGGTTCCGCCCAGGCCTCGGCCAGGGGAAGGGAGAATATTTCACCACCACGACCACCATACTTACCACCTGTTAACCCAGGCACCGTGCTACCCCGGCGGACAAAGCAGTTTACATTAGCCACACCTTCATTACCATCAGGAGTGCAGCTGATTGGCAGTATGATAGGGAAGATTGATCGGCTTAAGTATAGCGATCATGACACCAATGACTATGGCAAGTTCCCACAGTTTGATGCAGTCGAATACTTGCACCACGTCAGGTACCCCGACCATGAGGTCACACTACTGGAAGTGCAAACATGGGTTGCGGGTTTGGACAAAGCTGGCCTACTCAAGCTATTCAACATTCCCCATTTTGGACGCGGTATACATGTGACTGTAGTGGCCAAGAAGTTACTAGCCTTGGTGCATGACGGCTATTTATGGATAGGGGACCAACAAGTTCCTATCGACGCCGCCCTTATCCATAGGATCACAGGTTTACCCATGGCAGGACCAAATCCGGGAACCGAGTTTCCGTCCAAACATGACGACACAAAGCTCGCGCAAACCATGAAGGAGCGGTTTGGCCTGACAAAAGGGAAACGAGGGTATCATACTTCCGCGATTTGGGAATAGCCCATTCGGTTTGCAGCTGAACTCTTAGCCTGCAAACTTATAAGGAAATGCAGGCCAACTGAAGTACCTGCCCCGGTTATCAGGATTGCTATGAACTGCGCCGAGGGGTATACTTATAATTGGGCTGGCTATCTTGCGAAGGAGTTTTTGGAGGATGCCCGCGATGCGCAAGAAAAAGGTATACCTTTTCATTATTCGTGGCTTATAATCCTTATTGCATTAATTGGATGGAAAGAACCCACTAAAGCTCAGTTTGCCGAAATAAACCCCGGCACACCAGGAGCAGCAAGGTATGCCTCCCTTTGGGTATCCACAAATAAGGAAACTCAACAGATGACGAACACTGTGTTCGTATTCTATGCTATGAGCCTTCACTATGAGATAGTGTGAACACCTCGCCTTACCAACGAAGTGTTCTCTCAGTACGAGGGGATCGCGCACTTTGGCGCTGACATGCATCATGTTTTCATTCAAGCTCGTGCAGATCCTCAACGGCAATGTTTCAAATTACCATATGTAGTCACCGAACTAGATATCCAGCGGATCGTTCAACAATGGCTGGCTGAATGGCTGAAAGATTTAGGAAAAAAACTCTCTATTCCAGTTCCTCCAGCTACCAATATTGGCGCAGGTACTAGTCAGGCGCAGCAGCAAAGCCCATTGGAAGATAGCGAAGACCCAAGTGATTCACAGATAAATGACAACGACCAGGGTGGCGATAGTGAATAGGATGAGCAGGATGAACAGGATGAGGAGTCGGTCAATACCATAACAGATCCTACCCCACCGACGAAGTGCAAGTCACCAGAAGTAGCCGAGGTAACCAAGCCGTAGTCTCGCAAAAAGGTAAAGGCATCAAAGGATAAAGATATCGAGGAGGAAGCCACTATCACGATGGGTGCACTGGAGCATGCTCTCGAACAATATACGTCGGCGCTTACTAAAAAATGGTCTGAATTCGCGGAGCTACATCTTGCCAGCCTCGCAGGTCTCGCAACTAGGGTATCAGAGTTAAAAGAGCTAATCGCAAAATCAACACCCAGTACTATGGCAAGCAGCACTATGGCATCCCCGCAGCAGGACAGTAGGCAATGGCCACTTAGGGATCCCCAGGGACAGGTATCAAGTGCAACTCTGATGCAGCCTGACATCGATTCTCGACCCCCGACAAATATAACTGCGGAGCTTGATTATACAAAGATACCTATGTCAGAGTTGCACCTCCAACAGCTCGCGATTACAAAGGAGATCCATACCCGAACTCAAGTGTCACAAATCCAACTGGAAGAATCCATCAAGCAAAACAAAACTTTCGCCGCACGCCTACACGAGATCGCACAACAGAAGAAAGAGGCCGAGCAGACAACAACTACACTACTGCAAGCATTGGATGAGGCATGTTGGAGTCTGTCTGACTCCGACATACAGGAAACAGAGGAACCAAAGCAGAAGATTGCTAAGATGAAAGACTATGCCTAGCAGTCCCACAGTGAATTGGAACGGATGAAGATAGAACATCAGCAACAGATTGCAGAACTTCAACTGCGCATCCCCCTTGAGACTCCTCCAGAGGTCCGAGAACAGCGCCAACAGGATATCAAGGCTTCAACAACAAAAATATCAGACAACATGGCTAGTGTCGCAAAACTAATGGAAGACAGCATAGAAGCATGGGAAAATCTACAGGACCATCCAGATGTAGGGAAGATTCAGGAAACCATCAAGTTGCGCCAGGATGAGCTAGATGCAGTCCGAATAGAAATCAAGACGCTGCCACCTATGCAGAAGATGGCTAAAGTAAAACGCAGCAAGGAACTTCAACAGGAAATCGAGTCTTGCAGGACGAAGGCGACGATGCTGGAAAGTGCGTTACAGCCCCTGGTTGATGAAGCCTTAGAATTGACCAATACTGCGGAAAGCCAGCTCAAAATTTTGAAGACATATGACAATTTTGCGTAGGAAAAGGCTGACACAGACTCTTCTTCAGTATTACAGGAGATGGTGGAAAAGGAGAAAGCCACTGATGAGATACTGCATAATCTCACCAGTCGCTTCCAGACCCTCGCATAGAAGATTCACCCACCAGAGAAGATGAAGAGTGTCCCGGGACGGGCCACTAGTGAGTCTTAGGGGCCTGTTGGGGCGCATACTCCATGTTGGGTAACTCCGCGGTTATTTAGGAAATTTGTAAGCGGAGCTATGGGTCAAAATAGTCTTAGGGGTGTCAGGGTAAGTCAAAACCCTCCTTTTTGTAATAAACCCGTGGTTTAAATTCAGGGTTTAGGGTTTTTTGGGTGCCCATGGTTTAAGACCATGGTTTTGTAAAACTACGCAGTATAAATAAGCGCTTATGTAAAATGGATAGGTTAGGATTTTTGATGTAAAGAAAGATAAGGCGAAGTAAGGTTGGTTTTTGTAAGGAAAGGACAAGTCCCAGCTGTTTGTGTGGACGACCTCTGCAGCTGTGTGCGCAGAGGGTTTTTGTAAGGAAGGAAGAAAGATCTGCAGCTGTGTGCGCAGAAGCCTGCTGCTGTGTGCGTGACTGTTAAGAACTGAAGGGATCTGCAGCTGAGTGCGCAGATAAACTGTGGTTTTGAGGAAAGAGGAATAAAACGCAGTTTGTGGACGTAGCCCCTACACTGGGGGTGAACCACGTTATATTTGGTGTTGTGGTTTTATTGTGTTGTTTCTGCTTCTGTTATTTTCATGCATTAAACTGAATACATCTGATAATATAAGATCACTGCTAGTAATAAGCTTCGCTGTGAATTCCCCATAGTGGGTTATGCAAGTTTAGTTTGTTTATTATGCTGCGAAGTTATATGTGAATGAATGATAGTTTTACAAGAAGTTGATTAATAATTGCTTTGAAAGGCTAAGGTACAGTAATACCCCTCTCTGCATGCAGAAACCTGATTCTGCGGCACCCCATTGCTGTTTCGGGTGAGACTGCAACCTGCGCGTAGGTTGTTGCTGAAAGGGCCAACACGGTGGGTCTTTTGTTGGTGCGACGTATAAGCGTTAACTCGGGTCTGCCCTATTTCCCAACATGCTTGGGTGTTGTCTGAATAGTGCTTGTAGAGTCTGGGGGTTGTAGGGTCATACTTTTGCTTTATTATATCATTTTAATTCAAAAAATACAAAAATATTTGTTTTTTGCATCATTATGCATTATTGCATTTTGCATTTTGCATGGTACTTACACTAGATTTGCTTGGAAAATATTAGTCAGATTTTCATATAGGAATGATTGCATTTTCATTTGAAGGAAAATTTTTCACTTCACATAGTAGTATACCCCATTTTTCATTTGACACGGTGCATTTGCATTGATTTTTAGGTGTGCATTTTACTTCTTGTTGCATCATAACACCATTAGTTGCATGATCATTTTCCCTTTTGAGTAAAAGCCAATTAAAATCAACACATAATAAAATGAATTACACTCTTTTCTTTTATAGGGTGCACCAACAAGATTAAGTTTTAGGGTCTTGGAATAGTTCATTGTGAGTAAATTCTCCAAGACCACTAAACAAAAAATGTATGTGTTTGTCTAGGTTAGAGTGTGAAATTCCTTGGTATAATTAGTGTTTCTCAGGATCCTCCTCTTACAAGGGAGTTAAGAACGAGGCAGTGTGATCGATTAATGATTGGGATGACCCCTGGTCATAACTGAGTAGCACCGAAGATATTTCCATGATTGTATTTGTATCTAGGGGCTCTTTCAGGAGTTTTGAGCTTTGCTACCCTTCCCATATGGTGAATCCCGCCTGCGACTATCCTCTTGAGCATTGATTATATTGAGGTGACCTTAGTTTCCTTACCTAGGTTATCGAGGGGGTGCTTCACAAAAATTATTCTGCAGGTGTCCTGGCTAGGTAGGGGTCAGACAACATAGTCGCTATATGTGTTGAAGCTCAGTGCCACTATAATTGGTTATGAACCTCCACTTGTTTTGTATGGGAGTCTCAAGCCTCTCTTAGGTGAGACATACCTACTTCATTCGGGAGCTCACATATCCTACCCTTGTTTCTTTGTGATCTGGCTTTGCATTATATAGGTGTATGCTCTGTGCATGCTAGTTTTCCTAGGTTTTGCATAATTAGAGAGAGTCTTTTTATTTTTTTGAGGCATTATGGATTTGGGTGTGGCACTTTGCAGTTCTCGTCATTTAGCAGGACTTCCACCTTCCACATCTCCTCCTCCTTTGAGAGAGAGAAACATACAGTCTAGGTGGACTACTTCTCACATTGATTCACACACGATGGGAGATCGCAAGGATGAGATTCTTGAGATGCCTTTTCCACCTCAAGATGTTGGGGATGTAGATTCTACTCCTGTATATGATCCTTCACCAGAAATACCTTCACATTCTGGTTATGATCCCTCATTCACAGGTCACCGGTATTGGTTTCCAGGTGATAAGACTCATCATGAACCCACAAACACTAGTCATGTTTGTTATGGCATGCCTGATATCCCTACACATGATTCGACACATCATGCCGAGTCAGAAATTGAACCTAGCACTATGCCTGGGGGAAATCCTATTCCTTTCCATGCGGAGATATTTGGGAGCACTAGTCACATTGCACCTTCCATCCCGATGGTGGAAGCTACCTCACATGTCCATCCTGGCCCTAGTGTTAGTAGTCATATGTAGATACCAGAACTAAGACGAATGACCATAGGGAATACCACTTACATCCCTTCAAATGTCCCTTTGTCCTCAATTCCTACTCCTTTGAATGCATTTTTGACAACCCTTCCTCCCCCTCATTCACATGGTCCTTTAGGCCGAAATATTGCTACTAGTCATTTTTGTAATGTGACTGCTTGCATGGTAGTATCTCAGAGTCAAGTACCTCCTATTGTCTTGGGAGGTCATATTCCTATTTTTGGATCATCTTATAGTCCATCGCAAGGAGTTCCCCATATACCTAATTATGGAACTTCTCATGGGACATCCCATGGGACATCTTATGGAGCCTCTCATGGACAATCTTATGGACCACAGTATGGACAGAACTATCAACCCTATGGGTATGGGTATCAACAACCCGCTTACTCCTCTAATTATGGATTTGTAGCACCACATATTCAAGGTACACCACATCATAATGCTTCCATGCAGACCTACACGGGTCAAAAGGGAGGAGGATATTACAGCCAAGTCCATGGTATTTGCAGTAGTCAGCCTTATATGAACCAAAACTACCAGGGAGTGTGGTATCGATCGACTCAATCTAAGATCCCTTTCCTCGGCACGTTAAATTTACCTAACTTGTCAAGACTAATGAACGATCCGGTATCTCATGACCCGGCTTGGCCGACTGTCCCTAACAAGCTTTCCTCGGACATTATCAAATTCGAGTGAAAAGTAGGAGAAGATCCTAGTGAACATGTCACTACTTTTCACCTTTGGTGGTCTTCCAATTCCTTACACGATGACTCAATTCGTTTAAGTCTATTTCAATGTGCCCTCACCGGGCCTACAACAAAATGGTATATAGAGTTATCAAGGGGGGCATTCATTTTGTTCGATGACCTTTCTATGACTTTCCTCAATCACTTCCAGCTACCCGTGCATTACGACGTTGGTACAGAACTCTTGTCGACATTTTGAGAAGACAAAGCCACACATATCTTGGACCATATCCAAGAGTGGCGTAGACGGAAGAGGTTTATTAAAGCTTTCATACCACTAGAATTTATCCTTGAGTGGTTCCTTAAATCATTGCTTACTTACATCGTTAAGGATGTTTCTACATCCAGAGTCCAGAATGAGGAACAAGCAATTTTTATGGCACAGGAATTGGATTTGATTTATGCTCAATCCGGATTTTTATATGAGATCATACCTAACGCTCCGCGTTCTAGTTTCGATCCCAAGATCAAGGCTGGAACACATGCCAACGGCATTGTGGGTTGTACAAGTACCAAACCTATGGATTTGGTTGTGAAACAAGTGAGTCAATTGTCTATTAATCAATCCGTGTTGGGACAAGCCATAACTTTGTCTCAACCCACCCAAATGGTGAGTGTACTTTCTATGCAATCATCGGATAGAAGGGAAACCGACAGCTCAGAAGGAATAAGAAAAAGGGTAAAAACAATCATAATGGTAGGAACAATAATGAAAATGTCAATTTTGATGACAAGAACGCCCACAATACTGGGGGGGACAAGTAGTCTAAACATAAGGTTAAGTTTCCTTGCAAATTGTGTAAGGATGACTACCTCACTCACTTGTGCCCTCATATGAAAGACACCTTAAGGTTCATAGAACAAGGCCTAGTTGTGCTAACCAATCCTTTACCCCATAATAAAAATATGAACTCAAGGACCCATGATCCTCATTGTGCATCGGATGGAGATAAAAATCCGCTAGAAGCCAATACTGGTCATGGTTGCATCAACATGGTGCATGCTACTAAGGTTGTGACTCATGTGAAAGACTATGGTTCGTCACAACCGGACCTTGGGAAGGAACCCGCTCCACCCGAGAGCCCTTTGCATATTGAAAAACCTATGGATAAACTTGAGATTGCACCTTGCATTGCTAAGGGAGTCCTAAAGCATTCAAGGCACAATCCTAATTCCCGTGCCACCCAGAACTATTCTGTTGTCAAGGATTTGGGCCAAACACCTTGTGTGATGTCTGCACTTGAAGTACTTCATAGTTTTCCTTCACAAAGGAAAGATTTTCTTTCTGCTCTTGGGGTTAATGATGATAGCTCTTCTTCCATTATCAAATTTGAGACCATGGGACTATAGCCTCACTTGCCTTACTATGTGTCTCTTTTGATTCATGTAGAGTGTCTTAACATGACCATCAAACACACTGTGATTGACGAAGGCGTTGCTGCTTCCGTGATGTCTTTGTCATGTTGGAATGGTTTGTGTTCTCCCAAGTTGTCTCAATCCACTAACATGTTGAATGCCTTTGATGGTAGATCATTTCAGCCGCATGGAATTCTTCCTTCTCTTAAGGTTTGTTTGGGAGGGAATACCATCGCAATCGAGGTCGAGGTGGTTGATGTGCCCCTTGATTACAATCTTTTACTGGGTCAGAATTGGATGTATAGTATGAAATCCATAGCCTCTTCTCTATTTCGAGTAGTATGCTTTCCATTTAACAGGAAGATTGTTACGATTGATCAGACATCATTAAAAAATCTAAGTGTTAATGCATCATCATGAGCTTCTATCCCGATCATCAATCATTCTCAGCTAGCAACTAGGAGTGTGGGTGTAGGTATGTATCCATCCCTTATGGGGACCTTTAGTTGTCCTGCACTTGTTCTTATGATTGGATCTATTTTCAGTGGGGATTTATCTTCAATGAATTCAGTGTCTTTTCGCACTACCCATATGGAAGATCCTTGGATTCTTCCTTTACCGAGTCCTTCGAATGGACCTGCCATTTCCTGCAACAATGATAGTATATCAAGCGAATCTTGATTGTGTTGTAGAGCCTAGTCCTTCCTCTTCGTGGATGGAGGAGGAGGACCCATATGTGCTACCTGCATGGGTAGTTGAGTCCTCTCACGCACATGATTTCCTTGATAATTTTTTTCCATTAGATTAAGCCATTATTGAGGCCATGTCTGGGGTTGAGCCACCTTGCGAAGAGTTACATCATAGATCCTATTTTCTTCCCAAGCTTGATTGTTTGGAGTGTGAGGACTTTAGGGAGATTCTTAGCGAGAATATTGGTAGTCCCATGGTTCCATTGAGCTCTCCTAGTTAGATGGCTGATGGGAACATGGTGAATATATCACCTACTATTCCTATCAATATCTCTCCCAATACTGGCAAAATTGAGAATGTCTACATTGGGGTGGACTGTTCCCCTGATGAGATTAAGGAGTATACCGAGTTGTTCAAAGAGTTTCATGACATCTTTTATTGGTCATATGAGGAAATGCTAGGTATCAAACCTCATATTATCGAACATGAAATTAAGACTTGTCTGAATACGAAGCTTGTTCGACAACGTTTGTGTGTGGTGAATCCTAGAAAAGCACCCGCCATTAAGGTTGAGACAGAGAAGCTATTAAAAGTCGGTTTTATCTATCCCATTCCCTTGACGAAGTGGGTTTCAAACCTCGTTCCCGTTGATAAGAAGTAGGGAACAATCCATATATGCATTGATTTCCATGATTTAAATCATGCTTATCCTAAGGATAATTTTCCCACACCATTTATTGATTAAATTTTGGATGAGCATGCGGGAAGCGAGGTATTTTCCTTCATGGATGGATTTTTTGAATATAATCAGATTCAGATCAATCCCGAGGATCAACACAAAACTGCATTTATTTGTCCTTGGGGTATGTTTGCATATTGGAAGATGCCTTTCAGTTTTAAAAAAGCCAAAGCCACATTTTAGCGGGTTATGACCTTGATTTTTCATGATCTCAAAAATATTATTGAAGTCTTTTTGGCTGACCTTGCTGCTCATTCTTGGTTGAGAGTGTGTCATCCATACCATTTGATATTATTATTCGAAAGATGCCACCATTACCTCGTTAGGTTAAATCCTCATAAGTGCATCTTTTGCGTGAAGTTTGGTCCCTTGCTAGGGTTCATTGTTTCCAATGAGGGTATAAGAGTCGATCCCTTAAAGGTTAAGGAAATACTTCAATTGTCTCCCCCATGCAATATTAGACATCTTCAATGTTTGCAAGGCATGGAAAATTTATTATGAAGATTTGTGGTTAACTTTGCCAATTTGACTAAAGGCTTTATGCATCTTTTAAAGAAGGAAACTACCTTTTGCTGGGATGAGCGAGCCGAGGAGTCCTTTGATGCTCTTAAGTGAGCCTTAGCATCAGCCCCCATGCTTAGTCCACTGGACTATAGCCATGATTTTTTTATTTATGTGGCCACATCCATGGAGATGATTGGTATGGTTTTGGTTCAGGAGGATGAGGAGCTCCATGAGCATGTCATATATTATTTGAGCCGGAACCTTATAGATGCAGAAATCTGTTATTCCCATGTGGAGAAACTTGCCTTAGACACTGTTCATGCGATTAAGATATTGAGACATTACATTCTTCTTCTCCAGACCTTGGTGGTAGCTCATGTCAATCCATTTCAGTTCATCCTCACCAGAAGGATGATCGGGGGAAAGTATAATAAGTGGATTGTTATTTTGCAAGAATTCGATCTCGAGTTTGTTTCGACGAAATCGAAGAAATCATTCATTTTTACGGAGCTCATTTCTGATTTTCCAAGTGTGGAGGAGGAGGAGGAGTATGAGGATACGTTTGTCGATGAGCATATTTTCATTATCTCAACTTTGGATCCATGGTATGGGGATATCATCATATATTTGCAAATGTTGAAGGTCCCTACTCACCTTTCATGGGATGAGCGACGACGATTATGTCACATATCTAAAAACTACCTTATAGTGGATAACACTTTGTACCACCATGGGGTAGATTCCATTTTACGTCATTGTTTAACCCATGATGAGGCTAAGGTTGTGCTGAATGATTGCCATGGAGGGGCATGTGGTGGTCATTTATTTGGGATTTCCACAGCCCAAAAAATATCGAGAGCAGGATATTTTTGGCTGTCGATCTTCAAAGATTATGTCAATGTGGTTAAGAAGTGTCACCCTTGCCAGGTGTTTGCACACAATATGAGCTCACATCCTACCCCACTACATTCGATTATCACCGCCATCCCTTCACCAAGTGGGGGATTGACTTCATGGATTGAGACTAAGCTTCGGCTGGGGGGAATCATCATATTATAGTGGCTGTTGATTATTTCACGAAATGGGCTAAGGCTATGCCCACGGTTAAATCCAATGGTGAGACAATCGAATTTTGTATTCAACCAAATTATTACTCAGCTCAACATTCTGAAAGAGCTTGTCATTGACCATGGTAGGAAATTTTAGAATAGAATGATGGAAGAGTTGGCCTCAAGGTTAGGCTATAAGAAGGAGCACTTCTCTTCCTATTACCCTCAGGTGAATGGATAGGTTGAAGCAGTGAACAAATCACTTAAGTTTATTCTCCAACGAACCATCACACAAAGCAAGATGAATAGGCATATCATGTTATATCTTGCTTTACGGGCCTATAGGACCGTGGTTAAGACTGCCACCGGTTTTTCTCCATATCAGCTCGTACATGGAGTGGAGTCTATCTTTCCAGTTGAATGTGAAATCCCTTTGTTGAAGCTAGCTATAGAGCTTTTACCAGACACTACTGCATTGGAGGAACGTTTGGTCCACTTAGAGCATCTTGATAAGCAGTGCCGAGATACATTAGTGGCTCTAGAAGTAAATAAGCATCGCGTTAAGGTCCAATATGATAAGTCTGTACATCCGAGGAGGTTTAGGGAAGGTGATTTGGTCATTTTGTGGGATCAAGCTAAAGAAACCTTGGGGGCATGGAAGTTTAATCCCATGTGGCATGGTCCTTACACTGTCAAACATGTGTTAGAGAAGAGCACCTATGAGCTAGTGGATTATGAAGGGACAACCTTGGTGGAGCCTAGAAATGGGCTCTATCATAAAAAATACTATGCATGATCTTTAGCTAGGGATGATTATTGTATATTATTGTATATCTTTTTGCATAGTTAGGTTTTCTTATGGTGATCGGGTTTGTTGATTAGCTTTTGTTTCTTATGGTAGATTTCAATGGAGTCTTCCACTTACATAGGATTCGCTGATGATGCTAGCCACCACACTCAAAACTTAGCCTCTGTTGCTTGGGTGATTTATACTCCTACGGGTCAGCTATTGTCTTGAGGAGGCATTTGTTTATGGCCTTCTTCAAACAATGTTGCTGAGTATAGTGCTGTTATCGAGTTATTGCTGGATGCCATTTCACATGGTGTTCTCTCTCTTGAGGTATGTCTTGATTCGCAGTTAGTAGTGTCACAGCTTAATGGCTTGTATCGTGTTATGGATTCGACATTATTATGAATATTCTTACATGTGATATTGTTAGAACGACAATTTAAGAACATAACATACATACATGTTTCAAATTTTTTTAATCAAGTTGATATCTCATATGATAACTATGTGTTAGATTGGCATTTGTTTCATAGACCATAAGCATATCACAAACATACATTTTTACACACATGTAAATAAATAAAATTGATCATCATAAAAGTTTTTCATTAAACATCCAAAATGTGACATCAAAATACATAAGTGTCATAATACAAAAATGGGGCTTTTGAGCCACCAAAATATAATACACGTTAATACAAAAATGAAGCACTTTCAGGTCTCTAAGCCTGTGGAGGAGGAGGGGGGTTTTGATAGTGGTAGCACATCATGGCTCTAGCTATTTGTTGGAATAACCGAACCCATGCTCGTGGTACACCAACCACCTGACGCTGCATGGCCTTAGGAAAGTCCTTGACTTGCGCCATGGGTACCCTGTGTGTCAAGCGTACAAAGTTTTTGTGGTTGCTTTGGCGCGTCTGCTCCACATCCACACCCATGATGTCATCTCCTCTTCCCCTCCATCTATGATGAGGGAAACCATCAGGCCACCGTGGCCAAACATTTTCATACACATGACAGATTGTCACTACGGTGTCGTCACACCAAAACATGTCTTTTGAGTCAATATATCAAAAAACACAAACAAATTTATAATTCAAAAAACATAAAAAAGAGGGTTCAGGGTTCGTTACCTATATCACCGTATGTTGCTCCTGGTGGTAGGGGCATGTCCATATCTCCTCGGAAATCTATTTCTGCATAGGGATAATCATCGATGGCAATAATCTGCCACCTTCACCATGGAAATAAGTCTGTTGGATAGGGGTTAGACACCCTACCTCATCCTAGTATGCACATAGCATCTTCCTAATGTCATTGGGCCATATCTCAAACCCCGTGTGGAGTAACATTAACTCTAGGGCTTAGCCCCAGCACACGCTGAAAGAATAACGTGCTTAGTATGCTACCAAAACTAAAGTTTCTCACCCTACTAATCCTGTAGTCACTGAGCTGCTTCTTCATGTTACTCAACAATGTAGTGCTCCAGTCATACACTATAGGTCTCATGCACTCCACTGCATAGAACATCAATTGTCGCGAGGCCTGGTGGAGTGATGCTAGACCAACTATCCTACCGAGTGCCAATAGTATGGCATTCAGTCCTAGTACCTGGATGGAGTTTGTCAGGATTTGACTCCCAACCTTTTCCATGTCTGGAAAATAGTATACTATAATGTACTCATCAATGGTGAGGCCACCTCCAGGTCCGTGAGAGCATAGGTTCACCACCTCTCCCCGTTGCGACAATCCAGTAATGAAATATATGTCCTCCACTCTATAGTGAGGGAAATCCCATCGGTATGAAAGGACTCTGAGTTTGGATCCTAGTAGTCTACTAGCATCTACAGGAGTCTTGGTTTTTCCCTCAGGCTACCAATACACCAAAACTTATATAGCCCACATGCACGTAGAGCTTGTTGAGCCATTAAATCACCCTGAACAGCCTGTTTTACATCTCCATGTTCCATCTCCCTCCATTCTAGAACCATCCTGCACATTAAAATTATTTTTTGGTCATTATTTACCTTAAAAAAACCTTGTGTATGGCCACATATGTGAATTTTTGCAAAATAGCAGTGTATGTACGTAGTTTTGGGAGGTTTTCCCATGTATAGCCAGCCCTATATGCAGAAAAAGCCTTAATATCCGCGTGGGCCGAAACGACTATTTTAGATTGGTCTAAAAATCAAAATTGACCATGGAAATTGAAAAATTTGCATGAAAATGGAAGAGGAGGACATGAGAAGTTACTTGGAAAAAAAAGTGTCGAATTTCACCAGACAAAGCTCTTAGAATTCACGTTGGAAGTTTTTAGCTCAAATGGGTAAAAATTTCAAATGATATGGAATTTTTGAATTTTTTACTATTTATAGAAAAGTTTTGAATTTTTTGAAATTTCTTACCCCCTTTCTATAGTTTTGAACCATTTCTGACAATTTTGGACCGTTTTGGACTAATTTGATGATGTAGGAGTCCATTTTGAGCACTGTTTTGACTGTGGTTTTCACCCGTTCATGCCAATTTCAGGTATTATGTCTAAACTGACATATAGGTTAGATTTCACATCTATTTGCACTTTGTATGACCTTGTTACCATTTCATTATAAAATTAGGTACGAACCCATTCTATCTTGTCATGGAACCTTTTTGTTGTTTTAGAAGTGACATGGTATGAATGGTAGAGATTGACCATACATGAGTGCCCTAGTTAGCTCCTTTTTTGCATTTGACGCCCATGGAGACATTTATTCCTTTAGGGTGTGGGGGTCCTTTGTATAGTATCACCATGTCTTTGCACAAGAGACTCATACTCCTCTTATATTTTTGCTGGCCTTTTTCCCTAGGACTCCCTTATGTCAAGTTGTAATTGCATTATCATGAGTTTTTCCCGCCTCATTGAGCCTTATGCCAGCTTCCCTGACTTTGATTATCAGCTATATAGCCCGAGCTTGTCTAATGTTTATCCACGCAGAGCCATTGTATATATCCTTTGAAACTTGATTCCCCATTTTACTAGGAGGGGACTTTCCCTCGAGTGTCATTATCCTACACATGTGTCCTTGCATTGAACATAGGTATGTTCCGCTACTTGGAACTAGTTTGTTTTCCCATTGACACTCGTCTCCTCCTAGTCTGTAACTTTAAAGAACTTTTATTCTTTTTCAATCTTTTCAAAATATTCAAAAAAGTCCAAAAAAATAAAAAAACCAAAAAGATGGACAAGAAAATTTGTTATCTTTGGCAGCAGTCGAGTAGTTTCGCCTTCGAACAGAGCACTGTATATCACATCCATTGGTTGGGTTAATAGTTTGACTTTAGGATCTATACTTGTTTCTCTAAGTTTATCTCCACCGACTGGTTAAGCTTCCAGTCCCTATGGAGCCTCTATTGATTCCTCCTATGTCACAGAGATGTCCCAATTTTGTATATCGAGTCTGTTGGTAATAACTCCTAATTGATTATTATTCTAATGCAAATGCCTATATTTATACAAATTATGTGACGGTTGGGTTTCACCTACCGCCCAGCCCTTTCGGCTTCTTGCTATTTATTTATTTTACAATAATCCTT
>LPNX010899499.1:107349-153942 GCA_001517045.1 Pseudotsuga menziesii | reverse complement strand
CTAAAATACATGCATCACATTTATTCTTCTCTTTAGGAATGGTGGGCAAGCCAAATACACCATTGTTTCTCAACAAACGAAGACTGTTATAATTTAGATGACGAAATATTGCATGCCACAATGAACTAGATGACATATTACCTTCTCCATGCTGAGAGAGGTAGGCATAGTTCTGAAATATTGTGGATGAACCCTTGAGCTTCAGCAGCTTCCCATCTTCATATCCAGTCATGATGACTTGGTTGTCAGAGGACTTTCTTATTTCAACGATTCCATCAAACATGTGGATGAAATGGCCTTGCTGTCGAATCTCCACCAAGGACAGCAGGCTTCTCTACAACTCTGGAAGATAGAGAACGTTCTTCAACAAGAAATCAGGGAATCCAGGCATATTCAGTCGAATGGTGCCCATTCCTTTTGGTTTAATACTTGACTTATCTGCAAAGTACACTATGCCATCTATTGTTTCATTCAGTTCTTCAAAACAGTCTTTTCTAAATGTCATGTGTGATGTTGCACAAGTATCAAGCAGCCAACAATCTTTGTAAGATGAAAGAGAAGTCATTTCATTAAATCCAAGATTACAATGTGCAACAATACAAGAATCATAAGTTTTACTAGCATCTTGGTCATGTTTCTTTTGGTTGTGCTTGTCTTTGATGGAGTCCCACGAAGCCCAACACTGATATGATGTGTGCCCAGTCTTTCCGCAACGCTTGCACTGCAAGTCTGATCTTTTGCTTCTGCCCCCTCTGCCTCTGAAATTTATTCTTCCTTGTCCTCTCTCTTTGCCGCAATCTCCCTTGGATGGGTCTTTGGATTGGTCTTTTCCAGCTAAGGCAGCACCAATACTAGATGCCAAAGAGAGCATCTTTACAACTGTTAGTGTAATTTACAAGAATGAACATGATATGACAAAGAGAAAAACAATAACCTTGTAGGTCTACAGTCTCTGCCAAGGTGAATACAATGCAAGATTCAGGTGAGCATACACAAGCTTCTTCAATATACAAAATATATCAGTCACTATGCAATATATCAGTCTCAGTATTCAGAATTTACAGAGGCTCTCTTGATTTCATAGGCAGCTCCACAGGTTCAGCAGCATTTCAGGAAGTAGACATCAGCATGTATACACCAGCAATCATAGAAAAGTTTACAGACTCAACGCATATATACCATTTAGCATCAGTCAGCATATATTAGTCAAACACAATATATCAGGTCACAATATATCCCATGAGAGAGCAGTTTTCCAACCCTAACTGCGTTGCATGTGCCTCATCAACTTCTACAATAGCAATAATATTGTAAAACTGGCATAAACCTTCTCTTTGGTTACAAAATAAGCACAAATCCAACTAAATATTGACTAGCTTCAAGCAAGGAGAGAACAAATGCTCAACCGCACCACCCTTAACTGCTTTTATAAATCTGCTTGGGTTGGTTTTAGGTAAGTAATAGAGGATAGATAGAGCACACGTGGAGGAAGGCTTTGCCGTAACCCCACTACTGATAGGTATTATGCAGTAGGTGTAACAGGTCGTAGCAGGTCGCAGCTTCACATAAGATTAGGGTTTACTTCAAAAGATTAGGGTTCACTTAAATATTCACTCAGCATATATATATGATCAAGGCATATATATATGATCAACGCATATTATCTCTCCAGCGCACAAAATATGAGGAATGGGTTGCAGTTCACAAAATATGAGAGAAGGCACCAGTCTTTACATCTATATCAAAGTTTCAATACAGAAGCCAGGTCACGGACCTCTTCAATAAGTAGTCATTGAGATCACTGGTTCCACAACGCCTTCAAACTTTCTACATATATCAGCCTTCAACATATACAGTCCACGCTCAATATAAACTCAACAGTAGGTCAGGGTTCAGGCTTCAACGCATTCAACACAATATCAGTCTTCAAAGCCAATGCACTACCATCAAGCAAAAAGCAGCAAATATCAGAGTAGTCTCCCCACGTAGGCAGCAGTCTCTCCTCACCACCGCACCAGGCATTCTCCACACAGGTCTCCACGAGCAGTCTCACCATGCAGTAGGCTCTCCACGAGCAGTCTCACCACGTGGGCTCTTCAACTTCAGTCACCATTCAGTATTCAATGCATAGCTTTCACGCAGAACCCTAGAAAAACGTGGGAACCCTAGGACCCTTCATCGTTCTTTACTCAACTTCCACGAAACCAATATTTATGCACACAGTCTTCACGCAGGAGGCCTTCAACAGCACGCCTTCAACACCTTCAGCAGTCTTCAACATGCACCAGTCTCCAACGCAGCAATATATATGTAGTCTTCACACAGGTTATTCTTCAATCAGACGGTGAAGATTTTGACAACAGGATGCTCAATTACTATGCTCAACACTTGGACAGAAAAAATAAAACGGAAATAAACACAAGTGCTAAAGCTCTCCGGAGACTCCGATCAGAATGTGAAAGGGCAAAGAGAAATCTCTCTTAGGTGGTAGAGACTCTGATTGACATCGACAGTCTCTACAAAGGTCTAGATTTTCACATAAAGATTACGAGAGCTAAATTCAAAGAACTCAACGCCTATTTCTTTGAAAAGTGCATGCAAATCGTCATCAAATGTTTGGAAGACGCGAGGATGAGCAAAGAGCTAATTGATGAAGTTGTATTGGTAGGAGATTCGACTCGCATTCCAAAGGTTCAGGGATTCCTTCGAGAATTCTTCAACGCATTATCTCCATGCTACGATTTCTGATTCAATGTCACATGAGCCCAGTAAGCTCCTGCGAGGGAGATGAGATGGAGGTAGAGGTTGCAGGAGATTCAATGGAGGTCTGGCAAGCAAACTGTCTCCAAAATTTTTCAGCTCTCAAGGAATACTTCACAGGTCGCAACACAAAACTTCATCAGCGTGAAAGAATTAGGGTTTATGACAATGGACTGGTAAAACGTCTCAATAACGCATGCACGCAGAGACTGGAGGAGAAACACACACAATGAATGCGCGTAGGGGCAGACTGGATATGGGCAGGTAGCCAGGCAGCCTAAAATAGATATGGAAGAACAAAGGTCTGGTAGGCAGGAGTTATGGTAGACAGCCCTGCTCTGATAACACTTGTTGGTAATAACTCCCGATTGATTATTATTCTAATGCAAATGCCTATATTTATACAAATTATGTGACGGTTGGGTTTCACCTTCCGCCCAGCCCTTTCGGCTTCTTGCTATTTATTTATTTTACAATAATCCTTACAGATTATATTCTAACAGAGTCTATGCTACCTACACTCAGTCATCATTTTCCTTTATGCTCTTGCTCGAAGGAAGTTGAAACCTAAGTCGGTCATTCCTCAGTTCTCTTGACTTTGCATGTCGATCATTCCCGGTACTGATACTGGTTCGTGCAGATTATGATCGAGTCCTTCCACATTATACAGCCTTTCTGAGTACCTCGTGTTGGATGATGAGGGATTCATTAATTCCCTCCTTGTATCGGATTTCATCGCATCGAATTTAGATCATTTATTCTGGGATAGGAATCTAGAGTCATTTTTGAGCGCCTTGAGACTTGCAGTCATCAATGGCAGGTTCTCTTGCCATCGATAGTTTTGGGAATACATCCATGTCCCCTAATTGATGGATCCTCTCAAGTGTTTGACCTCAACACATTTATTCACACTTGTTAGTTTGCACTCTATTACCTTGATTCCCATTTTCATTATCGGTGGGTGATCTCGCATCTGTTAACGGTATACATCAATGACCGGTAATTGGAAAATGGACTACTATGTTCTACCTCGACACCTCTATTCACATAGTAGGACATGTAATCGTAGTAGATTGTGTTGAAGACCTTCTAGATTGGTGGCATTTCATATATGATACCTACTTGATCATGCCAGTGTTCATGATATTTCAGCTCTCGTGACTTGATTCCAGTGTATGTCAGATATTTCCAGCCATTATCAATATCTTGATCCATTATATATCTTCAGCTTTCATGGAGATCATGATCCTTTATATATCTTCATCATGGAGATTATGATATATCTATATTGTATGTGGCGATGACCACACATGTCATATTTTGTATCATGCCTATTCATGGCCATTGTACTCTTATGTATCTGGAACTATTATATCTACTTACAATTATGTGTAGAGTTTGATTATTGTATTATAATGTTGGATGGATGGTTATTCCACCTGAATCTTCATCACTCCACTTCTGGGATGGAATTATAATGTATTTCGGCCATCGTATCACCCCTCTGACCTCACACATTAGGGGGCATCTGTTACAGCTGATTTTACCACAGATGGTGGATCACACCTTTATGGCCTTCCCTGTCCCTCTACAGAGTCTTTAGACCCCATGGACCATTTTTGTACCTTTGATGTTTCCAATATCATCCCTAAAAATATGCATTATTTTCTATACGTAACTTTTAAACCTATTATCGCATATATACGCGGATATAACCCTCAAACCCACGTACATCGGGACGTGTGCAAAAGGCCAAATAGTTTTGGAGTTTTCCTTGATGTGGATCTGAGTCACTTATCTCTTGGCCTTCCATATGCCTTAATATCACTTGGATTTGACCTTCCATTACCCCATTGAAGCACTATATAAGGAACCATTTGGATACATTGAAGGGAAGAGGAGTTGAAGAGCAAGAAAACTATAGTCCATTGTTGCCAGAGCTTATACTTGAGTCTACATCCCTTTGTCCCTTAGAGTAGTTTGTGTTATTCCCAATATTGGCTTTGCTTGTGAGATTTCTATCAAGAGATGGAGGATTGAAGTGGTGGATGCCCAAGTGGAGGACTCAGTTTCTCTGATTCACAGACGTGCCGACAGAGGTTGTCACTATTGTAATCTCTGATTTATATTAATAGAAATATCTTTTCCTGTCCAATAATGTGTATTTAAATGAGTATTGAATCCATGGATGCTTTTAAATTCTTATATGTTATTGATTATATATGCTAGGGTAGGTCTAACACAATTATATAGCATGCTTGTCTTGTTTTCTGAATGTTGAGAGAGAAAATTGCTAATACAAGTGAGAGTGGAAAAGCTCAACGGGGATCTACATCAACCATCCAGATTAAGGTATGTTTTGAGATCCTTTAGTGTTAGATGTTTGGTTTCTCTCGTGGTTACTTTGTCTGTTGTGGTACCCCAAGCGATAGGAAGTTTTCTCTGTAATAGTATCCCTGCCCTATTTCAAATACGACTCATGGTTGCGTCCTTTCTTTGGGAGCCCTGTGATCGACAAAATCAGCTCAACGTCCATCGGGTATGGTCGATCAAGCCATAAGAACCCTCTGTGGAAACAAAACAAGAGATTCTTCACATGTGTGTTGGCCTACATGATGTGGCCAAAATGTGGCATGAACAACAACTTCATCAATCCTTCTTGGTTAACGCCAGCAAGCTACTTCATTGGCTTAAGAACCTCAGGCCCAGTCAGCCCGATTTTAATTATGAGCATGCAGTTTGTTCTTTCCAAACCATCCTATAGTCGACTATCAAAATCCTTGAAATCAAAATTAGTGAGATTTGGAAATATTTCCATGAGAAGGGGTCGTGCTCAAGGATCCAAGGTGCTACTAAAAATGTATTAGATTTCATGGGAAGCTCCACCGGCTCTGCTTGGGCTCTCCTTGATCGGACATAATGGGGGAAGTTTTCATCTCACTCCTTAGCTTGTGGGTATCTGTGGGGTGTGGATTCCTCCATCGTCTTTTTCTCGAGCACGTCTTCCTCCATCGATGCTTTCCTAGCGTCATCCCCAACGACCTTGGCCTTGTGTTTCCTAGATAGTTGTAGCCCTGAGGGCTCTGCAACCACTCTCTCCCTAGCCTATATTGGATCCATGATGGGTATTGTAGGTGTAGTGGGTAGGTTTTGAATAGGTTTTTGCACAAGGAACGAACCTGGGGGTCGAACGGGGCCCAGAGCAGGCACATGCTGATTTCTCATTCGTGCCATTGGGTCGAGTTCTAGTTCTCGCTCTGGTTGCTGTACCTCATATTATTGAAATTATTCCTTAATTGGATAGCCCAGATTGATAGTCACATTGGATATATTTCTTGCACTGTATATCTCTATTACCATGGGTGTTGGCTCACTCTGTGATAGGCTTCAACTCTGCAAACTTCCAGATCTAGTTCTCCTGGCTCTCTTTGTGTGCGTAATTTTTTTTTTTGTGGTGAAGCCTTGTTCTTATACTCATCAATCATATCCTACAATAATCATGTGATGGGAGTTTGAGGTCTAATCAATCACATGGGCTTCTCAACCGACGCATTCCTCAATTAACTCGTGAGATTGAGTACTGCATTGTACCTGTTAGAATAGTTATAGCAGTTATGTCAAGGAAGACTGATGGGACCAAAAAGTACACCATCATTCTCCTCATATATCTTCAAATTAATGATGCTTAGATTTCATAACCACCTCAATCTTCATTGAATATATGCACTTTAATTTCATACAGTCTATCATTTCCTCTTTTTCCTACGCTTTTAGCTGGTTCCACCATAGACATGTGACATAACAATTTACGTCTTTTTTATTTTTTTTTCATGCATAGGACGATTCTAGCTAGGGATGTTATGAACATCATATTATGGTTTTAGGAGACTACTGTTCACCATACATGCGACATACGCACCATCTAGTTTTTGTAATTTTGCTGCTTTGTAATTTTGCTGCACCGGCATCCATGGTATGTGTGATCGTGTATGGCCTTAGCTAATTTGTTTTCAACTTTTCGAGATGTTTGAAAAATTTTCTATCATAAAACAACACGAGTCCTTCGAGTTTGAATGGTTTGATCCAAATATGGTGATCATGCCATGCTTTCTATCTCTGCTTCTCAATTGTCTGATGAAATCCTGTGGTGAAGAATTCCTCTTCCATCTGAACGAGATGTGTCAACCTTTGTTCGATAGTATCCTGGAACTTCCTTAGAGATAGAATGAGCACCAATGGTAGCAGTAAAACCCAAAGACAAAAATATGATCTCCAAAAGTTGTTCTCTCTCTCACTTGAGCGATCGTATTCTCTCTCACCTATGTGTATAGATGGATGAGTATGTGTTTGAAATAGAGAGTCTCACTCTCTATTTATACTAGTTTCTGACTTGACAATCAATTACCAAGGCCAAATTCTTTAGGATATTCTAATAACTCTAGTGCCCTGAAACTATGGGGACTTTGACCCCTGATCAACTAGGAGGGTTAACCTTTATGACTTTACATGACTTGTTTACATTAATTATTATCTCGATAAGAACATCGGGGATCAATGAAATACAATATATGAAATATACAAGTGAATACATTTTGAAGTTACAAATACATCAACACTCTCTCTTAACTAGGAAGGTATTCTCTTGACACAATACATTGGCACAAGTATTCATCACTGGATCAAGTCTATATCATCATCAAAGCTGGATCATCATCATATCATCATCACTGGATCATCATCAAAGGATTGTCATCAAAGCTAGATCATCACTCAATCATCATCATCATCACTACTTCCATTATCTTGATCAACTGGTGCTATCTCTCAATTCTTCTTGTCATAGGAATTTCTACAGAGACAACCCTTTTTCATCCTGGTTGTAGGCCTAGCCTCCATGTAGGTATTCATATTCTTCAACACTTATATCTGACCATGGGAGGAACACATACATAATCCATGTCATTAAGGCCCTCCCAACACTTACATTTGACCATGGGAGGATCACATCGAGCATCCATGTCAGAAAGGCACGCCCAACACTCACATACATTGGAATGGTAGGACACACAATCTACCATCCGAGGAAAGTCCCAGCACTTACATCATTTGGCATGATAGGATGCACCATCTATCATCCAAGGAAAGTCCCAACACTTACATCTACTGGCATAGTAGGACACACCATATACTATCTAGAGAAAGGACCATATACATATGACCCAGTTAGAAAATCCCAACACTTACATCCTCTGGCATAGTAGGACACACCATATACTATCCAAGGAAAGGCTCAGCACTTACATCCACATGGTAGGACACACCATCTACCATCTAGAGAAAGGCTCTGCACTTACATCCAACAACATAATAGGACACACCATCTATCATTCGGGTAAAGGCTCTGCACTTATATCTGACCATGGGAGGACCCTCCTACCACCATGTCAGAAGGGCTCCGCACTTACATATGACCATGGGAGGACCCACCTACCACCATGTCAGAAGGGCTCCACACTTACATCTGACCATGGGAGGACCCACCTATCACCATGTCATAAGGGCTCTACACTTACATCTAACCATGGGAGGACCTTCCTACCACCATGTCAGAAGGGATCCACACTTACATTTGACCATGGGAGGACCTGCCTACCACCATGTCAGAAGGGCTCCGCACTTACATCTTACCATGGGAGGACCCTCCTACCACCATGTAAGAAGGGATCCGCACTTATATCTAACCATGGGAGGACTCACATACCACCATGTCAAAAGGGCTCTGCACTTACATCTGACCATGGGAGGACCCACCTACCACCATGTCAGAAGGGCTCACGGACTCATCAATTCCTCTTAGAAGGAACCTCGATCTAGAGAACACTAAGCTTCACCCTAAAGTACTCAAACTTCACTCTGGCTAATGGCTTGGTCAACACATTATCTATCTACTCGTCCTTTGCAACATACTAGAGCTTCATTACTCCTCTCTACACCATATCCCTGATATAGTGATATTTGATCTTGATGTGCTTTTACTTGTCATGGAACACTGGGTTCTCCGACAACTTCACAAAACTCTGGTTGTCACAATATATACAAGTAGTATTCATCTGGATATCAAACAAATCAGATAGCTTCCTCTGCCACACTACCTCACAATTAGCCAAACAAGATGCGACATACTATACTTTGGCTGTACTCAGTGCCACACATGACTACTTCCTGCTAAACCAAAAGATCACACCTGATCCGATACTGAAGCAGCACCCCTAAGTGCTCTTCCTATCAATGGCACTTCTTTCCCAATCTGAATCCACATAACCCTCTAGGTTAATCTTCTGATTTTCCTCATACTTTAGCCCATAATCAATTGTACCCTTCAGGTACCTTAAAATATGATTTGCAACAATCAGGTGAACATGTCTTGTATTCATCAGGAACTAGCTCAAGGTGTTCACAGCAAAGCAAATATTTGGTCTCATATTCATCAGGTACATCAGGGACCCAATAATCTGATGATACACTGTAGCATCAACCAACTTTGATGAAGTATCACTCAATAGCTTCAGGTTCGATGCCATAGGTGTGGTCATGGCCTTGCAGTCCATCATCCCAAACCTATTTATGATATCTACTACATACTTCCCTTGTCCTATAGAGATTCCATATGTATTCTGCCACACCTCCATGCCTAGAAAGTAGTGCATCATACCAAGTCCTTCATCTCAAACTCCTTAACAAGCTTCCTCTTCATGTTAGCAATCAACCCATCCTCACCTGTGACAAACAAGTCATCTACATACAGTAGGAGTATCATTGGGTTCCCTTCTTCAAGCTTGTAGTAAAGGTTGGAATATACTTTACTCTTGGTAAATCCCAAACTAGTTAGAAAGTTTTCAATCCTACCATATCGTGTACTAGGTTCCTATTTCAAATCATACTGGTCTTTCTTCAATTTACACACATGAGTTTCCCTATCATGTGTCTCAAAAATGGGTGGATGCTCCACATACACTTCCTCTTCCACTTCACCATTCAAGAAAGCAGTCTTGACATCCATCTGGTGTATCTTCCATTTCATTACTATAGTTAGAGCAAGTACTAATCTGATGGAAGTGTATCTGGCTACAGGTGCAAAAGTTTCTTCATAATCTATTCCTTCTTTCTGGGAGAAGCCACAAGCCATGAATCTTTCTTTATATTTCTCTATGCTGCCATCTGCAACATGCTTGATCTTGTAGATCTACTTAGAAGTCACAACAGACTCCCCCTTTGGTCTTGGGACAACATCTCAGACATCATTCTTCATAATCAACTACTACTCCTCGATCATAGCATCCTTCCATTATTTCTTCTATGTCACTTCTTCATATTTGGAAGGTTCTTTATCAATGATGTCACATAATAGGGATACATAACCGGAGTAGGAACAAGTTCTTTTCCTCTCTTTGTGCATTTATTTTGGAGCCCCATATCTTTCTACACATTAGATACCCTCTCGTAACCATGTAGGTTTCCTCTTGTGAGGATTCTTCTCTTGGGGTGGGTCTACAGGTTCCTGGGGTTCTTATATTTCATAATCTTCATCTTGATATGCATTGTTCATAGTTGTATCTTGAATTCTAGGTACTTCTATTTCTTTAGAGTCTTCAACTGGCCTCTTCCTGGATTTTTTGTAAGCTGAGTCTTTGTCAAATGTTACGTCTCTACTAATTTAGATCTTCTTGAATCCTAGAAAGTATATTGTGTAAGCCTTCGAGATTTCACTATATCCCACAAATATACCCTTCTTTCCAGAAATATCTAACTTCGTCCTCTTTTATTTTGGAATGTGTATGTACACTAGACAGTGAAATATTCTAAGATGAATGACTTCTGTTTTCTTTTCATAAAATATTTCTTCAAGTGTCTCGTTCTTGAGTAGTGTGGAGTATGGTTATGTACATACATAGCTGTCTTGTCAGCTTCTTCCCATAGATGCATGGGAATATCTTGTTCATGAAGCACTTTCCTTGTAGCTTCCACGATCATTCTATTCTTCCTTTTTGCAACTCCCTTCATGTTGTGGATTATATGGAGTGGTAAAATCCCTATTAATCCCTAAATCTATGCATAATTCTTTGAATTCATTTGATGTGAATTCTCTACCATTGTCTGATCGAAAGGTTTTGATCTTGTTTTCTATGTGGTTCTTGATCAAGGCTTTGAATTCTTTGAACTTGCTGAATACTTCATATTTGTTCTTCAAGAAGTATATCCATGTCTTCCTAGAAAAATCATTGTTACGAAGAGAAATTCCTATGGCTTGGGGTACCACAACAGACAACTTAACTCCAGAAATCAATCCTTTCCTATATGCAAGAGAAACCAAACAACTAACACTAAAGGATCTCGATTTGTACCTTATTTCGGGCGGTTGATGTAGATCCCCGTTGAGCTTTCCAACTTCGGCTTGAATTGATAAATTGCTTCCTCAACATTCAATAAACAAGACAAGCATACTATATATAATTGTGTTAGCTCTACTCTAGCATATATAATCAATAACATATAAGCATTTGAAATCATCCATGGATCAAATATTCATTCAAACACACATTATTGGATAGGAAAAGATATTTCTATTAATATAAAATCAGATATTACAATGAATACAACCTCTGTCAGCATGTCTATGAATTGGAGAAACCGAGTCCCCCACTTGGGCCTCCACCGCTTCAATCCTCCATCTCTCGATAGAAAGATCACAAGTAAAATATAAACTTGTGAAGAAAACAAAAGTTCTCCAAGGGACAAAGGGGATGTAGACTCAAGCACAAGTTTAGGCAATAATGGACTATAGTTCTCTTGCTCTCAATTCTTCATGCCTTCAATGTATCCAAAGGGTTCCTTATATAACTCTTAAATGGGGTAATGAAAGGTCGAATTCAAGTGATCTCAAGGCATATGGAAGGCCAGGAGACAAGTGAGCCAGATCCACATCAAGGAAAACTCCAAAATAATTTTGGCTTTTGCACACATCCTGATGTATGTGGTTTTAGGGGTTAAACCCGCGTACATACGTGATAAAGGGTTTAAAATTCGTGTATGGAAAATTTTACATGTTTTTAGGGATGATCAAGGAAACATCAAAGGAACAAAAATGGTCCATGGGGTCTAAGGAGTCTACATAGGGACAGCGAAGGCCATAAAAGTGTGATTCACCATGTGTGGTGAAATCAGCTATAATAGATGCCCCCTGATGTGTGAGATCAGAGGGGTCATACGATGGCCAAAATACATTATAAGTCCATCCCAGAAATGAAGTGATGAAGAACCCAGTGGAAGAACCAGCCATCCAATGAGCACTATACAATGATACAACTCTGCATATAACTACAAATACATATATCACTCCCAGATACAGAAGAGTACAATGGCCATGAATAGGCATGATACAATATGACATATGTGGTCATTGCCACGTACAATATACATAGATCAAAATCTCCATGATGAAGATATACAAAGGATCATGATCTCCATGAAGAATGAAGATATATAATAGATCAAGATCTCCATAATGGCTGGAAATGTCTGACATAACTGGATTCAAGTCACGAGAGCAGAGATCTCGTGAACACTGGCACGATCAAGGAGGTAGCATATTTGAGATGCCACCAATCTGGAAGGTCTTCTACACACACCACTATGAGTACATTTCCTACTATGTGAATAGAGGTGTCAAGGTTGAACATAGTAGTCCATCGTCTGATTACCAGTCATTGATGCATACCATTAACATACGTGAGATCACCCACCGATAATGAAAATGGGAATCAAGGTACTAGAGTGTAAACTAACAAGTGTGAATAAATGTGTTAAGTTTGAACACTTGAGAGAATCCATTGATCAAGGGACATTGATATATTCCCAAAAAATTGTCGATGGAGAGAGAACCTGCCACTGATGACTGCAAGTCTCGAGGCACTCAAATATGACTCTAGATTCCTATCCCAGAATAAATTATCTAAAATCGATGGGATGAAATCCGCTAGAAGGAGGGCATTAAGGCATCCCCCATCATCCAACACGAGGTACTCAGCACAGCTGTCTGATGTGGAAGGACTCGATCATAAGGTGCATGAACCAGTAACTGTACTGGGAATGGCTGACATGCAAAGTCAAGATAACTGAGGAATGGCCGACTTAGGTTTCAACTTCCTTCGAATAAGAGCATAACAACAAATGGTGACTAAATATAGGCAGCATAGACTCAATATGAAAAATTGGGACATCTCTGCGACATAGGAGGCATCGATAGAGACTCCATAGGGACTGGAAGCTTAACCAGTTGGTGGATATAAACTCAGATAAATGAGTACAACTCCTAAAGTAAAACTATTAACCCAACCAATGGTTGTGATATACAGTGCTCTGTTCGAAGGCAACATGACTCGACTCCTGCCAAAGATAACATCTTTCCTTGTCCGGATCTTTGGTTTTTTAATTTTTCTTTTTGGACTTTTTCAAATATTTGAAAAGCTTGAAAAAGAATAAAACTTCTTTAAAGTTACAGACTAGAAGGAGACAAGTTTCAAATGGGAAAACAAACTAGTTCCAAGCAGTGGAACATACCTATGCTCAATGCAAGGATACATGTGTAGGATAGTGACACTCAGGGGAAAGTCCCCTCCTGGTAAAAATAGGGTATCAAGCCACAAAGGATATATAAAATGGCTTAGCATGGCTAGACATGAGACAAGCTTGGGATATATGGCTGATACTCAAAGTCAGGGAAGTCGGCATAAGGCTCAATAAGGCAGGAAAAGCTCATGAGAATGCAATTACAACTTGACATAAGGGATTCCGGGGGAAATATGCTAGAAAAAGATCAAGAGGAGTATGAGGCTCTTGAGAAATGTCATGGCAATTCTATACAATGGAATCCCACACCCTAAAGGACAAAATTTTTGGCATGGGAACCAAATGAAAATAAGGAGCTAACTAGGGTACCCATGTAATGTCAAGCTCTACCATTCAAATCATGCCACTTCTAAAATAGCAAGAAGGTTCCATGACAATATAGAATGGGTTCATACCTATGGTTATGATGAAATGGTCATAAGGTCATGCAAAATGCAAACAGTGGTGAAACCTAACCGATATGCCAGTTTAGACATGATACCTGAAATCGGCATGAACGGGTCAAAACAATGGTTGAAACGATGCTCAAAACGGTCTCCTACATCATATATTAGTCAAAAAACGGTCCAAAAGGATTAGAAATGGACCAAACTATAGAAAAGGGGGGAAAAATTTCAAAAATTTGAAAAATTTCTATAAATACGAAAAAATTCAAAACATTATATAACATTTGAAATTTTTACCCAATTGAGCTCAGAACTTCAAACGCAAATTTCGGGAGATCTAGCCGACGGAATCCGCCATTGTTTTTTCCAGGTAATTTCCAATTCCCTACTCTTTCATTTTCATGTAAAATTTTCAATTTTCCATGGTTAATTTGTATTTATAGGCCACCCTAAAGTGTGCGCCTCGGCCCACGTAGAAATCGAGGATTTTTCTGCGTATAGGGCTGGATATACACGGAAAAAGCCCTCAAAGTCACATACATACATGGCTATTTAGCAAACAATTGCGTATGCGGCCATGATCAAGTTTTTTAAGGATTTATAATGACCAAAACTTGATTTAAACATGCAGGATGGTTCTAGAATGGAGAGAATGTGAGCACAGGGATGTAGAAGAAGCCATATGTGGTGATCTAATAGCACAACAGGCTCTTCGTGCATGCGGGCTCTATAAATTTTGGTGTCTTGGTGGCTTAAGAGTGAAACCAAGACTGCTGCAGATGCTAGTGGAATACTGGGATCCTGACTCAGAGTCTTTGTAGATCGATGGGATGTCCCTCACCATAGAAGTGGAGGACATATACTTTATTACTGGACTTTCCTGACGGGAGGAAGTGGTGAACCTATGATCTCGTGGGCTCAGAGGTGGCCTCACCATCAATGAGTACATAGCTGTGTATTGTTATCCAGACATGGAGAAGGTCGGGGGTGAGATCCCAAATAGCTCTATACAGGTGCTAGGCCTAAAGGCAATACTACTAACACTCGGCAAGATAGCAGGGCTAGCTTCACTCCACCAGGCCTAGCGGCCTCTGATGTTCTATGCAGTGGAGTGCATGAGACCCACTGTGTATGATTGGAGCACTATACTACTGGGAAACATGAAACACCAACTCAGTGAGTGTAATATGGGTAGAGTATGAAAATTTGGTTTCAGTAGCATACTGAGCACATTTTTCTTTGAGCGTGTTCTGGAATTGAGCCCTAGAGTTGGCGTTCCTCTTCACGGGGTTCAATATCCAACCCAACGATGTTGGGAAGATGCAATGCATAGAATGGGTGGAGGTAGGGTGTCGAAGCTGATTTCTTTCCATGGTGGCGATGACAGATAGTTGCCATCGATGATTACCCCTATGCAGGGATAGATTTCTGGGTAGACCTTGACATGCCATTACCACCAGGATCGGCATACGGTGACATTGGTAACGAATCTCAACCCTCTTTTTAAAATTTTTTAGTTATTTAATTTTTTTGTCTTTTTTTATATATGGAATCAAAAAGACATGTTTTTTGCATGACAACACATAGTGACATCCTATCATATATATGCAGATGTAGGACCATGACGGCCTGAAGGCTTCCCTCATCATAGACGGAGGGGAAGAGGAGATGACATTACAGGTGTGGATGGGGAGCGGATGCTCCAAAGCATTCATACCAACTTTGTGAACCTGACACATAGGGTACCCATGGCATAGGTCAAGGACCTACCTGAGGCCATGCAGTGTCAAGTGGTGGGTGTGCCATGAGCATGGGTGCGGTTATTTAGACAGCTAGCTAGAGCCATGGTGACATTCCACAATTAGAACCCCCCTCCTCCTCCCTAGGCTTAGATACCTGGGAGTGGTACATTTTTTACTACTGTGTATTTGTATTTTGGTGGCTCAAGAGCCCCATTTTTGTATTATGACACTATGTATTACCACATTTTGGATCTTTTAATGATTTTTTTTTATGATGATCGGTTTATTTATTTACATGTGTAAAAATGTATGTTTGTGATGAACTTATTATATATGAAACAAATTCCAATCTAACACATAGTTAGCATATGAGTCAACAACTTGATTAAAAATTCTTGAAACATGTATGTATGTTATGTTTTCAAATTGCCGTTCTAACAATCTCATACGTAAGAATCTCTGTAATAATGTTGGATCTCTAACATGATACAAGCCATTAATCCATGACACAACTAACTCCAAATCAAGACGTATCTCAAGAGAGATAACACCATGTAAAATGGCATCCCATAGAAGCTCGATAACGGCACTATATTCAGCAACATTGTTTGAAGAGGGTCGTAAACATACGCCTCCTAAAGACAATAACTGACCCATAGGAGTGTAAATCACCCAAGCAGCAGAGGCTGAGTGTTGAGTGTGACGATGTGCACCATCTGCAAATCCTATATAAATGGAAGACTCCCTTGACATTTTCCATAAGAAATGGGAGCTAATCAACAAACCCGATCACCATAAGAAAGACCTAACTATGCAAAAATGCTGTACAATAATATACAATAGTCATCCCTGGCTGAAAATCATGCACAATACTTTTTAAGATAGAGCCCATTTCTAGGCTCCGCTAAGGCCATCCCATTGTAATCTACTAGTTCATAAGCACCCTTCTCTAACACACGTTTAACCATGTAAGGACCATGCCACATGGGGTTGAATTTTCCTGCCCCCAAGGGTTCTTTAGCTTGATCCCACAAAAGGACCAAATCTCCTTCACTAAACCTCCTTGGACGAACATATTTATCATACTGGACCTTAACACGACACTTATTCAATTCTAGAGCCACAAAAGCATCTCGACGCTACTCATCAGGCTGCTCTAAATGGACGAAACATTCCTCCAATGGAGAAGTGTCCAGTAAGATCTCTATGGCTAGCTTCAACGAAGGGATCTCACACTCAACCAAAAATACAGACTCCACTCCATGTCACAAGCTGATATGGAGAAAAACCGGTGGCAGTCTTAACCACGGTCCTATAAGCCCACAAAGCAGGATATAACATAATATGCCAATTTGTCTTACTTTGTGCGATGGTTCATTGGAGAATATACTTGAGTGATTTGTTCACTGCTTCAACTTGTCCATTCGCTTGAGGGTAATAAGAAGAAGAAAGCTCATTCTTATACCCTAACTTCAAGGCCAACTCTTCCATCATATGATTCTTAAAGTGCCTACCATGGTTAGTGACAAGCTCTTTCGGAATACCAAATCGAGTAATAATCTGGTTGAATACGAAGCGTGTGGCTGTCTCACCGTCGAATTTAACTGTAGGCATAGCCTCAGCCCATTTCATGAAGTAGTCAACAACCACGATAATATGATTATGCCTCCCATCTGAAGCTGGGTTGAAATCCATGAAATCAAGCCCCCACTTAGTGAAGGGACCGACGATGATAATTGGATGTAATGGGGCAGGACGTGAGCGTATATTATGTGTGAAAATATGGCAAGGGTGGCACTTCTTGATCGCATTAACACAATATTTAAAGATTGACGGCTAGAAATAACCCGCTCTCAAGATATTTTGGGCTGTAGAAATCCCAGATAAAGGAACACCACATGCCCCTCCATGGAAATCATTCAGCACAAGCTCAGCCTCCTCATGAGTTAAACAACGACGTAAAATGGAATCCACTCCATGGCGGTACAATGTGTTATCCACTATGAGGTAATTCTTAGAAATGTGACGTAACCGTCATCGTTCATCCTGTGAAAGGTGAGTAGGGACCTTCAATGTTTGCAAATATATGATAATGTCTCCATACCATGGATCCAAAGTTGAGATCAAGAAGATGTGCTCATCGAAAAATGTATCTTCATAAGCCTCCTCCTCCTCCTCACTTGGGAAATCAGATATAAGCTCTACAAAAATCAACGATTTCTTCTATTTTGCTGAAACAAACTCGATATTGAATTCTTGCAGGATGAAAATCCACTTATTATACTTTCCCGCCTATCATCCTTCTAGTGAGGACAAATTGAAATGGATTGACAGGGGAAACCACCAAGGTTTGGCGAAGAAAAAATATATAGTGTCTCAATATTTGAACCACATGAACGGTAGCTAAGGCAAGCTTCTCCACATGGGAATAATGGATCTCTACATCTCTAAGGTTATGGCTCAGGTAATATATGACATTCTCCTAGAGCTCCTCATCCTCTTGAACCAAAACCATACCAATCCTCTCCATGGACACGACCACATAAAGTAGAAAGTCACAGCTATAGTCAGGTGGACTAATCACCGGGGCCGATACTAAGGCTGGATTAAGTGCATCAAAGGAATCATGGGCTCGCTCATCCCAACAAAAGGTAGTGTCCTTCTTCAAAAGATGCATAACGCCTCTAGTCAAATTGGCAAAATTCACGACGAATCTTCGTAAGAAGTTTTCCATGCCTTGCAAACATTGAAGATGTCTAATGTTTTTCGGGGGATACAATTGAAGTATTGCCTCAACCTTTAAAGGGTCGACTCTTATACCCTCTTTGGAGACAATGAACCCTAATAATTCACCAGACTTCACGCAAAAGATGCACTTGTGAGGATTTAACTTGACCAAATAATGGTGGCACCTTTCAAACACTAATCTCAAATGGTAGGAATGACACATTCTCATATGAGAATGAGCACCAATGTCATCCAAAAAGACTTCAATAATTGATTTGAGATCATGGAAGATCAAGGTCATAGCTCGCTGAAAAGTGGCTCCGACATTTTTAAGGCCAAAGGGCATCTTATGATATGCAAAGGTACCCCAAGGACAAATGAAATCAATCTTATGTTGGTCCTTGGGTTTAATCTGTATCTGATTGTATCTGGAAAATCCATCCATAAAAGAAAATACCTCGCTTCCCGCACACGCATCCAAAATCTGATCGATAAATGGTGTGGAAAAATGATCTTTAGGACAAGAACGATTCAAGTCATGGAAATCAGTGCATATGTGGATTGTTCCTTGCTTCTTATCAACCAGAATGGGGTTTAAAACCCACTTCATCAAGGGAACGAGATAGATAAAACCAACATTCAATAGCTTTTCTATCTCAGCCTTAATCGCGGGTGCTTTCCTAGGATTCATCGCACGCAAACGTTGTCAAACAGGCTTAGCATCGGGATAAGTTTTAATCTCATGTTCAACAATGCAAGCGTCGATACCTGGCATTTCCTCATATGACCAAGCAAATACATCACAAAATTCTTTGAATAGCTCGGTATACTATTGAATCTCAGCATGGGAACATTCTACCCCAATATAAACATTCTCAATCTTTCCAGGATCACAAGAGATACTGATAGGAATGGTAGGAGATATATTTTCCATGTTTCCATCAGCCATTGGACCAGGAGAGATTAACGGAATTATGGGACAACCAATTCTCTGACTAAAAATATCTCTATAGTCTTCACACTCCAAATGGTCAAGCTCAGGAAGAAAATAAGATCTACGATGCAATTCTTCCCAAGGTGTCTCAACCCCAGACATAGCCTCAATAATAGCCTCATCTGAAGGAAAAACACTATCAAGGCAGTCATGTGTGTGAGAAGACTGCACTGCCCATGCAGGTAGCACATAAGGATCCTCCTCCTCCGTTCGTGAAGAGGAAGGGCTAGGCTCTGCAATAGATCCAAGATTAGCTTGATATGATATCATAGTTGAAGGAAACAACATGTCCATTTTGATGGGCTCACATGAAGGATTTGGTGTAGGAAGAATCCAAGGATCCTCCATATAGTTTGTGCGAAAACACACCGATCTCACAGACGACGAAGCCTCACCAGAACTAGACCCTATCATAAGGATGGGTGTAGGAAAACCAAAGCTTCCCATAAGGGATGGATACATGACAACACCCACACTCCCAGTTGCTGACTGAGAGTGATGGACAATCAGGATAGAAGCTCCCAAATATGCGGTAACAGGCAGATTCTTGAATGACATTCGATCAATCGTAACTATATTCCCATTAAACAGAAAGCATACAACTCGAAATAGAGAAGAAGCTACAACTTGCATACTGTACATCCAATTCCTTCTAAACAACAAACTGTCGTCAAGGGGTGTATCAACCACCTAGACCTCTATTGCAACGGTCTTCCCTCCCAAATAAACCTTAAGAGAAGGAAGAATGTCGTGCGGTCGAAATGATCTTCCATCAAAAGCAGTCAACATGGTAGCAGATTTAGACAACTCGAGGGAACCCAAACCCTTCCAACATGCCAAAGACATCACGGAAGCAGCAGGGCCTTCATCAATCACAGTGCGTTTGACAGTCATGTTAAGACATTCTACATGAATCAAGAGAGACACATAATAAGGAAAGCGAGGCTGAAGTCCTGCGGTTTCAAATTTGATGACAGAGGAAGAATTATCATCATTAACACCAAGAGTAGAAAGAAAAGATTTCCTTTGTGAAGGACAACTCTGAAGTACTTTGAGTGCAGACATCGCACAAGGAGTCTGGCCCAAATCCTCGACAATAGAATAGTTCTGGGTGGCTCGAGCATTAGGATTGTGCCCTGAACACTTAAGGACTCCCTTAGGAATGTGAGGAGCAACTTCAAGTTTATCCACAGGTTTTTCAATACGCAAAGGAATTTTGGGTGGAGCAGGTTCCTTTCCAAGGTTTGGTTGTGACAAACCATAGTCCTTCGCACGAGTCACAACCTTAGTAGCACGCACCATATTGATGCAACCATGATCACTACAAGCCTCCGATGGATCTTGATCCCCACTAGATTGATCATTGGTCCTCAAGTTCATGTTTTGATTATGAGGTAAAGGGTTGGTTAGCACAACTGGGCCCTGCGCTATGAATCTCGAGGCTTCTTCTATCCAAGGGCACAAGTGAGTGAGGTGATCATCCTTACACAACTTGCAAGGAAACTTACCCTTACGTTTAGTTTTCTTTTTCCCCCCAACATTTTGGGAATTATTGTCATTAGAGATGGCATTTTCATTCTTATTCCCACCCTTATGATTGTTTTTACCCTTCTTTTTATTCCTTTCGAGTTGATGGTTACCCTTCTAGTTCGACAATTGTACCGCAAGCATAGTCACCATTTTGGTGGGTTTAGACAAAGCCATGGCTTGTCCCGAGGTAGATTGGTTGATAGATAATTGACTTACCTTTTTCACAACTGAATCCACAGGTTTGGTATTTGTACAACCAACAATACCATCGGCATGTGGTCTCAATTTGACCTTAGGGTCGAAACTAGAATGCAGAGCATTAGGAATGATCTCATATAACAAACCAGACTAAGCATAAATCAAGTCCAATTCCTATGCCCTAAAAATGGCTTGTTCCTCATTTTGAACTCCAGATGTAGAAACATCCTTTTCTATATAAGGTAGTAATTATTTAAGGAACCACTCGAGGATAAACTCTAGCAGTATGAAGGCTTTAATCAATCTCTTCCGTTTACACCACTCTTGGATATGGTCTGAGATATGTGTGGATTTATCCTTCCGAAATGTCGACAAGAGTTCATTACCAACATCGTAACACATGGGTAGCTGGAAGTGGTTGAGAAAAGTCATAGCTCAGTCATCGAACAAAGCGAATGCCTCCCTAGGTAGCTCTATGTACCATTTTGCAGCAGACCCAATGAGGGTGCATTTAAAAAGCCTTAAATGGATCGAATCATCATGCAAGTAGTTAGAAGAGCACCATAGGTGAAATGTAGTAACATGTTCACTCCGATCTTCTCCTGGTTTTCCCTCAAACTTGGGAATATTCGAGGGAAGATTCGTAGGGACAACTGGCCAAGCCGGGTCATAAGATACCAGGTCGTTCGTTAGTCTCGACAAGTCAGGCAGATTTAACGTTGCGAGGAAAGGGAGCCTATGTTGAGCAGGTCTATGAGGCGCTCCCTGGTAATTTTGGTTCACATAGGGTTGATGACCATAACCACCATGGCCATGGCCATAGTAGCCTCCTCATTCTTGACCCGTGTAGGGTGTCATAAAAGCACCATAATGTGGTGTACCTTGACTATGTGGAGCTACAAAGCCATAATTCGGAGAGTAAGTAGGTTTTTGATACCCGTACCAATAATGTGAATAACTTTGTGCATAATGCGGTCCATAATATGGTCCATAAGAAGCCCCATGAGATATCCCATGACAAACTCCATAGGTAGGAATATATGTTCTAGAAATAGCAGTATGACCTCCAGAAGTAGGAATATGACCTCCTGATACAACATGAGGTACTTGACTCTGAGACACAATGAAGCAAGTAGAAGAAGTACGCACATGAATCATAGAAACATTCTATCCCTAAGGACCACGTGAATGTGGGGGAGGGATAGCATTTGAAGAACTAGGAATAGAGGACGAAGGGACATGTGAAATCACATAAGTGGTATTCCCTACAGTCACTCATCTAGGCTCTAGTATTTGAATAGGATCACCAGCACTAGGTCTAGGATGAATATGTGATGTGACCTCCACCTTCGGGATGGAGGGTGTAATGTGAATCGAGTTCCCAAATCTATCCTCACAGAAGTGACTAGGAATTCCCCCAGGCATAGTGTTAGGTTCAAACTCCGACTCGGCGTGTGGTACTGAAGCTTGTGTAAGAATACTAGACAAATCATAACTACCATAACTAGTGCTTGCAAGTTCATGATGAGTCTCATTTCCTGACATCCAATACCGGTGACCTAAGGATGAGGGATCATACCTAGAGTGTGTAGGTACATCGTGTGAAGGATCATACCCAGAGTGTGTAGGTATATCAGGTGAAAAATCATATGCAGGGGTAGGGTATTCTTCTTCAACCTCATGAAGTGAAGAAGGTAGCTTAGGAATTTCATCTTCATGATCTCCCATCTTGTGTGAAGCAATGTGAGTATGAGTCCGCCTGGACTATCTGCTTCTCTCTCCCAAAGGAGGAGGAGATGTAAAAGGTGGAAGTATTGATAAACGATAAGAATGGTGAGGAGCCACACCCAAATCCATAATGACTCAAAAAATGAAAAAGAATCTCTAAATTATGCAAACCCTAGGCAAGCTAACGTGCATAAAGAATATACCAATATAATCTAAAGCCAATCACAAGCAAACAAGGGTAGGATATGTGAGATCCTGAATGAAGCAGGTATGTGTCACCTAGGAGAGGCTTGAGACTCCCATACACAACAAGTAGAGGTTTGTAACCAATTATTTTGGCCCTTAGCTTCAACGCATATAGCGATTGTGCTGTCCAACCCCAACCTAGCCGGGACACCCATAGAATAACCCCTACAAAGTACCCCCTCGATAACTTAGATAAGACAACTAAGGTCACTTCAATATAATCAATGCTCAGGCAAACAGTCGCAGGAGGGATTGACCATATGGGTAGGGTAGCAAAGCCCAAAAATCTTGAAAGAGCCCCCAGATATGAATACAATCCTGGAAATATATTCGGTGCTACTCAGTTATGACTAGGGGTCATCCCAATCAATAACCACTCACACTGCATCATGCTTAACTCCCTTGTAAGAGGAGGATCCTGAGAAACACTAATTATACCAAGGAGTTTCACACTCTCACCTGGACAAACAAATACATGTTGTTGTTTAGTGGTCTTGGAGAATTTACTCACAATGAACTATTCCAAGACCCTAAAACCTAATCTTGTTGGTGTACCCTATCAAAGAAAATAGTGTAATCCATTTTAATTAAGTGTTGATTTTATTTGGCTTTACTACTCAAAAAAGGTAGATGGCCTTGCAACCAATGGTGTTATGACGCAACATGAAGTAAAATGCACACCTAACAATCAATGCAAATGCATTGTGTCAAATGAAAAACAGGGCATGCTACTATGTGTAATGCAAAATTCTTCTTCAAATGTGAAATACAGTCATTCCTATATGAAATCCTAACTAGTACTTCTCTAAGAAAACCTAGTGCAAGTACCATGCAAAGTGCAAAGTGCAATGCATAATGATGCAAAGAAGAAAATAATTTTGGATTTTTTGAATAAAAATGAGATACTAAAGCAAAAGAATGATTCTAATACCCCCAGACTTGGAAAGAACAATAAACAAAACACTCACACAAAGTAATAAGGTAAAAGAAATCTAATGCACTAATCCCAAAACAAAAAATAAAAAATGCAATGACAAGAACATTCTTAAAATTTTTTTTTACCCTTAGCAAAGGTGTCTCTGGTCAGAAACAGAGGTGTATATAGACTCTAGCCGTATCAAAGGAGACTCAACAATCATCAAAATTCACCCAACAACAAGAAATTTTCCATTAGAAGGAAAAAACTAAGGGCATATGCGACTGTTCATAGTAAAACCGTGTATGTATGCAGATACATTAGTCAAAGCCACGTGTATACACAACTGTGAGTAAAAAACTTGCGTACATGAAGAGAAATGCATAAAGATGAAGGCAAATGGATAAACTGAGACAAAATTCACACTAATCAGACACTACCAGGAAAACATGTCCCCATACCCGACTCAGAAACAAAGAAATAAGAGAAATTCGAGAACATTGAATGCCAATAAAAACCCCCAAAGGACAACTACTAGGAACTCCCCAGTGGAGTCACCAATTCTATTATGGAGAGAAATTCCTATGGCTTAGGGTACCACAATAGACAACTTAACTCTAGAAATCAATCCTTTCCTATATGCAAGAGAAACCAAACAACTAACACTAAAGGATCTCAATTTGTACCTTATTCTGGACGGTTTATGTAGATCCTCGTTGAGCTCTCCAACTTCAGCTTGAATTGATAAATTGCTTCCTCAACATTCAATAAGCAAGATAAGCATACTATATATAATTGTGTTAGCTCTACTCTAACATATATAATTAATAACATACAAGCATTTGAAATCATCCATGGATAAAATATTCATTCAAAGACACATTATTGGATAGGAAAATATATTTATATTAATATAAAATCATAGATTACAATAAATGCAACATCTTTCGGCACGTCTACGAATCAAAGAAACCGAGTCCCCCACTTGGGCCTCCACCACTTCAATCCTCCATCTCTTGATAGCAAGCTCACAAGAAAAAGATAAGCTTGGGAAGAACACAAAAGTGCTCCAAGGGACAAAGGGGATGTAGACTCAAGCACAAGTTCAGGCAACAATGGACCATATTTCTCTTGCTTTCAATTCCTCATGCCTTCAATGTATCCAAAGGGTTCCTTATATAGCTCTTCAATGGGGTAGTTAAAAGTTGAATCCGAGTGATCTCAAGGCATATGGAAGGCTAGGATACAAGTGATTCGGATCCACATCAAGGAAAACTCCAAAATAATTTGGCCTTTTGCACACATCCTGATGTACGCGGTTTTAGGGGTCAAACCCACGTACATGTGCAATAAATGTTTTAAAAGTCACGTATGGAAACTTTTACATGTTTTTAGGGATGATCAAGGAAACATCAAAGGAACAAAAATGGTCCATGGGGTCTAAGGAGTCTGCATAGGGACATAGAAGGCCATAAAAGTGTGATTCACCATGTGTGGTAAAATCAGCTATGACAATCATCAATGAAATAAACATAGTATACATACCCACTCAATGAACTAGATGACATGGAACCACATACATCGGAGTGGATGATTTCCAAGATTCCTTTTTCCTTGCTCGCGCTACTTGGAAATGTCTTCTTTGTGCTCTTTCCTTGCACACATCCTTTGCAAACACCTTCATGTTTTTCCTGTATTTTTGGAAGACCTTCAACAACTTTTCTTGCAAGTGGTAGTGCCCTATAGTGCACATGTGGAAGCCTTCTGTTCCATAGATTATTTGTCTCTACTGAGTCATGGACAAAGGCTTGTTCTGGTTGGCCTTTTAGCTTGTATAAGCCTCCCTCTTGCTCTCCAATTGCTATTACATCATCTATAGTCTTTCCCTTTGGCCACATAAGGACTTGGCCATCTACAAATTAAACTTTTATTCCTTTTGCATCCAATTCATATACGGAGAGGATATTCTTCTTTAGTCCTGGCACAAACAAGACGTCCTTCATCTTCATGGACTTTCTAGAGTCTAGCTTATAGGAGGATTCACCACTACCTTTTATTGGATACTGGTAGTCATCCCCAAGTTTCACCTTCTGAGGTGACTCATGTTCAGATAGTTTCAAAAAATATTCTTTGAATCCCATCATATGCTTGGAATCCTCACTGTCTATAAGCCAATCATTGCTTCCATGTGTGATAGTTCCCGCGAGGGCAGAAATCAAAACATACTCTTCATCACTTTCTTGTTTGATTCTCTTTATGGAAGGTTCATCATCCTCTGTAGTGTGAGAATGATGTCTTCTCTTGTTTCCCTTCTTCTTGTGAGAGTTACTCTTATTTGTAGGACAATCTCTGCAATAGTGTCCTCTCTCATCACAAGTAAAACATTTGAGTTTAGATATATCTTTATTAGATATTCTCAGTTTATCTTTCTAGTGGGGATGCTTACCTTTCGGACGATGATAGTCCCTTATTATTTTCTTGGAGTGTACTGTGAGAGCTTGATCTTCACTTCCCATATTTTTTTCTCGGGCTACTATTCAAGCTTTTTCTTGTGAGAATTCCTCCCATGGTCTACTTAAGGTGACTAGATTCCTTCTAGCACAAATCCCTTGAATGAAGGAGTCCCATGACCTAGGGAGACCATTCAAGGTGTTCATCACAATCTTGGCATTCTCCTCTTCTTCATATACTACTTCAATTTGTTCTTTGATCTAGGAGACCCTCGTAAAGTATGATTGTATGGTCTCTGCATTCTGGATCTTCACATTGTTCAACTAGTTCCTCAAATTCATCTTCCAATTTATGTTCTTTCCTTCAAAAATCTTGGTCAAGGATTCAAACATCTCTTTAGGTGTCTTTAGGGAGGGAACCTATGGTATGAGGTGATCCTTGATTGAATCAGCAATAGTCCTCTTAGCCATGATAAAATTTTTCTTGTGTAAGGCCTTACCCTCATATCCCTCTGGAACTAGAACCTCTCCCCTGATGTAGGAGTCCAATTTTCTTCAAGAACTAGTGATATCCTATACTTCCATGATCGGAAGTTATCAACTCCCTCAATATTTTCATCAAGCTTGGTGTGATGAGACATCTTAACTAAGAACCTCAAATGGAAAAAAAAAGATTTAGATCTTACCAATTTGAGAAGCTGAAACTAGATATGGAGCTGATCTTTTGTAGTGATGGTTTTTTGGTTCCAGGGAAAATTAGGGTATCACTTTCCTGAAGTTATACCAAACCAAAAACCTTGATTTTGATCTTTAAACTTTGATTTTGAGGAGGATAGTAACACTATGCTGGGCTCACCCAAAAATTCCACTTCTATGAAAATCCCTAATTTCCCGATGTAGTGGTAGGTTAGAAACGGAAAGTGCTCAGATTCATATTCTGCTTTGATAGAAAGATGCGCCATTCAATGGAGATTCATCCTAGCCTCCTTTTTCTTATGGATTGTGCAGAGGGACCCAAAAAGTAAGAAGCCCTATCTTTCAGAGATGAATAGTGTCCTTTTCTTAGGTTAGCTCTGATACCATGTTAGATTTTTATCAATTAGACAATATTGTCTTAGGATCTTATCTGAGAGAATACCATGCACAACAATCAATCAAAAGAGACAATAGACACAAATATTTTCCTTGGGGAAACCATAAAGGAGAAAACCCTGCAACTTCCTCAGAGATAGAATGAGCACCAATGGAAGTAGTAAAACCAAAATACATAAAGATGATCTCCAACAACTGTTCTCTCTCTCTGACTTGAGCGAGCTTCTTCACTCCCACCTATGTGCTATAGTTGGGTGAGTGTGTGTTTGAAATAGAGAGTCTCACTCTCTATTTATACTAGTTTCTGACTTGACAATAACTTACCAGGAATGACTTCTCTAGGAGAGTCTAATAACCCCAGTGCCTTGAAATTGTGGGGAGTTTGACCCTTGATCAACTAGGAGGGTTAACCTTTATGAATTTACATGAATTTTTTACATTAATGATTCTCTCGATAGGAACACCGGGGATCAATGAAATACAATATATGAAATATAAAAGTGAATAAATTTTGAAGTTACAAATACGTCAACACCCCTATCCTCTTCCTCTTCTCTAGTTAGAAATTTTCTCCTCCCCTTGTACAACCACTTGATTCCTCGGCTTCCCTCACAATATTGTCGAAACTTGCACCCATCTACCCCTTATCTTCTCATTTGTCTACCCCTTGGTCATAATATCCACAACCTTCGCACACCAGAGTGTTACTAGTCTAGGTGCATATTAAGTATACCCTTTTCGTAAACCATCATTTCAATCTACAATTGGATTGAAAATAAGAACCTACCTCTGGGTCTGTTGAAGAAATCCCTCTCTGGTTCGCTGTAATATTTATTGGTGTCAATAGAAAACTCGGTGATATAACCCTCTAAGATACTATCCAACCAGACCTTGATGGCACGCGACGCTCTGTTGTCAGTTTCCTACAGCTCCTAGATTAGTTCAGAAATTTAGGATGTCAGTTCTCCTCCTTGAAAATTCATCTTCTTACATGTGAATCATGACATCCACTCATACAATATGATAGGAAATTCATTGAAGAAGTATGCATGTGCACCATCGTGTATATATCTCGCTAACCACTTGTTTTTTGTCAACCCAGGGTTCTAATTTTCTGCTTTAGCAAATTCTCCAAGCTTCTGATCAAACCAATATTGAAGTTTCAGTAACGATGGATGCCACATGCATTCTTGGGTAACCATTTATCGGATGCTGCATTCCCTCCTCTCAGTTGGAATGAGGACCCGTCAACAAAATTATTTGTTGGTGCAATCCCGACCAACAAAACCTAGTTGACAGGGTTTTGACTCTGTTGACACTCAACACATTGTGATCTCCATAAGCATCAGCCCAAATAGCTTTAGCCTATCCAGCAACACCTGTAGAGCAGATGAGGTCTCACCCAAGATGTTTGAGGAAGAGCTCTCGGAACCAAGTTTCTGTAGTATAGTGAAAGGTCGGGGCATCTTAGGTTCATCATCTTAATTTCTAGAGCTAATATACTTAATGAACCATTCATCATGTTGCATTTATTCATTCATCATTACAGCATATCTATCAATGGGGAGAATAGATATAAAAGATGAAAGTATCCATAAGAAGAAAGCATCACATTATCCATTCATATGCAAATCTATTCATCATTCAGCATCAAAATCGCAACAATGTAAAACAAGAAAAGATAAAGGGTGACAGGAGTTCAGATCAATCCACATCACATCATATTAAATCTTTAGAACAAGTCACAGATCAAAACAGACAATGATCTAGTATCATTCTGTCTAGTATCACCTTCATCAATCATTCTCCATCTCAGTCTCTTACATGCATAATTATTCTATTTATAGGCTTGCGCCTTTGTTGATGTATTTGTAACTTCGAAATGTATTCATCTAAGTATCTTATGTATTGTAACCCGATGTTTATTCCGTGATGTATCTATTATGTAATTGAGTCATGTTGTCATGCCCCAATGTTTCGATCGAGAGAATCAATAATGTAAATAATTCATGTCAAGTCATAGTGGGTAACCCTCTGATTGTCTAAGGGTTAAAGTCCCTGTAGTTTCGGGGCACTAGGGTTATTAGACTCTCTTGGTAGAGGTCAGGCCTAGTAAGGTTTTAGTCATTCTAGGATTAGTATAAATAGAGAGCTAGGGTCACTATTTGGTACACACATCACTCACACTCTCAAGTATAGTGCATAGTTGAGGAAGGAGAAGACATTGGGGCTAGACAAGAAGAAGATTACTACTATCAGGAGTGCATCTTACTGTTTTGGGGTTTTACATCTTGTGCTGATTCTATCTCTAAGGAAGTTGCGGGGTTTTATACATTTATGGTTTCCCCAATGAAAAACACTATGTTCATTGTCTCTTGTGTTTGATTGCTGTACTTGTTATTCTCTTAGTAAAGATCCTAACATAATGCTCGCTTGAATGTTGAAAAACTAACATGGTATCAGAGCTAACCGGAGAAGAAGACACTGTGCAGCTGTGGGAATTAGGGATTCGTAGTTTGTGGATATTCCTCCATATATTTTCAACAAAATTAAGGTGGAATAAATCTCCTCCTTAGGGGGGCATATTTATGTGAAAGAAAAATCCAATTCTGAGGTTTTTCAGTTTTGGACTTATCACTGTTGTTGGAAATTAGGTCTTTTCACAGAAGAGGAATTTTTCAGTGAGCCCAGGCCTGGATTGATCTCCTCCCCAAAATTGAATTTAGGGACAAATTTCAAGGCATTTGGGTTGATAGAACTCTGAAAAAGAAAAACCCTAATTTGCTCCTGAACCAGCTCTGCAGGATTTTAGCTCAAGTTTCAGATTCGACATCTTGAACCTGGTAAGATCTAAAATATTTTGTATTTCCATTTAAGGTTCTCAGTTAAGATGTCTCATCATACCAAGCTTGATGAAAAGCTTGAGGAGGCTGATAAATTCTGATCTTGGAAGTATAGGATCTCCCTAGTCCTAGAAGAAAATGAGTTAGACTCCTACATCCATGAGGAGGTTCAAGTTCCAGAGGGAGATGAGGCAAAGGCCTTACATAAGAAGAATATGGTTATGGAAAAGAGGATCATTGCTGATTCTATCAAGGATCACCTTATCCGACAGGTGTCCTCTCTCAAGATAGCTAAAGCTATGTTTGATGCCCTAACCAAATTGTTTGAAGGGAAGACCATAAATCGAAAGAATACCCTGAGAAACCAACTGAAGAATGTGAAGATTCAAAATGCAGAAACAATCGAGTCTTACTTCACAAGAGTTTCTCAAATCAAAGAACAACTAGAAGCAGTTGATGAAGAAGTGGAAAATGCAGAGATTGTGATGACTACCTTGAATGGCCTTCCTAGGTCATGGGATTCTTTCATCCAAGGAATATGTGCTAGAAAGAAGTTAGTCAAGTTCAGAAAATTATAGGAAGAGTTCTCTCAAGAAGAAGCTCAGATAGCAGATCGAGAAGAGAAGATGGGAAGTGAAGATCAAGCTCTCACGGTACACTCCAAGTCTCACTCCAAGTCAAACAAAAGAAGATCTCACAGCTCCAGAGGTAAGCACTCTCACAAAGATAACACTAGAAAATATTTATATAGGATCATATGTTATACATGTGTTTGTTAAATTTTTATATGCTTAGCTAAAACATTAGTATTTCATTTCATTTCCATAACAAAAGCATATAAACAGGATCATTGAAAGAAACAGTATCACAAGAACAACACAAATTTATCTTGGGAAAACCCTAAAGGGAAAAATCCAGCAAAAGCTTCCTCAATATAGATGCCCCAAAAAGGTAAAAAAGGTAAAACCAACAAGGAGATCAAAAACCTAATCCTCCTCCTTCTCCAGCTACTTCTCTCCTCCACAAGTGCGCTACTCAATTGAGAGTGTGTGTTACAAATGAGGAGCGCTACACCTCTATTTAAATTCATCCGTTCACTTAAGTTAACTCATTCGACATGTAGGCTCAAGTTAAATCATGTAGGATCGAGTTACACATGTAGGCTCAAGTAACCATATTGGGGTACTGATGACCCACCTTTACAATTAGAGGGGACTACCTCATGACTCTTATTAGTTCTTCCGATTAGGAGCATTGAGGTACAATGTAATACAAGTGGTTCTCTCGGTAGGACCATCAGGGACCACTAAAATATACATATAATATTCTTCGAAGTTACAATATTTCAACACTCCCTCTTAACAAGAAGGGTATTCTACAACAACATAAACAACAAGAGTAGGAGAGAGATAGGGGACATCATCAACATCATCAGGGTAGCACATCTATAAATCATTGGAAGCTTTTGAACATCATGTAGTCTTCATCTTCAATCTTCAGTATTCATCATCATTAATTCTTTAACTTCTTCGATGAGCAACATCTTCAGCATTTTGATCTTTCAATCAACAATGCCATCTTCAGCACTTTGACCTTTTTATCAGCAACATCTTCAGCACTTTGACTATTTGATCAGCAACAACATCTTCAGCATTTTGATCTTTCAATCAACAACGACATCTTCAGCATTTGGACCTTTTGATCAGCAACATCTTTAGTACTTTGACTGTCCGATTAGAAACAACATCTTCAGCATTTTGACCTTTCAATCAGCAACATCTTCAGCACTTTGAATTTTCGATCAGCAACAACATCTTCAGCATCTTGACCTTTCTATCAGCAATATCATCATCAACACTTTGACCTTTCGATCAGCAGCGACATCATCTCATCATATTCTGATTTATTGATCAGAATCATCATCACATTCTGATCTTTCAATCAGAAACATCATCATCATACTCTGATCTTTCGATCAGAAACATCATCAACATACTCTGATATTTCAATCAGAAACATCATCATCATACTCTTATCTTTCGATCAGAAACATCATAATCATAGTGTGTCATCATCATACTCTGATCTTTCGATCAGTATGTCATCATCATCATACTCTAATCTTTCGATCAGTATGTCATTAATATCATACTTTGATATTTCAATCAATACGTCATCATCATACTCTAATCTTTTGATCAGTACGTCATCATACTCTGATATTTCGATCAATACATGATCATCATCATACTTTGATCTTTCGATCAGTACGGCATCATCATCATCAGCTACAACCTGCAATCCACAACTCAAAGACAAAAAGTCTTTCGATCACTTTTGGACTTAAATTCCAGGGATGATACAATCCCACCACATTCTAGACAACCAAAGTTACTGGATTGATTACAGGAGAATAAGTCCCTATCACTTTAAGACTAAGTCCAAGGACGATGCAATCCTACCACATTCTCGAGGACCGAAGCCACCGGATTGATTACGGGAGAATCAGTCCCTATCACTTTAGGACTATGTCCAAGGATGATGCAATCTTACTACATTCTCGAGGACCAAAGCCACTGGATTGATTATGGGAGAATCAGTCCCTATCACTTTAGGACTATGTCCAAGGATGATGCAATCCTACCACATTCTCGAGGACCGAAGCCACCGGATTGATTACGGGAGAATCAGTCCCTATCACTTTAGGACTATGTCCAAGGATGATGCAATCCTACCACATTCTCGAGGACCGAAGCCACTGGATTGATTATGGGAGAATCAGTCCCTATCACTTTAGGACGATGTCCAAGGATGATGAAATCCTACCACATTCTCGAGGACCGAGGTCACCAGATCTATTATGGAAAGAGTTCCTGGGATGATACAATCCCTCTTCATTATCGAAGACCGAGGTCTCCAGATCACTTTAGGGAAAGTTCCCAGGGATGATACAATCCCACTTCATTCTTGAAGACCGAGGTCTCCATATCACTTTAGGGAAAGTTCCCAGGGATGATACAATCCCACCACATTCTCGAGGACCGAGGTCACTAGATCTATTATGGACAGATGTCCCGGGATGATACAATCCCACTGCAACATCACTACTCCCCCTTTCAAGGACGGTTTTTACGAACAACACCAAGCTTGTCTCGAAAGTGTTAGAACTCTACTCGAGGCAAAGTCTTCGTCAGTACATCATCATCCAAACCATCATCATTTACATATTCAGTATGTGAATACTGAACTATCACCATCTGTATCTCCAGTATGTGAATACTAAAAGCATCATCATCTATATATTCATTATATAAATATTGAAAGCATCATCATCTCTATATTCAATATAGAAATACGGAATCACCATCATCTGTATCTATAGTATGTAAATACTGAAATATCATCTATATCTTCAGTATGGAATACTGAAATCATCATCATCTATATCTTTAGTATGGGAATACTGAAATAATCATCATCTATATCTTCAGTATGGGAATACTAAAACATCATCATCTCTATATTCAGTATAGAAATACTGAATCACCATCATCTGCATCTACAGTATCATCATCTGCATCTTATCTTGTATGTAGAAATACCGGATTTCTATGTGTTACGTCGGAACACAGGGTTCTTTGTCATCACAACTATGGTTATCACATAGAATCATTGTAGTGTTCATATTCAGGTCAAAGAGACCTAATATCAGCTTCTTAAGCCATATGGCTTCACAACTTAGTAGAGCAATCTGCTATGTATTCTGCTTCAACCGTGCTAAGAGAAACACTGGACTGTTTCCTGCTAAACCATGAACTCATAGCAGACCTCAAAAAAAAGCATCTACCTGATGTGCTTTTCCTGTCTGAGATACTTCCAGCCCAATCTGCATCTATGTAACCATACAATCTATACTCATGGCTACCATCATAGTATAGACCAAAGTTTATAGTCCCTTTCAGATATCTCATCACATGTTTTGGAGCTACTAGGTGAACCCGTCTTGGTTGAACAAGATATTGAATTAAGGTGTTCACAACAAAAAAAATGTCTGGTCTGGTATTTGTTAAGTACTTCAATGACCCAATGATCTGTCTGTAGTGAGTCGCATCCACTAACTCTAATGAGTCATCAGCTAACAGCTTCAGGTTGGAGTCCATGGGTGTGGCCATGACTTTGCATTCCAACATATTGAATCTCTTCAATATCCCTTCCACATACTTTCCCTAGTTGAGAAATATTCCCTCTAAACTTTGCCGTACTTCCAGACCTAGGAAATAATGCATTAACCCAAGGTCTTTCATCTCAAATTCTTCTACTAGTTTCTTCTTGCTTTCCATGATCTGTTTCTCATTCCCTGTCAAGAATAATTCATCCACATATAGTAATATAATGATAGGTTCATCTTCTACAACCTTGTAGGAAAGGTTAGGATCGACTTTACTCTTGGAAAATCCCATGCTCATCAGGAAACTGTCTATTCTTCCATACCAAGCTCTGGGAGCTTGCTTCAGGCCATAGAGGGCCTTCTTCAACTTGCATACTTGATTCTATCTATCTTCAACTTCAAATCCTCATGAATATTCGATGTAAAACTCTTCCTCAATCAGACCATTAAGGAAGGCTTGTCTTTACTTCATCATGGAAGAAACTACCATGATAGTTTTGAAGGAAGTGTACCTTGCTTCCTAGAGTAAGTGTCTCTTTAGAATTAATTCCCCCTTTCTGATAGAAACCTCTAGCCACAAGCCTTACCTTACTTCTATCAGCAACATATCTTATCTTGCAAATCCATTTGGAAGATACCACATTCTAAAACATCATTCTAGTATCATAACATCTTCTATGAGTTTGTCTTCTCAGGTCATCAACATATCCTAGTCTTTTGCAATCAACCTTGAAGGTTGGAACCCACTTTACTCTTGGTAAAGTCTCGATCCATCATGAAGCTATCCATCATGTCATACCATGTCGAACTCAGATAGAATTTTCTGTAGTCACTCCCCCTGAAGTGGAATATCATCTTCCCTCTTAATTCTGTACAGGTAATTCTATGCTTGATATATACTGGTCAATAGAGTATGTCATGTCATAGTCTATTCTTTCTGAGGAAAATCACGAACCTTGCTTTGTACACTTGTTCTTGTATATCCATGTGGAATATACTACGTACTTCCCTTTATGTCTCAAAATCATATCATATACATCATTTCCCATGATCAACTATTATTCTTTGATCATAGCTTCTTTCATAGCATTCTTTTCTTCATCTTGAGTTATCTCTTGTACCCATGGTGGTCTTCATCCTTCAAGGTGGATCTACCACTCTCTAAATCTCTTTCTTCCATCATGGTGTCTCTGACCCTGAGAGCTTCAAATTCATGTTTATTGGAGTGAATCTTGAATTGTCATCACTTGTTCTTCGGAACAAGTCTCATCCTTCTTTTCTTGTAGGAGGTTGTACAGGGCCTTTCCTACAATTCAAATGCACCAGTTGCATGGTTAGAACTATTTCATAAAACATATGCATAATGACAAATTCTTATGCATCATGCAATTGTTTAGTCAATACAACATTCATCCATATCTCACATAAACTTTCTAGATGCCTTCCATCTCTACCATGACATCATTGAGATTGTGCACTAATCCAATATGTCAGAAAAGAGGTTTGATAAGTAGCAATGGAGAGTTGTATAGCACCATGAGCTACTTACCCATCACATGCATATTAGTAGTATACAATCATTAATGCAAACAATATATCATGCATAACACATCAACTGAATATAATCAAATGTATAACAACACAATATCATGAAATGACAATTGAATACTTATCTTTTATTTGTTTCATGGGTAGACTCCATCTTGATAATTCTACTTTATCATCTTCTTCATTCATGAAATCATCATTTATTATCCAAATGATAAGATGAATAAGAGGTTCTTCAAGAATTGAGTTCTTCATATTTCTCATCGCTTGAGGGATCTTCTTTGAATGGTGAGAGCTTGATCTTCAATTGCTCCCATCTTCTTATTCTCTTCTTATGAGTTGAGCTGAAAGCAATTACTTCCTTCTGGCATACATTATTTGCATGAATGAATCCCATGATCCTGGGAGGCCATTCAAGGTGGCTATCACCACTTCTGCATTCTTCACTTCTTCTTCTACCGCTTCAAGTTGTTCTGCATTCTAGATCTTCACATTCTTCAACTGTTTTTTCAAAGCCATCTTCTGATTTAAGTTCTTATCTTCAAATAGCTTGATCAAGGAATCAAACATATTTGGTGTCTTTAGGGAAGACACTTGTGGTACAAGTTGATCCTTGATTGAATCAACAATGATCTTTTTGGCCTTGATCAAGTTCTTCTTGTGTAAGGCTTTGAGCCTCATCTCCGTATGGAATTGGAACCTCTCTACTCATGTAGGTGTCCAATTCATTTTCTTCAGAGAAATAAAATACTTCCATGCTTGGAAGTTTTCAACTTTACCAAGCTTATCATCAAGCTGATGTGATATATCACTTTGAAATGAGAACCTCAAATGCAAATAGCAAAAGATTAGATCTTACCGATTTGAGGTGTCTGTCCTGCTTCCAGAGCTAGCTGATCTAGGGTTTGTCAGAGAAACCCTAATTTTAAAAACTTGGAATATTTTAGATCTAATTGGATAGAAGGATAGATATCTTCAAATGGAGCTGTCCAATGCACTCCTTTTCTAAAAACAGTGGAGGAAAGCTCTCGGACTAGGAAGCCCTAGTTTTCCAATTTATTCTGTAGAAATTCATGTCACTGCTTCTGTTATATCTCTGAAATTAAAGCTCCTATATGTATGAAATTTCTCTCTGAGGTAACCTCGCATGTCCCTGATCCAACACCATATGTTTCCTTAGAATTGGTTTCACCAATTGGGATTTATGATCATTTTCCCAAGGTGACTTGTTACAGGAGTGTTCAGAAAAGCGAAGTTGTACAACCTGTCACGTGTCACTGTTTCATCTTCTGGTTTTGAGATTAGGACCCCAGAAAGTACATTCCATTATATTTCTGGAACATCTTCAGGAATTTAATTTGGACCTATGTAGCCCACGATATAGAAATTTTCTCCAGGTGTCCTGTTTAGGGATGAATTCTGGAGGAGGCTGGAATCCTAACTTTGATGGATCATATCTCCCAGAATATAGTGAATCTGAGGCTGAAGTTTGGACACAGTGTACATAAGGATTTAATATTCTGCCTCTATAAGTTTCCTCTCCGGAGCCTTCACCAATATTTGTATATAGTGAATGTACCAAAACGTAGCAGTTTTAGTATTTAGGGTTTTTCTAGCTCGGGGTCAAGCTAGGGTTTGACTTTCCCGGAGTTTCACCCAACCAAAAATATTGATCCAGGTATCTAAACTTTGATTTTGATGAGGATATAAATCCTATGCCAAGATCACTCAAAAATTCCTCTTCAGTAAGAAGCCCTAATTTCCCGCACCTAAAACTAAAAATGCTCGGAATCGAATTCCGCTTCGACAGAAAGATGCACCCTTCAATGGAGAGTCAACCTAGCCTTCTTTTGCTGATGGATTGTGGAGAGAGAACCAAAAAGTAAGAATCCCTAGCTTCTATAGCTTGTGAAAGCTGTCCTATTCATCTTGGCTCTGATACCATGTTAAATTTTTATATGCTTAGCTAAAACATCAGTATTTCATTTAATTTCCATAACAAAAGCATATAAACAGGATCACTGAAAGAAACAGTATCACAAGAACAACACAAATTTATCTTGGGAAAACCCTAAAGGGAAAAAACCAGCAAAAGCTTCCTCAATATAGATTCCCCAAAAAGGTAAAAAAGGTAAAACCAATAAGGAGATAAAAAACCTGATCCTCCTCCTTCTCCAGCTACTTCTCTCCTCCACAAGTGCGCTACTCAAGTGAGAGTGTGTGTTACAAATGAGGAGTGCTACACCTCTATTTATATTCATCTGTTCACTTAAGTTGACTCATTCGACATGTAGGCTCGAGTTAAATCATGTAGGCTCGAGTTACACATGCAGGCTCAAGTAACCACACTGGGGTGCTGATGACCCACCTTTACAATTAGAGGGGACTACCTCATGACTCTTATTAGTTCTTCCAATTAGGAGCATCGGGGTACAATGTAATACAAGTGGTTCTCCCGGTAGGACCATCAGGGACCACAAAAATATACATATAGAATATTCTTCGAAGTTACAATATTTCAACAGTGATGAAGCAGGACACTATGCAAGGAATTGTGCTAAGAAACAAAAACTAATGAAGAGGAGCAACAAAATAAGACATCATGCTCATGATGCAGAGGATGATGAACCATCCATGAAGAGATCCAGATATGAAAGTGAAGATTCTTCAAGCGAGGATGAATATGTTTTGATCTTCGCTCTCACAGGTAACATTACTCATGGAAGTGATGATTGGATTATAGACAGTGGGGCTTCTAAACATATGACTGGATTCAAGGAATCCTTTGTGAGACTGTCAGAACATGAATCACCTCACAAGGTAAAGCTAGGATATTACTACCAATATCCAATAAAAGGTAGTGGAGAATATTCCTATAAACTAGACTCTGGAAAGTCTCTAATAATGAAAGAAGTATTTTTTATGCCAGGGCTGAAGAAGAACCTTCTCTCCATATCAGCATTAGATGCAAAAGGAATGCGGGTTGCATTCATAGATGGTTAAGTCATCATGTGGCCAAAAGGAAAGACTATTGATGATGTGGTAGTTATTGGAGAAAAAGAAGGAGGACTATAGAAGGATTGCACATGCACATTACAGAGCACTACCTATTGCAAGCAAAGCTGTCAAAGGTCTTCCAGAAATCCAAGCAAAACATGATGGGATATACAAAGGATGTGTGAAAGGAAAGAATACAAAGAAGACATTTCTAAGCGGAGAAATCAAAGCAAAAGGAATCTTGGAAATCATCCACTCTGATGTACGTAATCCTATGTCATCAAGCTCTCTATTGATTACTTTTCTAGGAAGGCATGGGTTTAATTCATGAAGAACAAAGACAAAGTATTCAGTAAGTTCAAGGAATTCAAAGCATTGATCGAGAACCATACTGAAAAGAAGATCAATACCATTCGATCAGATAATGGCGGAGAATTCACTTCAAATGAATTCAAAAAGCTATGCAAAGAATCAGGGATTAAGAGGGAGTTGTCGACTCCTTATAATCCACAATAGAATGGGATTGCGGAATGGAAGAACTAAACTATCATGGAAGCTACAAAAGCAATGCTTCATGATCAAGACCTTCCTATGCATCTTTGGGCGGAAGCTGCCAAAACAGCAGTGTATGTACAAAACCGTACTCCACATAGAGTACTTGAGAACAAGACTCCTGAAGAAGTCTTCTCCGGCAAGAAACTAGAAGTCAGCCATCTCAGAATATTTGGTTGTCCTATGTACATCCACATTCCAAAAGAGAAGAGGAATAAATTAGATCCTTTAGGAAAGAAGGGCATATTTGTGGGATACTCTAAAAGATCGAAGGCTTACAGAATATATTTCCCATGATACAAGAAGATTGAGAATTTGAAGAACCACAAAGACTTGTAGATCCACCTCTGGAGAAGAATCCTCATAAGAGGAAACCTACTTGGGTACAAGAACTTATCCAAGGTGTAGAAAGATATGGGGCTCCATTAGAGAATCACAGAGAAAAAAAGAGGACCAGATCCTGTTCCGGGTATGTAGCTTTACTATGTGATTTCATTGATAAAGAACCTTCCAGTTATGAAGAAGTGACATAACGGAAAGAATGGAAGGATGCTATGATCGAAGAGTACCGATCGATCATGAATAATGATGTTTGAGGTGTTGTCCCAAGACCAGATGGGAAGTCAGTTGTAACTTCCAAATCGATTGACAAGATCAAACATGCTGTAGATGGTAGCATTGAAAAATACAAGGCAAGATTTGTAGCTCGGGGTTTCTCTCAAAAGGAAGGAATAGACTATGAAGAAACCTTTGCACCTGTAGCTAGATACACTTCCATCAGATCAGTACTTGCTCTGGCTCCAATGATGAAATGGAAGATACACCAGATGGATGTTAAGATTGCTTTCTAGAATGGTGTAGTGGAAGAGGAAGTGTATGTAGAATAGCCACTCGGTTTTGAGACACATGACAGGGAGTCTCATGTGTGCAGATTGAAGAAATGCCTGTACGTTTTGAAACAGGCACCCATGACATGGTACGGCAGAATTGATAGCTTTATATCCAGTTTGGGCTTTACCAAGAGTAAAGCAGATTCCAACCTTTACTACAAGGTTGAAGGTGGCAACCCAGTGATGCTTCTACTATATGTAGATGATCTATTTGTGACAAGTATGGATGGGTTGATTACTGATATGAAGAGAAATCTTGCTGCCGAGTTCGAGATGAAGGACTTGGGTATGATGCATTATTTTCTATGCATGGAGGTGTGGCAGAGTGTAGATAGAATCTTCCTTGGACAAGGGAAGCATGTAGTAGAGATCCTGAAGAGTTTTGGGATGATGGACTACAATAATATGGCCACACCTATGGCATCGAACTTGAAGCTATTGAGTGATGCTTCACCAGAGTCAGTTGATGCTACGATGTATCGTCAGATGATTGGGTCATTGATGTAACCGATGAACATGAGACCAGACATTTGCTTTGCTGTGAACACCTTGAACCAGTTTTTGATAGATCCGAGAAATGTTCACTTGATTGCTGCAAAGCATATTCTAAGGTAACTGAGGGGTACAGTTGATTATGGGCTCAAGTATGATGAGAATCAGAAGATTAACCTGGAGGGTTATGTTGATTCAGATTGGGTAGGCAGTTCCATCGATAGGAAGAGAACTTAAGGGTGTTGCTTCAGTATGTGATCAGGTGTGATCTCTTGGTTTAGCAGGAAGCAATCCTGTGTGGCACTGAGTACATCTGAAGCAGAGTATGTTGCAGCTTGTTCAGCTAGTTGTGAGGTAGTATGACTGTAGAAGCTACTGTATGATTTATTTGATCTCCAGATGGATTCTACTTGTATACATTATGACAACTAGAGTTGCGTGAAGTTGTCAGAGAATCCAATGTTCCATGATAATTCGAAGAACATCGAGATCAAGTATCACTATATCAGGGATGTGGTGCAGAGAGGAGTAGTGAAGCTCCAGTATGTTGTGACGGAGGAAAATGATGAGTCCCAAATCCATTCTGATGAGCAGGTCAGATGTAAGGGATGAGCCATTCTGTCATGGTGAGAGGATTCAGTTCCTTCCATGTCAAATATGAGTGCTAAGATCCAAAGCCATTATGATAAGAAGGTTAGATGTAAGGACTGAGCCATTCTGTTCTGGTGAGAGGATTCAGTTCCTTCCATGTCAGATATGAGTGTTGAGATTCATAGCCATTCTAACAAGCATGTCATTTGTAAGGGTTGAGCCATTCTATCATGGTGAGAGGATTCAGTTCCTTCCATGTCAGATATGAGTGCTGGCCATTCTATTGAGTAGGATAGATGTAAGGGAAACTGCCACTCTCCAGGAGAGTGGAGGCACCTGGTCCATTACCAGGTAGCTCAGTCTGGGACTGGGGGCCTTTTTTACTAGGATGGAGGATTTGGTTACATCCAGGTCTGATGTGAGTGAAGACCATTTTGGTGAGGGTGTAGGACTTGTTTGCTACCAGGTCAAATGTAAGGGCAGCTACCATTCTCCAGGAGAATGGAGGCACCTGGTCTATTACTAGGTAGCTCAATTTGGGACTGGGGCCCTTTCTAGTGAGGGTGGAGGATTTAGTTCCTTCCAGGTCAGATGTGAGTGCAAGCCTTTCTCGCGAGGGTGGAGGACTTGTTTCCTTCCAAGTCAGATATAAGTGCTGAAGCCTTTTCATAGATGATAGTGATGTGATGTCCTATCATGCTAGTGAATGTGAGTGCTGGGCCTTTCTGATGTGATTGTAGGTTCCTACATTATTAGATGTGAGTGTAGGGCATACATTTTTGACAAGTAGGTTAGATTTAAATGCTGGGTGAAGACCTACCTGATGGCTAGGCCTACAACCAGCATGAAAGAAGGCTGGCTTTGTAGACTTCCTATGGCATGATAGCACACATGATGATGACCATATGAGATCCATATTGAGCTATGATCAAGATCTAGTTATGATGACTCTGAGAGATCTAGATCGAGTGATGATGTCCCATGATGATCTAGATTGAGAGATGATCCAGATCCAGTGATGATGTCCCATGGTAATCCATATTGAGAGGTGATCCAGATCCAGTGATGATGATCCAGATCAAGAGATGATCCATATTCAAAGAATGAAGATGACTTGAAGACTCAGAAGACTCGAGATGTAGATGACGAGATGATCCAGTGATACAGAGAAGAAGACTAGTGATGAAAATTGTGTCGAAAGAATACCTTCCTAGTTAAGAGGGAGTGTTGATGTATTTGTAACTTCATAATGTATTCATCTATGTATCTTATGTATTGTAACATGATGTTTATTCTAGGATGTATCTATTATGTAATTGAGTCATGTTGTCATGCCCCGATGTTTCGATCAGGAGAATCAATAATGTAAACAAGTCATATCAAGTCATAGTGGGTAATCCTCCGATTGTCTAAGTGTTAAATTCCCCGCAGTTCTAGGGCACTAGGGTTATTAGACTCTCCCAGTAGAGGTCATCCCTAGTAGGGTTTTAGTCATGTCAGGATTAGTATAAATAGAAAGTTGGGGTCTCTATTTAGTACACACATCACTCACACACTCAAGTGTAGCGCATAGTTGAGGAAGGAGAAGACACTGGGGCTAGACAAGAAGAAGATTAGTGCTGTTGGGAGTGCATCTTACTATTTTTGGGTTTTACATCTTGTGCTCATTCTATCTCTAAGGAAGTTGCAGGGTTTTCTCCATTTATGGTTTCCCCAATGAAAAACACTATGTTCATTGTCTCTTGTGTTTGATTGTTGTACTTGTTATTCTCTCAGTAAATATCCTAACATAATGCTAGCTTGAATTTTGAAAAACTAATAGCCTTTACATTCAAGTTCCATTTCTAACAAACTTCTAACAAACTTCTAAATAACTTAACCACTAAAGACCAATATTCGAGAGAAATGGTCAATAAGTTAAAAAAGTGACATGGAAATATAAAAAAGTGTACTATTTTCCTCCTATCGCACTATATTTTCCTTGTGCGGTGCCACGTGAGTATGCTCAACATCCTAGATGTTGCGCAACTCACTTACCTCAAATCCCTTGCCAACAATTCCATATTATATGATAGTCATCCTTCTTCAATGCAGATCCTGAATTTAAATACATGAGCATTGTTACCACCTAAGTTGTACTTAGTGGTTTTTATCAAGTGAGCTTGGTGAACCGGACAGGGTTAACTTGTTCGGACTTCAAAAAGACCTTTGGAAGTACTTCTGGGAAGTGCTTGTTGTACTATATCACATGTTCATACCCCATGGGGAAATTGTAATAAATGTTCTAGCATGATAGTGTTTGTAAAAGATTCGGTCTCTTAGACTTCATTTGTCAATCCGATCAGCCCAGGGTGTTTTTTCCCTTGGTTATTATTGGTTGTTGAACAAACGACTAATAATTTCTGAGTTTTTCACTCCATACCTCCTAATTTGGGATGGTTGGCTTGGCATTTAGGCCTATTGAGGTTATTAGAGTCTATGTGTCAATGTATAGGCATGCTAGACATCTTGTTTGAGTCATATGAACATGTCTAAGTCCCCCTAGGTGTTTTTCAATTTTTCAATTTTTCAATTTTTTTAGTGTTTTTTTTATTAATTTAAATTTTTCCAAAATTAGGCTATTTTTTAATAGTTTAATTGGAAAATTTGATTTTGTAATAAAAGTGGTCCAAATAATCGGTTTTAGTCATGTAGGTGCTCATTTTCAAGCTAAGAGCACCATGTAAACCCATGGACCCACTTTTTCCTAAGTTTTGAGTGATCTTCCATCACTCAGGTCAGAAATCCCCAAAAATCAATTATTGATTATTTTAATTAATAAATTGATGAATAATGGAGCAAATCCAAAATCAATAAATCAGTGGATACTCAACCGATTTGACTGAAATCAATCAAATATGGAGCAGATTAACTGGATCTGACAAATCCTTGACTGAAGGAGGGGATCAAATCAGATCTAGAGCTGATCTACAATGGTCTTCATGGGGAATTGTGCCCTCTCTCTCTCCTCCACACGTGTGGACTCTCCTGGATGCTCTGTGGGCCAATGTGTCGGTGTATGGGTTGATGTGTCAGCTCAATAAATCCCCTGGTTGACAAGTAGGCTTAGTTCAGCTTCAGTTATGCATTGATGGACTCTCCATCAGTTGATTTCACTTGATTCCATGAGGAATTGCACCCCCCTGGGCTAGATGGCCTACAAATTGTATATATCCAGGCACAACCTCCTCTTCCAAGCTAGTTAGAACTGGGAAGGATGTGCTGCTGCTATTGTAACTCTGTAATTCTGCATTTGAAATAAATAAAAGCTTTGGAGGCAATACGGTGTGGTTCCATTACATGTGTGGATGATTATTTCCATTGTTTTACTGAGGTAACCTGTATCTGTGGTCATTTTTTGCTAATTTCTTGTAGATCTGTGGTTAAGATTGGTAATTAGCTTATTACAATCTTGATAGGAAAGGTGTTGTTTAATAGGTTTATTGACTGTCACTCTCCTTTGATGCATGTTTAGATATCTAGATTTAGCATGTCCTATAAGCTTATATGCATGTTATCTTGAATCTCTTTGTATGTACTAATCAGATCTCATAAGTTTCTTGGCAAGTTCTTTGATTTCAGCTGAGTTGCAGGTTCACACTTTGGAGAGGATGCTGATTTAGTTTGTTTCTTCATTCTTTTCAAAACCTTCCAAAAGGCATAGTCCCTCGACATTCCACCTGAAAGCTCCACTGGGGATCTTCAAGGAAAACATCACTTTTCTCCTCTTCTTCCTCCCTCAAAAATCAACACTTTACTTGGTTACTTTTTCAGTTCATATCTGTGATTTCATTTGGATCTGTTTCATCAAATTAAAATATACATAGATCTAATATTTCATAGCTCATATCCTATATCTTGCACTTAAAAAAGTTTCATAAGCATCCTAGATCTAGCTGTAGGGAAATCGTCCTTTTTGCATGAATTTTAAAGAAAACTTGTAGATCACATGCATTAGATTTCTGTTCGCTGTTATAAATTTAATATTCTTCAATATCAGTGCAATTTAATTTTATGCACAAACAGCAATCCAACATCCCAAGGAAATCTCGCTTTCCTTGGTTCCTTTTTTCGCCGGTTTAGCTAGTTTAACCGCATTATTTTTTGAGATAAAGTAGGTTGATCCAAAGGTACTCTTAAAGTGCTCTTGGGAATATTTTATTCTAAATTTATCACTGTCCTTTAGCATGTCTGACATAAAGAAAAGGAATCTGCTGTCCAAAGTGGTCTCAGGAGCATTCAAATCCCCCCAGGGGTCTCCCTTTTCACTAAAAAATATTAATTTCTTTTTGTAAAATTGTAAAAAACTTGGTTTCAACCTGTATAAGGACCAAGAAAGTTCTGATTTATTAGTTCTCTGATATTGTAACTGCTGTAATAAAATCATCTTTGGAATAGACTCTTTCGAGCCTATTCCCCATCCCCCCTGGGGGGATTTGTGTCGGTGCATTTTTCGTCAATTTCTGTTCATTTCTTTTTTACTATAATTGATCTAATCTGCAGGGTAGTATAATTTAGTTCATTATTAATATCATACTCCATATCTTACATTTCAAATTAATCATAATACTTACCCCACGATTTCTCGATTGACCCAAAAGGGGAAAGAGATTCGTGGTAGGATTAATTAAGAAACTCGAACTGTGTATCTATTTGATTTTTTCTATCATTTGTTTATCTACAAATTTAAAATTATCCCCTCCTCTATTCCTCGATTGAGATCCACTTGGATCGAAAGAGGTTCTTGGAGGCTTTTCTTTTAAACAAGAACATCCGGTTTAAAACTTATTAAAAATTACAAGACTCCAGTGTGTATGCTTTGCACTTGGCTGTGGTTCGTCCGATCAGTCAAGCTGTATCAAAAGCACTTGGGTGAGTAGTATAATTAGGAGTCACTCTTCCCAATTGACAAACCATCAGGTGAAAATCCAACACCTAGATCAAACCTCTACGGTGGCAAAATACCCAAAGGAAGCGGGAACCTACTGAAAAGTGACCTCAGGGCGCCGATCTCTGTC
>LPNX010899499.1:89951-107172 GCA_001517045.1 Pseudotsuga menziesii | reverse complement strand
AGGAGTCAAGAACAAGGTGATAGCCTTGACTCGAGACTTGCCCCCAAGGACACACCGAGTGGCTTGAATATTTCTGCCACGTGATCCAGGTGTGTGAAAGGCAGCACAAGCACTCAAACAACGAATCATACATCATTGTACATATACCTATAGAAATTCTAAATCCTTTATGGCATAAGGAATTTCATAAACTAGCTAAGGATCTAGGCAGACAATAAACCTCACAGAGAATTGCAGAGAATCAACATAAGGAGAGAAAAAGAGGAATTAATGAACACACATTAATGAAAGATAAAAATCTTATAATTGATATTATTACATAGGTAATACATCATAATATAGAAAAATAGAGTTGATAGAATACAAATCATGCTAGATCATAAAGCAGACTTACTAATTATTATAAACCCCCATAGGTGGCTGAAGCAATTTCTTAATCTACCAAGGACCTCATGAATTAGCAATAGCATGAGTGAGTGATGACGAGTGAAGGAAATAATTGCTAATCCTATAATATGGAGATAAAATAATGAAGGATGGGTTGGAAACAAAATCTACCAGTTTCCTAGTTAACTAGCTTTACCTTATCCATAGAAAAGCTGGATAAAAGAAGAATAAGGAAGAATCTGAAGGAAAGCGTAGTTACTAATAATGGGATCCAATAAAATAGTCAATATTAATCAGACTCATAATTAAATAATTCATGGGGTATAGATGGAAAGTGTTGACTTTGTAGTGCAAGTGGATGCCAACTATCCTAAGTTGTGAGTGGGTTCATAATCTTCCAACACCCCCATTTAGGTAAAACTTTATGATGATATCTATGAAATAATAAGAAATATATATTCATATAGGGCCCATAAATAAGGATATGGTAACCCTTTTATAGTTATCTTGTCCAAATAACTGAGGAAAGAGGAAAAACCACATGGGGAAAATCCTCCCTCAAGAAAGGACATGAGAAGCAAAACCAAAAATTATGAAACACTGGTGTTGTTTCTTCTCCAAACTAAATGTTGATGTCTGGAGGAATATTATTCTAAGGAAGAAGAGAAATATGTTGACCTGGATAAAAAAAACATAAATAGCTGCAAGATGGAAACTAGGACCATGCAGAACAACTGAAATCCAATGATGTGTATGTAGGAGTAAAGGATCTTGAGAGTTGTAATCAGCACCAAGATGATGATATAATGACTTGAACTTTTAACCAGTAGAGATGAAATCATCTCCATATAGGTGAAATAATTTTCCAAGAAAATGTATAATGTCTCCATCTTCATTTACGTAGAGAGGATATGTGCAAGTGATCATTGGGAACTAGGATAGGTCATAAGATCAAGGAGTGTGAATGCAAAGAATTAATGGGTTGATATAACATCTAAAGAATCCAAGAAATCACATATAAGCAAGTTAGTAGACTAATGAGAATAAAATATGTCATCTTCTAGAGCATAAACTAATAAAAAATCCTTTGTGGTAGAAGTATGTAAGGAGAAAGGATAGTGATGTTCAAAATATTCAAGGGGGCTCTGAGTATGAGTGCCAATAACAAAGGAGGAATTGTAGAAGCACATGGGATCAAGTATGGTAAGTGGAAAAACACTAAAAGGACTTGATCTAGCTAAGAAAACATCTCGTAAATCACCGAGCCATGCACCATCAAGGAGAGAGGTATGCACAATGTGTGAAGGATATGGCATATGCATCTCAAAATCCATGATAAAAAATACAGAGAACATTGAATGTGTAAGTGAATTATCAATAGTAATAATAGCTCCATTAGTCACTTCTTTTTAATCAATAGTATCAAAAGAATATGATTTTGGATCTTCTACTTGAATAGATAAAAAAAATATGGATCTTAATATTTGATTCTTGATTGAAGAAGGAAGCATTCGAATAAAAGAGGGTATCAGCAACAGGAACTGTATGAGGAACTAAGTTCACCATGAATAGCTTCATTAGAGACTGTAGAGGCCAAGACATATTGATAGAGAGAAGTCATTGAGGATTTAGAGGCACTCTCCAAATAGCTATAAGGATCCTCATTATTCTTTCCCAAAACTCTATCCAATGTTGTCTAGCTATCCTTTAGGTATTCAGCATAATCAATAAGGTGCCGCATGCTTGGAGAAATAGCCATACATATAGCTCCAAACTCTCTATCACAGTCATTCAACCAATCACTTGGATATTCATAAGACTCTTCATCAACTCCAATAGATATTTCATAGAGACCTTGTCTTTTAGAGATGAAACCACCTTTAACTTCCACTCTGAATAGCTTGTGAATGGAGAAAGAAGAGTAATTGATACCCTCAAATACATTTGAATTTGTACCTAATAAATATACCTGCAAATATGAAAAGAAGCATTGATTAATGATCTCTTAAATATCTAATGTCATGTAGAGCTTTGATATCCTGAGCTATGATACCATGTAGAAATTCTAAATCCTTTATGGCATAAGTAATTTCATAAAATCGCTAAGGATCTAGGCACATAATTAACCTCACAAAGAATTGCTGAGAATTAGCATAAGAAGAAAAGAAGATGTGAAAACCCCAAATTTTCCGAAAAATTTAAAATTTTCAAAAATATAGACAAATGTCATAAGTACAATAAACTAATTGTTTAATTAGTTATATGTTACTTAATTCATTATACGAATTATCTATTTGGTTATGACTATCTTACAGAATAGTTCTTTTCAGTTTACTAACTTGTTTTCTCTTTGCGACCACAAGGTGTAACTGTCATGAAAATCTGGGCTTACATAGATTTCAAGCTAATGCAGAAAGTTTTCCTGTTCTTAAAGACTTACAAGTAAGAAGTTCGGGTGCTGCTAGTCATTAATTCTAAAGCATTCAGATACAAGTACGTCGCATAGTAATATTTCAGTAAAGAATAAAATTGCTATAAAAATTTCCAGAGCTTATCGAGGTAAAATCATTAATCTGTCCTTCTTTTTAAGATGCTATGGAAAAGAGATTTAAATTCTAACTGTAATGGCGACAACTGCTTTCTTCCTAGTAGACGTTAAATTATAGTTCTTATAGCATTTGAACTCTTTGATGTCCACCCTAGTCGTCAAGTGTAAAAGTGTCTTGAATGTTTCTTTGCAACCAGAATAAGAGTGGCAGAGTTATAAAATCAATGGTTTAATTTCAAATGTGCACAAACACATTTACATCGCAATATGTATTGATAAGGGGTTTACATATTACTGATTTCATTTCCAAACTTTGAAATTTAATGGGTTAACATCTTTATTTCGAGCTGTTCCTTGAGAAAGATATACTAATGTTGATGCATAGAGATTTATTTACACATCAACTGTTCCAAAGCATAACTAAAGCTTATCTTTAGTAAGGTAGATATCTTACTAAAAACAGGTTTTATCCCAACCCTTTCATATATATAAAAGGGGCATGTCCTTAATGGACTATAATTCTTAAAAGAACGCATAACATACTAGTTTTATGGCCTAACTATTTTATTTTGGTAAATATTTTTTTTGATAAGAGATTTGTGGCTTAATCCTTGCCATATTATAATTTATGGTAAAAAAAAAACATTTACCTTAAGCCAAACTTTCACCGCATAGATGTTACTACTCTCATTTGTATCTTTTTACCAAACTTACTATTTTAATAAATACAGATAAGGCCATTGAGGTTATTATGAACAATAGGATAATTGCCATAGTTTTACTCTATAAACCTCCTTTATAACAACCAATAGTATACTTTTATGTTAAGTTATAGATGTTGATTGAGCTAATACTTCACATTGCATAAAGAAGATGCAAGGTGTGAAAACAAGAGGTCTAAGAATAAACCATGTTCACGATCAATTTATAGCTTAACTTTGTTTTAAATTTTTATAAGCTTTATGAAAGAAGTGCCTCCTTTACATACATTTATAAGATAGGGTAAGTATTATTTACCTAGCATAGAAAGGTTATAATCATAACCATGTCATGATGAACATAGGTTTAATCTTGTTTAAGTTATATGAACACCATACTTTATAAATCATGGGTCGTAATTGTCCCCACGACCTTTATGATTGCAAAGGTAAATATTTATAGTAATCCGATCTTATGTTCTTCCATGCACCGTGTATGATGGGTTGACTTTACAACAAGGACTGAAGTGTAACCCTTGATTTTTCAAATGATTGGGAATCATTTCTTTGGTGGAACGTTTACCGAACTATACGATTCTACCCACAGCACGTAAATTATTTACTTGGCTATCGTGGCATTATCTTGGCCATGTATTACACAGTTAAAAGGCATAACACTGAACCCTATCTTTCCATTATCCCATTTCCTTCGGGTCTCCTGCCGCTCTGCTATGAAGCTCTCATCGGCTCTGTCACTTACGCTTATTGTTGGTAGTTTTCCTACCTGTTTTATTCCTTATGAGCTTGTCCCAATGCATAGTGGAGAGGTACTGTCTCAACATTGTTCGATGCTTGGTTAAGGGTCGGTGATACGGCTCCGGGGTTTCACCGTTGTGGCTAGCCCAGATCGAACCTTGGCTGGAAGAGTAGTGACGAACTGAGTGAAAATGTTTGCTGTGCTTGCTGCCATATGTCACGGTTGGTAGTTACTGTGTAGTCACCTTCCTCCTTCTTGCGGAATATGAAGAGTTTCTTTCTCCTCGCACTGGTAGTTACTTTGCTATTCGTGGGTGGTCGTGCTTCCTTAAATTTCCAGGTAAGGAATGTTGTCACCCTTCCTTCATTCACAGTCTGGTTATTAATAAATAAATATTTATTTTGTAACAGGGTTTTAATAATAATAATCTTTTTATTGACAGGTTTCAGCTCAACCTTTCATGTAGACAGAACAAGGCTGGAACAGTTGCTAGCATACAGTAAGCCCTGGACTTTCCATGGCCTTTCTACCTTGTCCAAACCCTCATGGGCTAATATGGGTTGGTTGTCGTGGCTTCAATAACCCTTATGGGTTTTGGTTATTCTGGTTATTTGTCTCATTGTTTGTAATGGGTGTTAAAACCCTTGCTTAATGCATGGTTCTCCGGCTTCGGCCATGAGTGTACATTTTGTCTTGTTTTGGAATACTGTGTTTATATATATATAATGAACAGGCTGAAAAAGCCTCACTCTGTGGATTTTAATTACGGTCGTGAGTAAAAATACTAAACTGAACTCTACAGTTGTTAACTCTGTTGTATATTTTGGATTAGTAGGGTTTTTACCCTAATTTGACAGTATAAGAAAATATTTACAGCTTCTGTTAAAATTATCGTTAATTTATATTGCTCTTTTGTAAATTATGGGGGTTTTTAGTTATGTTTTATAATAATTGTTAAGCTCGATAAGTCAAGCATTCTGTCACTCTGTTAATTACTTCCTGCACAACAATGTACTTGATTTTTACCTGTAATATTTTCAAAATTCATTACTAGGGTTTCTTGTACATTGTTTATATATTGACTTACTTTATTATAAAAGGATTTATAATACAATTTATAAATGTGGTTAAGTATTTTATACCCTTCAGAAAATAGGGTTTTTATGTTTTTAATGAAGTTCTTGTGTAACTACCAGTTAATCTTTGAGTACAGAATTTTTATACTTTAATTCATGTTTACAAAATGAGATAACAATCATTACTCTAACTACATAATAATGATATTCCTCTACTTTGTATATTACTTGCATACTTAGTTCCTGTAAGTATATAAATAGAAAGTATATTGTTATTTATTATAATAAGGATGTTATCTTACCTGTGAGTACTATTGCTTCCATAGTTATTTATACTTAGTTTATTTTATAAGTGTAGAGAGATAGTAATCTGTTGTCTATTTCTTATGCCATTTGTGCTAAGTAATTTTATAAAAGTTCTCTTAGTATTTAGTTTATCTTATTATGTTATGATATTAGTATATATAAAAATAATTCAATTGACAAACTATCTAGGATCTATCTCGTAAATATATGTTGTAATATTTGTTTAATCTTTATGAAGGATAGATTAACAGTTCCAGATATTGTTTTAGCTCCGTTAAATAAAAATAATGAATGAACTAGATAAATTAACAGCTGTAAGCAAATTTATGGAACTAACTAGTTTCTCTGTAGAATACAATCATAGTTTAGCTATTTTAATCACATAATGGTTACTGTTCATTCAATTATTAAAAGCTGGGAAGAAATAACTGTAGAAGAAAACATTTCTATTTATTCTAATACTACTTACTTTAGCTAGTAAATTCTTTTCTCGGTTTTAAAATAATATAGTAAAGTTTCTGGAATAAAAGCTGTACAGAAAACTTATTTATCCATCTGAACCTAGTTCTGTTAGTAAAAGATAATATAGCTTCTTTCCTTGTTCTATAATCTGACATTCATGACTAAAATCTAACCCTAACTCTACTTCAGGTATAGAATGCTAATGCTTCTAACAGTAAAAAGTAAACATTCTTTTAAATAAACTAACATTTTATTCTATAATTGCATCATACTATCTTTATTTATAATTTCACCACCTATGCTGGAGTACGGTCTGGGTCACTCCAGATGAGGAAAAACACAGGTAGGGTTTTATTTGTCATCTAACTGATTTTATTACTAAACAAACTAAGAACAACTTCATTACTAAATCATCTAAGTGTTTACATCATAAGCTACACTATAACATTCAATCATACACAGATCACAACACATAAATTTAATTAATAACAGAACCTGTTCTCTAATCTTGGATGACAACAGCAATGGGAGGCCGTTCCTCCCTACCAACTCCTGGAGAGCGCTCAAACAACGACTCCTCAAAACCCCTGAGCTTGCTCTGGTCTCCCTGGCTGGAACTAGGTGCAGCAATAATCAAGTACCAGTCTTCAGACTCAATACCAATCCTAAACTCATCAGTAAATTCTCTCAGCTAGCAAGCTGTATCAGACCAAGTTACTGCAGATTATCTCTCAAAACACCTTCCTTACAATTTTCCCTTTTCCCCAAGGAATTCCTTGAAGTGCATTCCTCTTGAATGATTCTTCTCCTGGAAAAATATCTGAGCAACCTCAGCTCTATTCATTGGGTACTTTTAAAAGATTGCCTAGGTATTTTTGGGTTAGTTGTCATTTATTGAGCCACCTGCTTTGATCCCACTTTCTTGGGGGATCATGACCCCAAATGTAGGGAAGTTGCCACCTGTAACATAGGAAGCGTTTGAGGATGCTGCCACTTGTCTTTTGCTCTCCACCTAGTTCCTTACACCAGTTTGACTAGTAACACTCTTATTAACAGCTCTCCCAAGCTGTTGTCTCCACTTTTTATTTATTAATAATAAAATATTCAAAATTACATTCCACTTCTTTTGACTCTGCTAAGTCATCAGTTCCTGCTTAGCATTAAATTTAGCATAATGTCTTAGGAAATAAAATTAAAACAATTACATTATTTTACAAAATTGGGGTATGTGACATACACACCCCCTTAAAATGTAACATCATCCTCGATGTTACTTATTCTTCATCCTTTGCAATATCCTGGAATAGATTTGGGTATGCCTCCCACATCTTACTTTCCAGTTCCCAGGTAGCCTCTTCAGGACTAAGATGCTTCCATTGCACCTTCACTTTTCCAATGGTGCGGTTTCGCAGAGTAATTTCCCTCCTCCTGAGGATACAGTCCGGTTCCACCAGAATTTCTCCTTCTGGTTCCACCTGTACAACATTCCAATCAACCACATGAGTAGCATCATGAACATACTTTTTCAAAACAGAGATATGAAAAACATTATGTACTTTCAAGTTAGGTGGTAATGCTAGCTGGTATGCAACTTGACCTATTCTAAATAAAATTTCGAATGGACCACAGTAATGTGGTGGTAGCTTTGCACAACTCCCCAGTCTTAGAAAGCTTTTCTTTGGCCTTACCTTTATAAATACATGCTCACCTACCTGGAACTTTTTGGGAGTTATTTTCAAGTCTGCTTGGCTCTTTTGCCAATCCTGTGCCACCTTCAATTTTTCCTGCACTTGTTTCACAATTTCCTCCATTTTCTTCAACAATTCTGGCCCTAAGACCAATCTATCCACTGGATTATTCCAGGAGATAGGAGTGTTGCATTTATGTCCATACACAATTTCAAATGGACTAAACTTAGCTGGTGACTGATAGTTATTATTATATGCAAACTCTGCTAGATGTAAGTAGTCTTCCCACTTACCTGGCTGATCTTTAACATACATCCTTAATAAATCATCCAGCACCTGATTCACTCTTTCAGTCTATCCATCTATTTGAGGATGGAAGGAGGTGCTGAAATTCAATGTTGTATTCAATACCTTAAACAAGGACTTCCAAAAATTTCCTGTGAATTTAGGATCCCTGTCTAAAATTATAACTTTTGGTACTCCATGTAACCGAAAAATCTACTTTAAGAAGATATCAGCTATATTGGCAGCCTTGTAAGTAGTTTTGATGGGAATAAAATGTGCTGCCTTGCTTAACTTGTCAACCACCACCATAATAGAGTCATTTTGATTCTAATTTCTGGGTAGTCCAGTAATAAAATCTAAGCTGATCACTTCCCATTTACAGCTAGGAATAGGTAAAGGTTGTAACAAACCAGCTGGATGTTGATGCTTGGTTTTCACTTGTTGATAGTCCAGACCTCTAGCAATGTATTCAACTACCTTAGATTTCATATTAGGCCAAAAATATTCTTTTCTTAACATGGTTACAGTATTTTGGTAACCTGGATGTCCTGAGTAAGGTGTTTTATGGACTTCGTCCAGAATTAACAACTTAACCTTAGGCACATTAGGCACATACATTTTATCCTTAAATAATAAAAATCCATCTTTATTTAGACTATAACCTTTTATTAAGCTTTCTGTAGGTTCTTCTTTAGCTGTAATTTGTAATTTCTGATAAATTTCATCTTGTTTTACCCCTTCTTTAAGCTGTTCATTTAAATAAGAATCATAAGTGTTGATTGTTGCTGTAAAGTTCAGCTTTGCGTTTATGCTCAATGCATCAACCACCTTATTTTCCTTACCCTTTATGTGCTGAATTTAAAAATCATATTCACTCAAGAAGGCTAACCACCTTGCTTGTCTAGTGTTTAAGTTAGGCTGATCTAAAAGATATTTCAGTCCTTTATTATCAGTCATTAAAATAAATTTCCCGCCTATTAAATGATGTCACCACATTTTTAAGGCATGTATAATAGCCGCAAGTTATAAATCATAAGTTACATAATTCTTTTCGTGAATTTTTAACTTCCTAGAATCATAGGCAATGACATGCCCGTCTTGAATTAGAACACCGCCTAGGCCATCATTACAGGCATCTATGCATACCACAAAATCCTTATTAGGATCTGCTATTCTTAGAATAGGTGCACTAGTCAATAAGGTTTTTAATTTCTTAAAACTTTCTTCACATTTTGAGTTCCAATCAAATTTCTTGCCTTTCTTTTGTAAGGAAGTGATCGGATTTGCTATTCTTGAGAAGCCTTCAATGAATCTCCGGTAATAACCGGTAATTCCCATGAATGACCTAACATCCATTACATCTTTTGGAACCAGCCAATCTTCGATTGCCTGAATATTTTCAAGATCGACTGAAATCCCTTCCTTAGTCACTGCGTGACCTAAGTACTGAATTTCATCCTTAAAGAAGTCACACTTGCTAAACTTCGCGAAGAGTTGTTGTTCTTGCAACTATTGTAAAACTATATTTAGGTGTTCTTTATGTTCTTCTTCGGTTTTAGAGTAAATTAAGATGCCATCGATAAACATGACAACAAATTTATCTAAGTATTTATGCATTATATTATTCATTAAGCACATAAAGACAACTGGGGCATTGGTAAGCCCAAATGGCATTACGACAAACTCATAGTGTCCATACCTTGTTCTAAAGGTTGTCTTGAAGATATCTTCATCCTTGATTCTTACTTGATGATATCCTGACCTCAAGTCTATCTTTGAGAACACCGTGGCTCCACGTAGTTGATCAAATAGATCATCTATGCGAGGCAACGGATATCTGTTTTTAATGGTCATCTTGTTTAGCTGACGGTAGTCTATGCATAATCACATGGTTCTGTCTTTATTTTTAACAAAGATGATCGGTGCTCCCCAAGGAGACACACTAGGTCAGATGTACTTCTTATCTATTAACTCTTTTAGTTGCGATTTTAATTCATTAAGTTCTAAAATATTCATTCGATACAGAGCTTTTGAGCTAGGTACCGCACCTGGTACTAGCTCAATAGTGAAATCCAATTCCCTCCTTGGAGGTAATCCTGGAATTTCTTCTGGGAATACATCAGTATATTCTTTTAAAACTAGAATATCTTCTATTTTTCACTTATCTTTTTTAGTTTTACCTTCCTCATCTATAATAGTTACAGCATAGGCTTTACACCCTTTTCTAACAACTCTTTTAAGTTGTAAAGCATAAATCTATCTGATTATAGTCTTTCTAGGAATACCCTTAACCTTTACTGGTTGTTCATCACTATTAAAACACGTGAAAGTTTTATCGTAACAATTTAAAACTAACTTATGCTGCTCTAACCAATCCATGCCAATCAGTAAATCATATGAGCCAAGTGGCAAAACATTAAGCTTAACTGTAGTTTTAAATGCATCCATCCATAAGTAAAGCACATTCTTTCACAAAATATGTTACTTTTCTTTTTGCCCTAGTGGCTAATTGAACTAACCAGGAATGATCAAACTTATTGACAGACAACTTACATTTTTCCACTATCTGGGGTGCAATGTAACTAAGACTAGCTCCTAGATCGATTAAAATGGTTACAGGGGTTTGATTAATCATACCTTCCACTTCCACCATGGAAGTCTGATAGTCAACTTGACGGTTCTCCAAAGCTGCATTTATTCTGGGCATAGTCCTTGCTAGTTCTCCAATGGTCATTTCCTCCTGCAAAGTATGAATATTGCTGACTGACTTTTTCCGGTTTGGGCAGACCGAGGCATAGTGTGGGCCATTACATTCCCAACACTTAACAGGATCCTTACATTCAAAACTCTGAGTAAAATTACCATGGTTGTTTGCAGCTTCCTTGCCCTTAAAATTATTCAAATTATTGGAAGTACCATTTCTATTTCCCTGGAAATTCTTATTGTTAGAATAATTTTTATTCTTATTATTCTTGAAATTACTCTGGGGTACAAATTCCTTCTTCTTAAACTCAGGCTGATTGTTGTTTCTCTTAGCCTTCCAGTTGGCTAAGCCTTCTTTCTTCCTATTCTGTTCAAAACAAAAAATTGCCTTCCTCATGGCTTCCTCCAGAGTCTTCAGGTTATCATACTCAATTCTATCCTTAATGTGATATGGTAGACAGCTGAGAAATCCTTGCACTTTAGGTTTCTCGTCTACTAGGAAAGGCACATACCTAATCAAGCTTAATAATTTACTGCTCAAATCCTTCATAGTCATTGAACCTAACTTCAATTCGTAAAATTATTTAGCTCTTTCTTCGTAATATTGTTCGGAAAAAAAATTCTTCTTGAAGTACCTTTTAAAGGTACTCCAATTAACTTATTTTTCCCTGATACCCTTGACTCTCTTCAGATCTTGCCACCATATGTCCACTTTTCCAGAGAGATTATATATTGCCATTCTTGCCTTGAGCTGATTAGAATAATTGTATATATGAAAATACTTCCTCATCCCAGATAACCAAGACTCTGCTTCTTCCCCCTTTTCGGTCTCTCCATTAAAAGTTGGGGGCTTTATCTTTTTAAACTCCCCTGAAATTTCTTCATATGGTCTGTATTTCTTTTTTCTGTCATACAACTCAGCCTCACTACTATCACTAGTAGTATGGTAACTTTGTCATTCACCGAACCCTTCAGATGATGAACTAATTTTAGTTTTCGCCAGCTTCATATTTTTAGATCTTCTTTGATGACTAACATCCTCAAATTATGATCTTATACTCCTTCCTTCAATTTGGAATTTTTCTATTAAAATTTGGTTCAACTCTTCCTGAGCCTTCAAAATCCTCTCATTCTCCTTCTTTACTGATTCCATTTCAGTCTTCAAATATTTTACAGTCTATAACAGCTTTGAAGAGTTGGCAGTCTCCTCCTCTAACATAGGTTCTCTGGGCAATTGTCTTGTCTATGTGTCTGGAGATTCTTCCTGAGCATACTCTCCTAGCTTCTCCATACCTGCTTGTTAAACTTCAGAAAATAAATTTTTTGTTCTTTGCATAAAACATAATATATGTTAGTATATTATTTTACTTTACTGTTCTATGGAAGCTAATTGGGCTGCATCAAGGCCTAGTGTTTGAACCTTGTGCTCTAATACCACATGTGAAAACCCCAAATTTTCCGAAAAAAATTAAAATTTTCAAAAATACAGACAAATGTCATAAGTACAGTCAACTAATTGTTGAATTAGTTATATGTTACTGAATTCATTATCTGAATTATCTATTTGGTTATGACTATCTTATAGAACAGTTCTTTTCAGTTTACTGACTTGTTTTCTCTTTGTGACCACAAGGTGGAACTGTCATGAAAATCTGGGCTTACTTAGCTTTTGAGCTAATGCAGAAAGTTTTCCTATTCTTACAAACTTACAGGTAAGAAGTTCGGGTGCTGCTAGTCATTAATTCTAAAGCATTCAGATACAAGTACGTCGTACAGTAATATTTCAGTAAAAAATAAAATTGCTATAAAAAATTCCAAAGCTTATCGAGGTAAAATCATTACTCTGTCCTTCTTTTTAAGATGCTATGGAAAAGAGATTTAAATTCTAACTGTAATGGCGACAACTGCTTTCTTTCTAGTGGACGTTAAATTATAGTTCTTATAGCATTTGAACTCTTTGATGTCCACCCTAGTCGTCAAGTGTAAAAGTGTCTTGAATGTTTCTTTGCAACCAGAATAAGAGTGGCATAGTTATAAAATCAACGGTTTAATTTCAAATGTGCACAAACACATTTACATCGCAATATGTATTGATAAGGGGTTTACATATTACTGATTTCATTTCCAAACTTTGAAATTGAATGGGTTAACATCTTTATTTCGAGTTGTTCCTTGAGAAAGATATACTAATGTTGATGCATAGAGATTTATTTACACATCAACTATTCCAAAGCATAACTAAAGCTTATCTTTAGTAAGGTAGATATCTTACTGAAAAAAGGTTTTATCCCAACCCTTTCATATATATAAAAGGGGCATGTCCGTAATGGACTATAATTCTTAAAAGAACGCATAACATACTAGTTTTATGGCCTAACTATTTTATTTTGGTAAATATTTTTTTTGATAAGAGATTTGTGGCTTAATCCTTGCCATATTATAATTTATGGTAAAAAAAAAAACATTTACCTTAAGCCAAACTTTCACCACATAGATGTTACTACTCTCATTTGTATCTTTTTACCAAACTTATTATTTTAATAAATACAGATAAGGCCATTGAGGTTATTATGAACAATAGGATAATTGCCATAGTTTTACTCTATAAACCTCCTTTATAACAATCAATAGTATACTTTTACGTTAACTTATAGATGTTGATTGAGCTAATAATTCACATTGCATAAAGAAGATGCAAGGTGTGAAAACAAGAGGTCTAAGAATAAACCATGTTCACGATCAATTTATAGCTTAACTTTGTTTTAAAGTTTTATAAGCTTTATGAAAGAAGTGCCTCCTTTACATACATTTATAAGCTAGGGTAAGTATTATTTACCTAGCATAGAAAGGTTATAATCATAACCATGTCATGATGAACATAGGTTTAATCTTATTTAAAATATATGAACACCATACTTTATAAATCATGGGTCGTAATTGTCCCCACAACCTTTATGATTGCAAAGGTAAATATTTATAGTAATCTGATCTTATGTTCTTCTATGCAGCGTGTATGATGGGCTGAATTTACAACAAGGACTAAAGTGTAACCCTTGATTTTTCAAATGATTGGGAATCATTTCTTTGGTGGAACGTTCACCGAACTATACGATTCTACCCACAACACGTAAATTATTTACTTGGCTATCGTGGTGTTATCTTGGCCATGTATTACACAGTTAAAAGGTATAGCACTGAACCCTATCTTTCCATTATCCCATCGCCTTCGGGCCTCCTGCCGCTCTGCTATGAAGCTCTCATTAGCTCTGTCACTTACACTTACTGTTGGTAGTTTTCCTGCCTATTTTATTCCTTATGAGCTCGTCCCAATCCATAGTGGAGAGGTACTGTCTCAACATTATTCGATGCTTGGTTAAGGGTTGGTGATATGGCTCTGGGGTTTCACCGTCGTGGCTAGCCTAGCTCGAAACTTGGCTGGAAGAGTAGTGATGAACCGAGTGCAAATGTTTGCTGTGCTTGCTGCCATCAGTCGTGGTTGGTAGTTACTGTGTAGTAACCTTCCTCCTTCTTGCAGAATATGAAGAGTTTCTTTCTCCTCGCGCCGGTAGTTACTTTGTTGTTCGTGGGTGGTCGTGCTTCCTTAAATTTTTAGGTAAGGAATGCTGTCACCCTTCCTTCATTCATAGTCTGGTTATTAATAAATAAATATTTATTTTGTAACAGGCTTTTAATAATAATAATCTTTTTATTGGCAGGTTTCGGCTCAACCTTTCGTGTAAAGCAAGGCTGGAACAATTGCTAGCATATGGTAAGCCCTGGACTTTCCATGGCCATTCTACCTTGTCCAAACCCTCATGTGATAATATGGGTTGGTTTTCACGGCCTGAATAACCCTTATGGGTTTTGGTTATTCTGGTTATTTGTCTCGCTGTTTGTAATGGGTGTTAAAACCCTTGCTTAATGCAGGATTCTTCGGCTCGGCCGTGAGTGTGCATTTTGTCTTATTTTGGAATACTGTGTTTATATATATATATATATAATGAACAGGCTGAAAAGCCCTCACTCTGTGGATTTTAATTACGGCCGTGAGTAAAAATACTGAACTGGACTCTACAGTTGTTAACTCTGTTGTATATTTTGGATTAGTAGGGTTTTTACCCTAATTTGACCGCATAAGAAAATATTTACAGCTTCTGTAAAAATTATCGTTAATTTATATTTCTCTTCTATAAATTATGGGGGTTTTTAGTTATGTTTTATAATAATTGTTAAGCTCGATAAGTCGAGCATTCTGTCACTCTGTTAATTACTTCCTGCACAACAATGTACTTGATTTTTACCTGTAATATTTTCAAAATTCATTACTAGGGTTTCCTGTACATTGTTTATATATTGACTTACTTTATTATAAAAGGATTTATAATACAATTTATAAATGTGGTTAAGTAGTTTATACCCTTCAGAAAATAGGGTCTTTATGTTTTTTATGAAGTTCTTGTGTAACTACCAGTTAATCTTTGAGTACATAATTTTTATACTTTAATTCATGTTTATAAAATGAGATAAGAATCATTACTCTAACTACATAATAATGATATTCCTCTACGTTGTATATTACCTGCATACTTAGTTCCTGTAAGTATATAATAGAAAGTATATTGTTATTTATTATAATAAGGATGTTATCTTACCTGTGAGTACTATTGCTTCCATAGTTATTTATACTTAGTTTATTTTATAAGTGTAGAGAGATAGTAATCTGTTGTCTATTTCTTATGCCATTTGTGCTAAGTACTTTTATAAAAGTTCTTTTAGTATTTAGTTTATCTTATTATGTTATGATATTAGTATATATAAAAATAATTCGATTAACATACTATCTAGGATCTATGTCGTAAATATATGTTGTAATATTCGTTTAATCTTTATAAAGGATAGATTAACAATTCCAGATATTGTTTTAGCTCCGTTAAATAAAAATAATGAATGAACTAGATAAATTAACAGCTGTCAGTAAATTTATGGAACTAACTAGTTTCTCTGTAGAATACAATCATAGTTTAGCTGTTTTAATCACATAATGGTTACTGTTCATTCAATAATTAAAAGATGGGAAGAAATAACTGTAGAAGAAAACATTTCTATTTATGTTAGAATAATCAACCCATAGTATTTACCCACTTAGACATTATTTCATTTATTTTGTCTTATTTGCCTAGTCCATGAGTCCCACCATGTGCAAGTTGTCAATTGCCTATCCATAGAGGTCAAACTTGCCATTATTGACTCATGTAGCACTTGGGAAAGCCTTGGGAATCAAATCTACTTTATTCCTAGCCTCCTAGGCGCCCTTCTGCTTTTTCTGCTTTATTGCCTGCTTTTTCAGTGTTTTAAGGCACATAGGAAAGCAAGACTAGGTGAGGTGAATCAGCTTTGTTGCCTCTTCCTCCTCCACTCTTTCCTCCATGAAAAAGAATGTATGAGTTGCCATTTGACCACTATTTAGCTTTCCCATGTGCCCTTGCTAATTCGTGGGGTCCTTGATAGATTTGGGATCAGCTTTTTACACCTATGGGGGATTTGCCTATTTTGGGTAAGCCTGCTTTATGCTAGATTTGGATGCTTCCTTATGCATTCGATTTGATCATGTATTCTATATATTCAGAAGCCTATGATATTACAGGGTTGGCTATTGTACACTCAGTTAATATAATTTTGTGTTACAGCTCCATATTCAGTCTCCATTGTTGATAATTTGCATGATCAATTGTTAATTGCTGTGAGTGAAATTAATCTACTGTAGGCCTGAATTTCTACATGGTATCAGAGCCATTGTAGGTTGTTACTCTCCTCCAAAAATTGTTTTGCAGGTTCGACATCAAGACTGGGAGCCTTCTACTGACAGCCGGGACAGATTTTCTAAATCTATGGATTCACAGAAAACTATCCTCACTCCTTTCAAATTTTTTGAATGGAAAGCAGAGATGGAGATCTTGTTGAGAGCGAAAGGCCTCTACAGGGTGAATATGGCTATAGAAGCAGAGCCCAATGCTGCTGCAGAGAAGATCAAATGGCACAATCGGAGAGATGAGGCCTATGGCCTCCTATGTCTCAGTATTTCCCGAGACCTCCTTTTCCATCTCGATGGATTGACTTCAACGGATCAAGTATGGGAGAAACTTTCTAAACTCTTTGGAAAGACAGATGAGATGAGGGGGCACCAAATCAAAAATGAATTGATTTCCCTGAGTCCCAGTAATTTTGAATCCCTGCAGCTATATTTCTCCAAGTTCAAAGCACTAGTTTTGCAGCTGAAATGGTGTGGTATTGAAAAGAAATATGAGAAGATC
>LPNX010899499.1:41186-86342 GCA_001517045.1 Pseudotsuga menziesii | reverse complement strand
TGTTACAGCTCCATATTCAGTCTCCATTGTTGATAATTTGCATGATCAATTGTTAATTGCTGTGAGTGAAATTAATCTATTGCAGGCCTGAATTTCTACAATTTATTCTAATACTACTTACTTTATCTAGTAAATTCTTTTCTCGGTTTTAAAATAATATAGTAAAGTTTCTGGAATAAAAGATGTACATAAAACTTGTTTATCCATCTGAACCTAGTTCTGTTAGTTAAAGATAATATAACTTCTTTCCTTGTTCTATAATCTGACATTCATGACTAAAATCTAACCCTAACTCTACTTCAGGTACAAAATGCTATTGCTTCTGACAGTAAAAATTAAACATTATTTTAAATAAACTAACATTTTATTCTATAATTGCATCATACTATCTTTATTTATAATGTCACCATCTATGCTGGAGTACGGTCTGGGTCACTCCAGATGAGGAAAAACATAGGCATGGTTTTATTTCTCATCTAACTGATTTTATTACTAAACAAACTAAGAACAACTTCATTACTAAATCATCTAAGTGTTTACATCATAAGCTACACTATAACATTCAATCATACACAGATCACAACACAGAAATTTAATTAATAACAGAACCTGTTCTCTGAGCTTGGGCGACAACAGCAATGGGAGGCTATTCCTCGCTACCAACTCCTGGAGAGTGCTCAAACAGGGACTCCTCAGGACCCCCGAGCTTTCTCTAGTCTCCCTGGCTGGAACTAGGTGCAACAATAATCAAGTACCAGTCTTCAGACTCAATACCAATCCTGAACTTATCAGTAAATTCTCTCAGCTAGCAAGCTGTATCAGACCAAGTTACTGCAGATTATCTCTCAAAACACCTTCCTTATAGTTTTCCCTTTTCCCCAATGAATTCCTTGAAGTGCATTCCTCCTAAATGATTCTTCTCCTGGAAAAATATCTAAGCAACCTCAGCTCTATTCATTGGGTACTTTTAAAAGATTGCCTAGGTCTTTTTGGGTTAGTTGTCATTTATTGAGCCACCTGCTCTGATCCCACTTTCTTGGGGGATCATGAACCCAAATGTAGGGAAGTTTCCACCTGCAACATAGGAAGTGTTTGAGGATACTGCCACTTGTCTTTTGCTCTCCACCTAGTTCCTTCCACCAGTTTGATCAGTAACACTCTTATTAACAGCTCTCCCAAGCTGTTGTCTCCACTTTTTATTTATTAATAATAAAATATTCAGAATTACATTCCACTTCTTTTGACTCTGCTGATTCATCAGTTCCTACTTAGCATTAAATTTAGCATAATGAATTAGGAAATCAAATTAAAACAATTACATTATTTTACAAAATTGGGGTATGTGACAGAAGAGGAATTGATGTATGATCAATAAATGATAATTGATAATATTACATAGGTAATACATCCTTATATAGGAAAATAGAGTTGATGGAATAAAACTCATGCAATCTCATAAAGTAGACTTACTAATTATGATAAACCCCCTTAGGTGGATAAAGAACATTCCTAATCTATCAAGGACCTCAAAAATTAATAATGGAATGAGTGAGTGATGATGAGTGAAGGAAAGACTTGCTAATCCTGTAATATGGAGATAAAATAATGGAGGATGGGTTGGAAACAAAAAATGTCAGTTTCCTTGTTAACTAGCTTTAACACTAGTAGAAAATGAGAATTTAATGACTAAAATCAGGCTATAAAGGACTATTTTTGAGTCGGTGACTAATAGTAGCAAATTTCCACTATCTTATAGCTAGTCATATTTCACTAGTCATTAATAGCTTGACTTAGTAGTCATTGATTTAGTCATTGTTAGACAATGATTTAGTCATTGACAGACAATGCTTTAGTCATTGATAGTCAATGATTTAGTCATTTATTTAGTCATGGATTTAGTCTTTGATTTAGTCACTGAGTTAGTCACTGATTTAGTCGTTGATCTAGTCACTGATTGCAACCATTAATGACCAAATATATGACTAAATAAACTACTAGATGTTAACATATTAATGACTAATCTAAATACGACTAAGATACAGAAAATTAGCTACTAATAGTCATATATATGTGAATTTAGTCGTTTTTGTAGTCACAAATTTATGATGGGGCACAGAGGAATCGAACCACCAACCTTTTGCCTATAATTAGGCAGGTTCTCTACCATTGAGCTAGCACCCTTTAAGAAGTTGTTATTGCTTAACAATGATGATATTAAAACAAATTTATGATAGATATCAATATGCAAACTACATAATTATTACTATTACAACTTACTAGTAACTAGTATTTATGATAAACTAATTCCTGAGAGCTATGTATAATTTTCCCTGTAACTAAAGCTAATAAAAATACAACAAATACTCTTACCAAAGATATTTAGTGATGAATACCTCTTCCCATTCTTCATCACTATCATTCTCATAGTCCAAAGAAGAGTCCTTCCTGAAAGGATTTCGAAGCCTAATGCCATCACTGCGTCAAAAACAAAGAGTCAGAAACAAAACTTTCCCTCTTGTCTACTACAATATTAAGAATTCATGAGCTTCAAGGTGTTTCAGATGTTCCTCATCATGGGCGATCAAAATTAAAACACAACCTGTTTCTTTGATAATTAATAAACTTAAAATTATGCAAAGTATATTCACCTTTTCTTTAAGAAGGTTCCATAATGTTATCACTCCAGGAAACTCCTCTAGGTTGTAGCTTGAGGATGCCTAGTAACTTCAACTATTTTTTGGTTTTTCTTAATTGGATCAACCTAGATAACCTATATAACCTCTCACTCTCAAGACATGCATGAAGCTCACTCAATCACAAGGCTTTTAGTTACAACTTGTTAAGTAGTTTGACAAAAAAGGTGCAGGGATGGAGAACTCACCAGGATTGCAGACTTACACACATAACACATGCATATAAATGGGTAAATCCTACTGAGGATGGTGTTTATAAATCAAGTATCACTAAATAACCAATAGGATGATAGCTATCAGCTCTTTAATAAATCTAAAAATTACCTAAATGCACATTCAGGCAATAAACACAATAAAGAAAGAGATTGCTAAACAAATCACAATAAAAGAGCTTATGCTTAGAATAAACTAGATGAGACACTTGATAATGGAATAGGCTCATAAATCCCCAGAGTCGAACCCCTATTCATAAAATAATCATGGGCTTTATAGCCTTTTACAAAATTTATAGATCCTAAGAATTAGATCTGTTTACACAAAAAAATAATTCAAAGTGATAGTTTTTCCCGATCAGGGCTTCAAACCCTTGCTAACTGTTTGTTTATATAATGCAAAGATCTAGTTCACTGGGCGATATTTTAATGACTGAAGTGATAGTTGATAACCACCACTACTGGTTTGCTGTGAAATTTCCGCCAACAGCCAGTGTCTTTGCGTTTACTGAAGTGATTTTCCTCATTTAATCTGCTGGATTTTTCTTTATCTTGTCGCCACAGATTCGGTGCTCCAAGACTCTATTTTTTCGTTGTTTACCGCCATGGTCATTGATCGAAGGCTTTTTCCTTTGTTCTATCGGCACCCTAAGTCTCTTTGTTGTCATAGTGTCAGTGCTCCTTAGATCACCAATGTTGTGACGGCTTCTTCTTTTATCCAATCTGCGCTCCTAATCTCAGCGCATTAGCGTTCTTTATAACTAACACATCGATGATCAGGAGCCATAGTAATTAATGCATTAGAACCTTTATCTTAACGTTGCCACAGTTTCGGAGGTAAAACTAACTAAATTTAACCCTACCGGAAGTTGATTTACGATGTGTGAATCCGAGCTTTAGTCTCCTCTACTACCGAAACTATGGAGGAGTTTAGTCTTAAATTCGCCAATCTATATTTATCATCTTTCTCGATCACCGATGATTTCACCTTGTTGTGCTATCAGAATGCTTTTTTGTCAATTGATTGGAATCCTTGTCTATTTGTCTTCCACAGTTTTGGGCCCTTAGCTAAATATCTCGTCGATACCTTAGTGTTTTCAAATCCTGAACTACTTTCATCGCTGTCGGAGGTGAGTAGGAGTTTCCATCGAAGCCTTTAATCATTCTCTTATTCGCAGTTGCAGCTCCTTAGTGGACTATTTTTCCACTACATTGTTCTTAGTCCTTCTGACCACCGAAGAGTTCATCTATTGATTGATCGGAAGCCTTAGTTAGTTTTCCTCCTGCTGTTGCGGCTCATTAGTGGACTATTATGCTGATGACTAGTGTCTTTCGATGCTGACACTATGGAAACTCTTCAGCTTTATCTTGCCGATCTGTAGTCTTTCACTTTTCCAATGTTGCGGCTCCACAGTGAACTATTTCGCCACTGGTTAGTCTTTAGCCCCTTCAATCGCCGATGTGTTCATGTATCGTTGCACTATTGGAATGTTTCTTGTCATCAATCGGAATCCGTAGTCATTTTTGCTTCCCACCGTTGCGGCTCCCTAGGGAACAAGCTTACCAATAATTAGTCCTTTCAAGTTCTGACGCTGATGAGTCTGTATTGTTTCAGAACTCACAGTAAGTTTTGTCTTTCGCCATTGCAGCTCCGCAGTGAACTATTTGGCCGACAGTTTAGTCTTTTCAATTTCTGACTTCTATTACTTAAATTTGGCGGCATTTTATTTTTTTATGTCACTGACATTTCAGCACCTTTTAGCTTTACCTCATCCCTACTTAATCCTTAGTTCTTTTGATCTGATTTTATCGTTGTTGGAGGTCATTGGAAGTATGAATCGGAACACTTACTCATTATATTCTCCACCGTTGTGATGCCTTTGAGAACTAGTTTTCCAATTTGAAGTCTTCACAACTTCTGATTGACGTTTGAAAAATGTTCCGATGGTGTAAATAGTTTCAGAAATACGCCTATCTACCAAAGGGGTCTTCCACCTGCTATTTATCTTCCATCTTTCGGTGGCTAATGAGATGTTCTGATCCTCTCCCAAGCCACTGAAAGCTACACTTGTGAAATTTTCATCCAAATAAAAAATAGAGGCTTTTGAAATTTGTCAGTGAACTTCATATTCTTCATACTATCGAAATGAATTATTTTGTGTGAACTAAATAAAAATAAATTCATTTGGGAGATAACATCTAGCTCCTACTCGGGGATGGGAACCTCCTTATGAGGTCCCAAGAACCCCAGACCAAAATTCCTTTTCTGAAAAAGAATATTTAACGCTATCTTCTAGTGTTCCATTGGGCATGGAGTCATTTGTCTTCTATAACTAATCCGCTACACCTTGCCTATAGCCTGCTTTTCTTATTCATGAAAACAACTAAAAATGACCTAGCTGCTCATATTAAGAGCTTATTTTCCTATCCACTCCTTCTCCTAATTCTAATCAGTAGATCCTTATTATCATGTGACATCATGCTTCCAATGAAGCCAGGCCAGAAGTTGATTTGATGAACTTATCCCTCATCTTGACCCAAAGGATAAATGAAACCCTAGCATGCAACAACGTATTTTTCAAGGGTGATGGAATGAGCCATATTCTAACAAAAATATTTTGATATCTACACTGGTTATAAGTTCCAGATAGTCAGCAACAGGGTCATAAAAACCAACAAGAAATACCTTTTTATGCTGCTGATCCTTTCTTTCACTGATGTTAATGTTGAATGTGGACTACTCAACCTTTGTCTGATAAAAATGCAAGCTCAACAGTTGATCTGAATCTTTCTGCTCCTCTTCACATAATCTGAATTCATCATGATGATAGGCTGGCTTATCACAGCTAACAATTTCCTCTTCCACAATAATATCTTTGTAGGATATACCAAAACTAAAAATATATGTATTAGACTTTTGAGCAGACGATTCATAACAAGTATTTATCATAGCATTCACACCTTTTTTATCATCTCTCTACTGAAAAGAGGAACTAGATGAATTTTTCCTGAACAATAAGTCTTCACAAATTTTAACCTCTTCTTCCTCATCATTGTATTTGTTGGATATAGGAGTGTTAAGATAAGATCCTAATGACAGAGATGAAGGCTCTTGTATAGGAGTATCAGCAATAAAATTTTGAAACAGATTTGGAAAAATATTACCTAGTTCCTTGTCATGATTTGAAGCCACATGTTCATAAGGAGAAGGAAGATCTTCCTGATGTTCTAGCTGGATATTAGATAGTATCTGGGAATCTTGCTCCTCTTGGTTACTACAACTTTCCTTGATTTGCAAATCTGGAAACTGCGAGCTAGCCTGACTGATTTCAATGATCATTTGATTAGCATAAAGCTGATCATTTCCATGTGTAGTTAAAGAAATAAATTCATCAGATTTACCACAATCAGATTTAACGATGGTAGGAAAACCTTCAACTCCTTTGTAGTCCGTTTCTAGTTTATGTTTATGGGAAAGTACCTCATTGGGAAAATCATAAGAGAGATGAGGTAGCTCTTGAGGGAGATATTCTTCTCTATTGACTTTTTCATCCTGAGAATGCAACTTATATTCTTCACAACAATTATCGAATGCAAACTCATCTAAATAGTACCTTTTATAGTGCTCAGTGAAAATATTTCAATGATGAAATACTGGAAGGAAGCAAAGAAAAATACCACTACCAAGCATCACCATATAATGAATACATGAACATCTTCATGAAAATGTCTTCATGTTTCTGATATAATATATCCATGCATTCATGAAACCTAAGGAGGTTTTCTGCGGGATTGTCTTCTTCCTCCTACAAATCCCCAGAGTCGATCCCCTATTCATAAAATAATCATGGCCTTTATATCCTTTTACAAAATTTACAGATCCTGAAAATCAGATCTATTTACACAAAAAAATAATTGAAAGTGATCGTTTTTCCCGATCAGGCCTTCAAACCCTTGCTAATTGTTTGTTTATCTAATGCAAAGATCTAGTTCACTGGGTGATATTTTAATGACTGAAGTGATAGTTGATAACAACCACTGCTGGTTTGCTATGAAATTTCCGCCAACAGCTAGTGTCTCTGCATTTATTGAAGTGATTTTCCTCATTTAATCCTCTGGATTTTTTTTTATCTTGTCGCTGTAGATTCGGTGCTCCAAGCCTCTATTTTTCCACCATTTACCATCGTGGTCACTGATCGAAGGATTTTTCCTTTGTTCTATCAACACCCCAAGACTCTTTGTTGTCACAGTGTCGATGCTCCTTAGATCACCAACGTTGCGACGACTTCTTCTTTTATCCAATCTGCGCTCCTAATCTCAGTGCATCAGCATTCTTTCTAACTAATACATTGGTGATCATGTGTCGTAGCAATAAATTCATCGAAAACTTTATCTTAACGTTACCGCAGTTTCGGAGGTAAAATGAACTAAATTTAACCCTGCAAAAATTTGATTTACGGTGTGTGAATCAGAGCTTTAGTCTCCTGTGTTGCCGACACTGTGGAGCAGTTTAGTCTTAAATTCATCGATCTACAGTTCTTAGCTTTCTTGATCGTTGATGATTTCTCCTTTTTTCTCTATCATAATGCTCTTCTGTCAATTGATCAGAAGCCTTATCTGTTTGTATTTTGTAGTTTTGGGCCCTTAGTTGAATATCTCGCCGATACCTTTCAAATCCCGAACTACTTTCATCGCTGTCGGAGGTGAGTAGGAGTTTCCATCGGAGCATTTAATAATTCTCTTATCTATAGTTGCGGCTCCTTAGTGGACTATTTTTCCGCTACGTTGTTCTTAGTCCTTTCGACCACCGAAGATTTCATCTATTGATTGATTGGAAGCCTTAGTTAGTTTTCCTCTCGCTGTTGTGGCTCATTAGTGGACTATTGTGTCGTCGACTAGTATCCTCCGAGGCCGACACTATGGAAATTCTTCATCTTTATCTCACTGATCTGTAGTCTTTAACATTTTTGACGTTGCGGCTACACAATGAACTATTTCACCACCAGTTAGTATTTAGCCCCTTCGATCACTGATGTGTTCATCTATCGTCGCGCTATCAGAATGTTTCTTGTCATTGATCAGAAGCTGTAGTTAGTTTTGCTTCTCATCATTGTGGCTCCCTAGGGAACAAGCTCATCGATCATTAGTCCTTTCAAGTTCTGACACCGATGAGTCTATATTGTTTCGGAACCCACAGTAAGTTTTGTCTTTCGCCGTTGCGGCTCCACAGTGAACTATTTGGCCGACAGTTTAGTCTTTTCAATTTCTGACTTCTGTTACTTAACTTTGGAGACATTTTATTTTTTCATGTCACCAACATTTCAGCACCTTTCAGATTTACCTCACCGCTACTTAATCCTTAGTTCTTCTGATCTGATTTCATCACCATTGGAGCTCATTGGAAGTCTGAATCGAAACACTTAGTCACTATATTCTCCCTCGTTGCGGTGCCTTTGAGAACTAGTTTGCCGATCTGAAGTATTCACAACTTTCGATTGATGTTTGAAAAATGTTTCGATGGTGTAAACAGTTTCAACAATATACCTATCTGCTGAAGGGGTCTTCCACCTGCTATTTATCTTCCATCTTTCAGTGGCTAATGAGATGTTCTGATCCTCGCCCAAGCCATCGAAAGCTACACTTGTGAAATTTTCATCCAAATAAAAAATAGAGGCTTTCAAATTTGTCAGTGACCTTCATATCCTTCATACTATCGAAATGAATTATTTTGTGTGAACTAAGTAAAAATAAATTCATAAAGTAGGTCTATGGTTGTGATCAAACTGCAAAAGGTTTCTTCTCTTATCGTGAATCCTATTTTAGCTTTAAATCAAGTGATAAACATTCTAAGAGCCAGGTAGATACACAAACTTATTGCTAATGGAGACTCAACGATTATCATTTGCAAAATTAGAGACTTGACTCCCTATGCACCATAATGTCTTGCAAAAATGATCTCTAGACCTAGAATTCAACGAATTGCAAGTATTTTGACTTGGGGAATTGCAAGTATTTCAAGTATTTAGCATTGAATCATTTACTGTTTCAAAGGTACCATTTTGTATGGAGGAGTTATGCTTTGTGAATCATTATTCCTTGGCTATAAGGGAACCTAATAGTGGATTCAATAATTAAAGAGTCATGTTGCAAATATAAAGAGAAATACCCTTGCTCCTACAACATTGCGTCTTTAGAGAAACCTTTAAAGGGTTGTATATTTGGATTCTAGGTGATGATACCAATTATTTGAAAGGCAGGACAACTGGTTAAGCATGAATTAAACTTGAAAAACTTGCAAACTATTAGGTATAACAAAATATATATCAGATCTGTGTTGAGATGTACAGGATCTGAAACAACTTCCATGATGATTGGACAACAGTTCACAAAGAGAAATAACTATTGAGAAGAACTGAACTTTACTTAGAATGTATGGTCACCTAAAATAAGACTACACTAAAATTTAGATTCTAGTAAGCTTTTGAGATTGACTAAACCTATCGAAAAGGTTGGGGAGACTGGTATTCTATAGTGTTCTTATAATGCACAGTTGCATAAAGGCATATTCTTATCAAGATTTGTGACTTTCAAAATGAAGGAATTTACTTGACCATGAAACGCACATTTATGACGAAGCAAAGGATAGAGAAAATCATGATGAGGTTCATATTCCCCATTTGAACTGCCTACAAGAAACTATTTCTTTGTAAGGGTAATAAAGCATGTCTCCATCCTGCTTGAGTGGAATGTGAAAATGCCATGCCCTGACTATCTGATTATGAATTAGTTTTAAGTTCCAATTCCCTCCAGGCCCTATGGCATGTTTACGCCTTCCACTCTGACTCCCCACGTGGGATGCATTCCTTATTCAATGGAATATAGAGCCTCACTAAGACCTGGGTCTCGTATTTTGGTGTGGAGTTATATTTACAAGTACAAAGTTCAAGGTTCATGAAGAATTGTTCAAAACCTACCATTAGTACAACATTATAACATAAGGTATGTTTCTACGGGAGGATAGAGGTAGGGAAAAGCATATGGTAAGAGTAAGAGAGGGTCTAACCTAGATAATTTAAAGAAAAAAAAACTAAATCACACGAACAAAAAGCATCACTTGAAATAAATTTCTTTCACTACTACATTTCGACCAAAAATCCGACATCCGTATTGTGGGATTTTCGACACTTCCCTGTCGCATGTATGACACTATGATTTTTTTTTAAAGCATTGGTGGCTTGTCGTTGGTTATCTGACATCTGTTTAATCCTTCGGTTAAGCGACACCTAAGTTACCGTCGGTTAAATGTAAGGCGTCGATTAAGCGACATCCAAAATCGTCAGTTAAGCGACGAATATGAAGATTAAGCATCAGTGAAGCGGCATGAAGAGTCGTCGGTTAAGCGATGAATATAAAGATTAAGCGTCGGTTAAGCGACATGAGAAACCATCAGTTAAGTGACAGATATAAACATTAAGCATCGCTTAAGCAACATGAAGCACCGTCGGTTAAGTGATGAATATAAAGATTAAGTGTCGGTTAAGCGACATTCGAAACCGTCGGTTAAGCGACTGAGGTAAACATTAAGCGTCGCTTAAGCGACATGGAGAACCGTTGCTTAAGCGACGGTAGTGAAGTTTTTTTTTTTTTAAAATACTGCAATTTCTAGGAGAGATGGAATCAAAACCAATGCAAACAAGTTTCCACAGCATATTTATCCAGTGATCATCAACGAATCCTTACCTTCACGTAGGCTGTATAATGTCCACCGTTCAAAGTACCATTGTTCTTGGTTATAGCAAAAAGCTTATAAATATGACCTCTGGTGTCATTCTTGTTTGCAACAAATTTCGACAGGTCAAATCCATCTGTAGGGAAGTCAACAAATGTCTTAAAATGATACATTTGGTTTCCCTGATTGTGAAACCTTACTAGAAATACAATTAAAATCTCAGGTAATGTCCAGATATCTAGCTTTTGTATGGTCACTATTACCAGGACATTGTCGGTAATCCAACAGGCTATGCAAGTCCCCAGTTTGATTCCCACCGGATCAAGTGCACTAAATCTACACTGCCTACTTTACTCTAGGTTACCATCATAGGAATAAAGTGCCCGAGGTTTCCCGGTGAGTTACTTCTAAGGAAAAAATATATACAAGTGTTGTTGATATAGCTAGGACTAGGCTTAGATTTAATTTATTAGCAAACAATAAGTACAAGCCCAGAAAAATTTGCTACAGGGAGCAAGCACATAGTGATACATTGATGTTGAGCCCCATGAGCATCATAAAATGGATGAAATATATCATTCCATTCAATTAACTGGCAGTTTAAAAGCTTGCTGCATTTCTATGAGATCCAGGAACTGAGGATTAATTTCATTTTCAGACAACTACTTTAAAAGCAGAAAAATTCAGAATACTACATTCATTTCATAATACTGACCTGTTCCAAAGATGACTCCATCTCTTCCCTTGTTAGCTCAATTATAATGTCATCTTTCTCTACAGTACCTTCTGAGACTTGAAAAAGTAATTTCAATAAGCCCCAATATCAAGAACAAAAGAAAAGAATTTTTGAAGTTCATCCAAAACCTCAGCATCTTACAGTCATCATCTTTTCTGTCTACGAAGAAGACTCAGACTGCTGAAGCACTTTATTTTCTAGAGGCTTGCTTGATCCTGCAAGGCATTAGCTATATATAAATACATAGAATATATGCCTCGATGTTGAGAAAATAATGCTAGGATGGCTATACCCTCTACTTTGTTAGGTGTACTGTAAGAAATGGTATGGACAATAACTTTAAAGAGGCATGCCTGCAAAGAGCATAAATCAGATAAATTCTTTGAATTACCGTCAGTTATGCAAGGTGCTGAAGATGAGCTAGCTGAACCAGGCTCCACCATACGAAGCCCAGTGATAATCTCATATCATATAAATAAATATCTTTGGGAGGAAGGTTAACACTTCTCAAAAGTGTTGAGAAAGCACAACACCAGTCTTTTGGATATATTTGGCTTACATTCCTCAGCTCAGGAAACACTTGAAAAATACTAAAAATAAAAATGATTCATTTTCCACAGCTTCTGGGAATATATAGGCATTTGGAAAGTGAACTCGAGTTGACTGAGTTTGATCCAAGTCTAACACAGTCAACACAAATTTGACTCACCTTGAATCAGTTTTGCTTATTTTGCTTGGGAACAAGTCAAACATGTAAGTCTGGTATGCCAACTTCAACCCTTAACCCAAGCAAATTAGGTATCATATACTGTATAGTTAGGTTACATCATATATGACCAGATATTTAATTTTATACCATTAAGGAGCATCTTGAAAAGCCTTTCTAGAAAGCAAGGCAGTTAAAAAGTTCTCAGCATATTAAAGGAAGTATGGGACCTCATTGTACTAGTCACCTTTGTGACTAAGTCTTAAGCAACTAAACATAATATTTATAAAATACTAGATACGGATATCGAGTTTTCCTTGAATAATAATTCACATGAAAATATGAAAAGAGTTAAATTATTTTTGAAGATGCAATAGATGGCCACCAAACTCTACCTCAACAATGATCTAAGGAACTAATCACCAACAATGGATCATTAGGCACCACATAATAGCAGTGTGTGAGATTTGACAATGACTTCCAACTTTTCAATAGTCTTGTCAAGTCCCTTTTGAAACAAGTCATCAGGGCTAACCTAGCCCAGAGCTTGCAATGACTCACTGAACCTCAGCAAAAACCAAAATATAGAAGCCACAAGGGTTATCTCAATCAAGCAATGCATCCAACCAAGGCATGCTGCCAATGGGGGCGCTATTGTGGCTGTCATTTTAGCTTCCCTCCATCCCGATAGTCCAGGTAAGTGGGGGGGAATCTAACAATGTTTTCCTTGGAAAAATGAATGAACTATATAAATAACATATTGTGGCTTCCATAAAATCATTGACTGTGGTCATTGCCTACAGATAGCAATTAGATGACTGAAGATAGAAATTGTAGGAAATGTGTGGCCTCACATACAGAAAGCCAAAGTTAAATGTGCAAATCAAGCATCTTAGACTTACTACAATGCAAAGAAAGATCACCTGATCAATATGACCATACTAATGAAAACAGAAATTGTGTATCAAATTTATGCAAAAGATTTGACAATAATATCCCATGACTATCTACAGCCAAAATAGAAGTTAAAACTTCACTTAAAGAAGAATATTCTTTGTTCATCATCACATCACAGCAGATACAAAAATATATAAAACAAGATAGATTTATGCAGAATATACATGTAGATCACCTTTTCTTTTTCTCTGTTGTTGTTTTTGTTTGTCTCACAGTGGATCTTCCTCTTACTGCAGAATTCCTCCCTAAATGATTCTGCCTCATCCATAATTTGATGCAACCTCTCCTTCTCACTTCTCTCCTTTTCTTCAAGTCGGATTGCATTTTGACTGCATGCCAAAAAAAAATCCACAAAAACGAGAGTATAGATTCAGAAGCAAATTTGTTTCAATTCAACATGTTACTAAAAACAGACTATGATAAAGAGAACCTATGATAAAGAGAACGGACTATGGAAATATCAGGTTGCAATATTTGCATGGAGTAGAGGGTCCATTGAGCACAGGTTATCAGCATTCTATGTAGATCTCAGAATCCAGGTATATCAATTTAGGGATTAATTTAGGCTGAGTGCTTCACAAAAAAGATGAAATACCTGAATAAAAACACTATCGTTTACAGTCAACTATTCTCTTTTCAATCCCTGGGCGGTTACCATGGTTTAAAATTTAAACAACGACCCATAACCTCAACATCTAAATGTTAATCTGGTTTGGTCAGTGGTCACATGTCACTAATATATAAAGTGACCCTTATTCAAATATTTAAGTCTGCTAAACATTGGAGTGTAACACAGAAATAATACTCATCTTTTTCAACCATATAAATTGGTGGTCACTGGTTCTCTAGGATGTATTCAACTTCTTTTCATATTCAAATCAGGGTTCCTCTATGAGGTTGCCAACCCCCCTCATTTTGAAGATAGAGTTATACTAAACATCATATTTCTACATACTTTTTGGAATGAATTAATCAAACTTTTTTCCATTAAACACAATGTACCAATTGTTAACCTCATGTTCTTGAAGAATTCCATCAGACACTGTGTAGAACATTAGGGTGTACTCTACACATTCAGAGAAATGTTTTGTGGTACAGTGCTAAGTAAGCAAACTGACAATTTCATTGCTAAATATTGTGACTAATATTTAATATTTGTTCGGTTTATTCTATTCCTATTTTGAGGTCTACATTAAGGTGCTAAAATTATTCTGTTAAATTAAGTCCTTAACTTCACAGGAAAAGAATTCAACAAGTAAATATGTGAGTCTGCAAAAATGCCTGGGCTGCAACTTTGTTGTCTACATGGGTGTGCAATGTCAGCTTTTATCATCTCTGTTCCTTTCCAGGTTACCTTCCACCCTGGATGTCTATTCTATGCCCTAGCAATGGTTTCATATTTCATCAGGAATACATTCTCTTCATGTGCAAGCAGGTTGAAGCCACGTGCTAGTCAATGCTTCACACATGCTGTGGGATATGTTTTTGTTGTGCAAATTGAGTAAAGTCCTTCAGTTATCTTCCCTGCCTCTTCATGTCTCCAGAACTATAAAAACTTATCTTTGACAACATTCTCCACAGAGGTTCCAAAGTATGGACATCCATTGTGTGTGCTAACCATCATTCCGCTCTCCCATGGACAAATATCCACAGATCACACATGTTTTTCTACTTCTATTTATCAGTGAGCATCTCCATTAGGTGTCAATTCCATAATGTGAGGTTTTCTCATTTGTAAGGAATCAGAAAGTATAGGCAAAGTTTATACTAGAAGAACATTGTTACAACCCTAGTAATGTAAAAAAGGCCTGAATCCCTGATAGTTTATTGGGACTAAGGTTAACATTAAAATTAGAGTTATGGGTGTGGATTCACATTTGTTTTCTAGAGGCCAAACACAGGTTTATACACATGTTATAGGTGCAACAGTTTCTGTTGACGTTGTGTTAATTGTTTAGAGAGCAACTGGCGACCATATAAATTCAGGCAATAGGGGTATTAGGTGAAGTTGCAGGACTTAGATAAATGTTCCCTCTTGGAAGATTTTTCCCTACGAAAGCATAGTAATCTAAGAGCTATTTCTGGCTTTGTAGACAGTCTTTTCCTGCCTAGAAAATGGTGGTTCTAGAAAAATTCACAGTACACCTGACTCTTATAAGCTCAACCATTTATTTTGTATTTGGAGATGTTATTAATATTGGAAACAAGTTTGATTTCCAGATCAAATGGGTTAAATACATTCCATTGCACTTTCTCTTATGAAGCAATTTGAACAAAGCTCATATCATCTATGTGGTAAATGATATGTTCTTGGGTTTCCTATGACTTTTGAGAAGTGCTATGTCTTTGCTAATTACCCCTTTATTGGGTATATAACATGCCACCCCTACTCAAAATTCTTTATCCAGAATGCATGGCTGAAATGATCATCAGTGGCAATGATCTTTCCTGGATGTGCCAAGAGGCTTTGGACACAAGGCCACACTGGGGAGCAAGTAAATGCAGATCTTATTATCTTTATATCTAAAGGAATATGAAAGGAAACTGAGTGGTCAACAGCCTATAACTTTTCTTAATGTGGCTACTTGAATCAAACATACAGCTGCCCAAAGTGTTCGACCTGAGCAAACAAGGTTTCTCAAAGGCCATTTCATCCTCGATAATTTTATTACTCCTAGGCAAGTCTTGACTGGGCAAAGGAAGCCTAGTCAAAAGGCCGTTATCTAAGGTTGATTTTCACAAGGCATAAAACAAAATTTAGTGGGATTCCATCATCAATATGCTCTAATGGCTGGATTCTTGAAGTTTTCTTTACTGAAGCAGTCACAACCATTTCTTCAAATGCCTCTACTAGTTTGTGTCAATGGACAGCTATCAGCAACATCTCTGCTTCATCATTCCCATCAGATGGGAGTTATCATCATCCAAGATCACTTGACTGCTCCAAAACAATTCATTGACTGAAGTCTTCTTCATCGCAGTTGTGTTTGACTAAGGAAAATTCATGGCTCGGTTTTTATTCTTTATCTCTTCCCTAGTGTGGCAGCTCCAAGCTTGCTAGGCTTCTTCCTTCACAACACATAGCAGCTCACGGTGGAGGGTATTCTCAGTGGTGAGGAGCAGTAGCATCAGAGCTGCTACAGCTCACGGTCAAGGCTTGTTACAGCAGCAACAGCTCTCAGTGGTGAGAGCAAAGCTCATGGTGGGGGCTATCTACAGCAGTAGTAGCTCATGGTGGTGGGACCAGAGCTCACCGTGTGGAGTCTGAGGTAGCAGCAGCAGGCTGCCAAGGTAGAAGCAGCCCATGAAGGCAGCAGCAGGCTTCCAGCAGCCTTCACTGAGGTGGCAGCAGGTACAGGGAGGTGCAGTCCACATGGCAACAACAACAGTAGTAGTAAAGTATAAGCCTCTTAGGGCTTACTCAGTTTGGAAAATTTTTATGTACATTCATCTCAGAATTCTTCTGCTGATGTACAAACTCAGTCATCTCATTTAGAGGATGAATTATTAATGCTCAGGGGTATTCGTCCTTGAAAGGTTTCCCCATGAGAAATCTTGTGTGAATGATTGTTTTACTTCTTATGTTCTACTGCTGTTAAATCTCAAGTACTATCTCTATTATAGTCTGCAATTTTTATAATTATCATACATATGTCAAATTTCAACAATTTGGTCTTAAAGGAGGAATAACCTTTCCATGTATCTTCAATGCCCAACCCATCAGCCTTCATTATCCTATATGGTCCATCTCTTATTTAGACATGCTGCGACTGGTAAATTTGGTCATCTTTTTGGATATAGCTCTTTACTATTTAGTCATGTAATACATAAAAGGTTTTCCATAACACCATTTCCAATCCTTCCAAGCTGGTCCCTGGCCATCCAAATTTACCTTGAACAGAATCAAATCAGAAATAACCTTGCAAAGTTCTAGAAAAGCTTGCTTGTCTGCTTAGAAAAGCTTGCTTGTCTGCTGTTGGCAATCTTTATGTAAGATTGGTTTCTCTTTAATTCAACCACTGTCTCATCTCCTTATCCCACAAGTCTCCCCAAGGGTGGAAACTGCTCTTGGCTAACCTCTTTCATAATAAAAAAAGGAATTAAACCAATCCAACCCCTCTTACAGAAGGTTGTTCAGTTGTCTTGCATAAATACTCAAAACCATTCTATTTTACATATCGACATTTTTTGTCATAACTAAATGAGCTATTTTGGATGTGAACTCATTATTTTGTTGAGTAATAGGCAAATTCATGATCCTAGGCTAGGCCCTTTGGATATTAATTGTTTCATTGTACAACGTCACTTGTGTTAAATAAGGCCTGATTAGATCAAATAAGATAACATAATTTTATTAATGTCCATGAATGACCAAAGAAGTCGGTCTATGCAAATAAAAAGTATATTAGTAGTGATAAATAATGAGAGTGCCAACTCAATTCCTAACAGCTAAAAGCTAAAAGAGTAAGGAAAGAAGCTACATATTAACATGAAATTAAAAGGCAAAAGTATATGACTATATCTATCAGTACAATGTAGAGTGGCTTGCTCCACAGTCACAGTCTAAGTAGAGATAGAGGCAGAAGTGGAAGAAGGAGAAGAAGCAACATAAGGACACGCAAAGGGTGAAGAAAATAGAGGAAAATCCAGGCCCCATGTCTACTACAGAAATGGTTCCTATGATATCCTGAGAAGAATAATCAGGGTGGAGAGAGCCTGCCTAGATAATCTTGGGAGGAAACTTGGAGCAATCAAATGAAACTCTCCTAATACTCGAGACCACTAGGCAAAACCTAGTGCTTGAGGAATGGCTAACAGCAATAGGTCAAGTTTCAACCAAACCTCAATCTAGAAGTGAAACAAATTATAATTTGCTTCATACAAAAATTCATTACATTTTGGGGAGGCACATATACCTCATGCCATCCAAGGTATATATGAGCCATAATTTTCTCTTGGAAATATTCTCTTCCCATCCTAGAATGGAAATCAAATTATATCCCAAGAGTTCAATTTGCTTCATACAAAAATTCATTACATTTTGGGGAGGCACATATACCTCATACACTTGGACATCACATGCCAAACAAGCAAGCGCTAGACAAGGTCATTTGGGAAGTCATTTACAGAGAGCACATTCTATTACATTGGTATATCCAAATTGTAGAATCAAACTCAAGATGCCTTCTATGCAAAGCATTTCATGAAGATGAGAGATGGTGTCATTGTCAAGCCAACGTATACACATTTCCACTAGATGCACACCCTTAGGATCCCATCTCACACATTTTTAGGTTGGTTCTCATAGGCTTTGACTGAATGTCAAGCACCATATCCATGAGTGGATAGAATTTGTTGACTACCACCTAAAGTGGATCGAGATGGATAAGAAATAAGTTAATACATATTACACAAGGAGGAACTTTTCAGCTTCCCACAGGAACAGGCTATTTAGAATCATGGGTATATCATGTGGTACAAAGTGTTATAAATGTGAATGAGGGAGTCACCGAAGAGCATGGAATGGCTGATCCTCTTTCAGCAACTAATTGACATTAGTGGGGTTCATAACTGGGGTATTGTAGAACACAAAGTTCTTCAAGATCTAGGTTTAAATTGGTTTGATCTCTATTCTGTTGTTTGTCGCATTTTGGAAGTGTGGCAGAATAGGGTCTTGAATTTATGGAAACAAGAAAAGCAGTATGTTACTCTTTCCCTTTTCTCCATAGAACCCTCAGTTTCTCAACATTTCTCCCCTATATGTAAATATGAGTATTTTTGTAATACGATAAATTTCAAATTAAGATAGAAAGCATCAATGCTGATTTATGGAAGCCTAAATCTCATCAAATCTCAAGGAATTGATGCACCATACAAATAAACAAAAACATCTAGTACTACAAATATCAGTTAGATTTTTCAGTGACTCAGCTGCATAACAAGCCTGAGACATAAAATTTAGATGAAGCTTCGTCTAGCTCCAAGCATGCCAGTAGCCAAAGTGCAATGATTATTCTAAACATTCAACTGAATTGAATCCAAAATAACCCTTTAATTAACCGAACCCTCAAACTTCTCTACTTGATACATATTCTTACTTTCATGTCGAGATAATTAAATATTCCACTTTTATGTTTGATATATAATTGGATGTTCCTCATTTCATGGTTGTATGTTCATGAACACTTTCAAGCAGTTCTGTAAAGGAATCTCCTATGTACACAAACATCTCAAACCTAAATATATGACAAGCGGATGAAAATATATAGCCCAATCTTATGGCACCAATGCCAGGCACATCCTGTAGCTAGTGCTAGAAATCCTTGACATTAAAAATATACCTACAAACAGTATATAACTTGTAAAAAAATATGTAAAACAAGTTTATAAGATGATTAGTTCACTGATTAATTTTCTGTTTACTTGTGCTTACACCTTTGTAATAAGTGAAGCCTACTTAACCTGATATTTGCATGAAGTCAAAAGCACAACACTCTTATAATCTACTAGTGAAGCATAAGGTATCTTTTCCCGTGTGATATTCACCCAGACATGTATTGCAGGTTCAGATCCCATAAGGACCTAGAGGTTAAGTGGAGAAGCCTTGAAGGAGAAATATCAGGGGGATTCATATTGCTATGATTTATATTTTCCACACCAATAATCAAACCATAACAGTACCCAGACTGTTATAAAAGCTAGCAGCAAACAGGCACACTAATAAATGAACATTAATCTACAGCACTTTCATGAAATATGTAAAAATGCATTTATATTAATTTTAGAGCAAATATGGTAACTACAGGACGTGGAATTACAATATGCATAGAAGTATCATGCTAAGTATTTTGGTCTCAGTTAAGTGCAGAGAAAACTTATCCAATACAAGGATACAGAAAACTTCAAGCTCACGAATACATGCCACTCCACCATTACATCCAAGAATAAGCATAACACCACAAGGTAAAAATTCAAATGAGTTGAGATCCAAAATCTTGTAAAAAAGTTAATATACACACCTCGATATTTTTATTCCAATTTCCTCTTAATCACTGCAGTAATGAAATCACAAAACTTATAAACTATTATGTAAGATAAAAACATTCAAATACTACAACTATGATCTGGAACAATTTCACAGAACATGTTAAAGTACATCAACAGCTTGAGTGGGCCTAATGGTTAAGAACATGTGTTTTGCTCCCTGGAGGAGCACATGTTCACACTTCTGTAAACTAAGCAATGAAATTGCAGAATGGAAGGGATCTCTTGTCCGACAAACAAGGCAGTCGCATACATCAATATTCTTACATTGGATACAAATTGTATAATTGCGTGACTTCATACCCAATTTAAGAACAATGTATTTCAAATTTACAAAGTGCAAATGCACAAGTCCTTCTACAAACCAACATAAAGAGCAGATAGAAAAAAGTTCATTATTCATACAAATGACCTAGCAAACATAAAACTCCTAAGAAAGTAATAAGTACAAGCAAAAGACACTGCCCAGCCAGTCATTCAAACTACAGATAGGTGATGTATTAACATTGATCCAGAGCAGATTAAAAAACCATTCAGAATTGTACAACATAATCTATAGCCATTTCACTGACTATGACTAGAAAATTACCATAAAACAGTCCTGTCTTTGCTGAGTATTTACTACTTGACCTTGCTGCTACCTGTATTGTTCAGGCAGTGAGCAGCCACTCTTCCCCCTATAGGGTGATTGTGAACCCATAATGGCTCAGAAAGGGCCTAGTAATGCAAATGCTAATGCTTCTGGCAATGCATCTGCTCACTCTGTAAATTTGTCTATTGCAGAGGCATTCAACAATGGTGCTGACTAAAAAGTGCATGGTAAGGTAAATGTTAATGCTTCTGGAAATGCATCTGCCAGCATGTAATTTAGTCTATCACAGAGGCATCCAACAATGGTGCTGCCAGAAGAACCCCAGAGATTCATCCTGGAGGTCTTCCACCAGGTAATGAGCCAGACCCTTTTATCTGTGTTACTATTTATGTTTCTAAATAAAGGAATTACTTACAATAAGTACAATCAGTACACACTACTTGGATATTTCATTGGATGCACCCATCAAGAGGCCATTATAAACTCATGCATGAAGGCGTGCTGAGAGCTGCGTGGTTGGAACTGCCAGACTAACATCCCATTGACACAACACTCTAGAAATATGTGGAGAAACTTGGCACTAGGTGAAACTCTGGTAGGAGCTATAGATGAATAATTTATATGTTTTAAGAACAATTAGATTGGCTCAATGAGTGAAAGCCCATTTACTTGCTAAACAAGGGAATGGACTTGTGAAGCACAGAAGTATATCACCCAATGTGAGGACAAGACTTCAAAGACAGTAAGATAAGGCTGAAGCAGCTTCATTTAATTGGCTTCAAACAGGTGATATCCCAACCAAATACTTATTGAAATGTTCACCTATAAAGAAGGCCCTAAGAAGGCTATGAAAACCTGTGCTGACCATCCCACAAGTGATAAAAGCTAACTCACAGACAACATTTAGCCACCAGTCATTGATGCCAGCTGGACGAGCTGTCAGTGCCTCTTTCAAAGATGGTTGATGGCAAGTCACTAGGATAAGATTGTTAAATTTGGAACAACAATTCACATCATTCAAGTTTTCAAATATCTGAAGATCGACCTCCTTCCATAGGAGGTGCATAATTTTCTCCATCTGGACAGGAATCTCTATCTAGTTTTGTATCTTGAGTGCTTCGATCAGTGCTTTTGTCTTCAACATACCCAGGCACCTTATTCGAAGGGAATTTGTGTTGAAGTTCCAAGTTTCTACCTGTTGCATCGAAACTCCTTGGCATACCTTTGTCATGACTAGAATGGGAGTCTCTATCAGTCCTAAGACTCTCAATTGATTTGATTGGAAATTTACTGATTTCTCTATCATCTCCATTGTGAATAAAGTTCTGCCCATCAATAATTGGTCCACATGCTTCAACTTTCACATCATATTTTGAAGAAAAATTGTTTTTCCTAGCTCCCTTCAAGTCACAAGGGTAACTAGACTTTGAATGATTACTATTCAAGGAAGCTACCATTTCTGCAGAATGCTTCCCCTCAGGATTCAGACAAACACCGTCCATGCACAATGGACTAGATCTTTGAGAACTATAATCAGTGGCTCCATTCATAGATGCATGGATAACAGTGTTGCCATCAACAGGACATGACATTTGGGTGGACAAGCCATCTAAATTGCATGTTTTTGCTCACTGATTTTCAGTATCGCAATTTGAATTGAGATGAACAGAACCCTGTGCACTTAGATTTGGGGATAGATCCTGATTATTACCATTGTTTCGTAATATTGAACAACTATCTCTCTTATAGGGTAAATCCTTTTTAGCAAACATATCACGCATTTTGTTTATTTCCTGAACTGGACCAAAAGGAGAGTGGTAATGAGCTGAGTTATTTTCTGGAAAATGTGGTGGTGAAAGGCCTGGAACAGGAGGCTCTAGTTCCAGTATTTTATTTCTCTAGCAATGTAGCATATACTGTTTTGGAGAATATATTGCCATGGGTATTGAAAGAAACTTATCAGAATATCGGAGAATATTAGAAAATCATTAGAGGAATTTTGGGGTCTAAAATGGGCCTCCTAATGAAAATAATAAAATAATAGTTAAAATAATAAAATAATAGTTATTAATTTTGGAGGAAGAATGAAAAAACCTATTTTTTGTGTTCGTATTTTCGACATATCTCCCTATGTTTTTACTCAAATTCTGAGCGGGGGAGCTTGTTTTATGAGGAATTTAATTCCGCATCCAACGAGTACCCACACTGCATACTTTTGATGGAGCCCGCTACCCCATAAACAAGAAATACTTGAAAATGTCATCATCATCACGTTTTTTCAGGTATTTCTTTTTTTTGGGGTAGCGAGATCCGTCAAAACTATGTAGTGTGGTTACTCGTTGGATGCGGAATTAATCAACCAAGCTCTCCTGCTTGAAATTTGAGTAAAAACACAGGAAGATATGTCAAAAATACGAACAAATATTTTATGACAAATATGTGAATTCAACCATTATGGTTGACTCATTTTATTGAAATTCTATTAATTCTTGAATTCCAACTCACAAAAACTTATTTTGGCACGTTTTCTTATAAGGCCCATTTTAGACCCCAAATTTCCTCTAATGATTGTTAGAAGGCAACCTAAAAAACTCTGAAAACTTTCTAGGTGAACCAAAATCCTGGTTTTGGAAGAAAATGGCCCATATACGCTAAAAAATTAATGTGAAATAGCAAAAAATTTTAAAAGAGGAAATAGAAAGGACCTGGTAACAAGCTTAGCTAAACGCCCCACCAACATCATTCACCAGAATCATAGACCCTGCATTGATAATGTGCAGCCATTGGAGAAACCCCACCCTGTCAAATCTGCCAAAATCGTAGAGCAGGCTTAGCTAAATGACCCACCAACATCATTCACCAAAATCGTAGACCCTTCATTGATAATGTGCAGCCGTTGGAGAAACCCCACCCTGTCAAATCTGCGAGCAGGTAGACATAGGTGAACAAACCCCAAGGCATCGAATCTAGGAGTAGGCAAGTGTAGGTGAGAAAACCCCAGTCCATTGGATCAATGAGTAGGTGTGCTAATTCTGAAAACCCCAATCACCCAAGTCGATTATGGTCCGAAGAGGGCCTGCAAATACAACCAACATTCCATGGATGGTGCCACCACCATGGGTCCTTTCATCAAAACAATAACCTTGAATTCCAGCATTGCTAAACCCTTGAGGGAAAAAAGGTATTGATGGGATGCAGAATGGAAAACCAGAGAATTAAGAAAAAATAGAATAATATCATTCACAAATGACAAGTGACTCAATTACTCATTACTCATAATTTAATATTTAGAAATTATAATATTTAGAAATAATATATTCAATCATAATATTTAGAAATAATAATTTAATGATAGTCACAAGAATATGAGAGGTATTAATCAAGTGCATACCTTCTAAGTATGAGTTGATAGCCTTGTGAATCAATCTTACCTTGGGGAACACAAACTATTTCATAGATATCACCATTGAAATAAGTGGGTTGAGGTGAACAACTATCACCTTTGAAATTATCTTATATATGCAATTGCAAAGTGATAATGGTATGAAATATTTGAATTTCATAGGCCCCAATCCACCTTTGGGATGGATTCTAGGAATATTGAATTTAAACTAGTATGCATCATCCTAGTCATCTAAAATTCCTCCTCCACCTTTAATAGATCATCACCAATTATTTCTAAGAAGTCGAATCCACATAAAACTTAGTTGGTCACCCATATGACCCTAGAATCTTATCCATTTGGAAATATTAGAGGAAGGAACACAATTATTCCTTTGTCACTAGTTGAACTTTATTCCTAAAGGATTCATCTAATTACAAAGGGAATTATTTTTCTTCCTCGAATATGGTCAATGCATTACAACCCACCCCCACCACACAACACCTCATACTGGTACACATATCTCACTTAAGGCGCCATCGCTTAAGTGACACTTATGAGACTAGCCGTTGCTTAAGCGACGCTTATGGCCACATTTTCAAAAAAAAAAATTATCTTTGTGGTTTTTGGTAGGTTTAAAAAAAGAAATCCAAGCGCCGTCGGATTTTTCCGTCGGATTTTGGATCGAAATGTAGTAGTGTTTGTTGGAAGTTCATTCTATGTATCATGTAATTCCAATTCACCAGGTTGTGAAGAGGCAGCAGTGCAGACATTGCAGGTTTTGCCTCTTGCCAACCTACAAGCAGAAAATTCATTTGATCAAGCCATCTACTATCATAATAGTGGATCATAAATTGTGAAATCACTTGGCATTGATTTTGTTACCCTCCAAAATGTCGAGTATCTGAATGTTTCATTATTAATAGAATCAGAAAAATTTCAATTTGACAAATCTGTCATTGCCAGCTTGAATGAAAGTGGTGTTGTGAACAACTTAGAGATTGAAAATCATTCTACTTCATTAGAATCCTTACCTTCCCATAAGGTGAGTATTCAGAAGTCTGAAAATTTGATCATTGGATAGCTAATGCCGGAGGATAGTACAACTGTGTTGGAACTTGGAAATGAATTTTTGTTCTGCAATATCTTTAGTTTCACTATCAAGTCTGAAAGTATAAAGAGGGAAAGAATTGCTTGTTATTATTTTAGTGGGCACTCAACAAATCACCACAGGTTAGAAGCCATTGTTTATACAATAGTCTAATGAATTGACATTGAATGTGCAGGAAAGTATGTTTACTACTTGTAGACAAGCTGTGCAGATAACCAAAATGAGCATGGCAGTAGAGAATGGAGATATTGAAAAGAATGTTCCAATGGAAGAGGAATGTGAAAAGAATGAGAAAGTGGCTCAACTTACACCAGAAGCCACCTATCATCAGAAACTTAATAATTTAACATTGCTTGTTGAAAATATTATGACTGATGGTTATCAGCAAGCAATGCAAACTGCTCAGTTTAGCATGAATATGGTGAATGGTTGTGCCAAGAAAATTGAACACTCAAACCTAGAATTTCAAAATAGTGGTGAAGAAGTCGTCATTATAATGGATATGAATAGTGATCATACTAGGCAGACTGGTCTTATGAACCAGGAATCTGAAGGGAGTGATAAAGCACTAGGGCTTAGTGCAGAAATAGAGGATGATCTTACTCAACAGACTGGTCATATGAATCCAAACTTTGGAAAGAATGTTGAAGTAACCAAAAATAGCATAAAAATACCAAATAGTCTTACTAAATACAATCTTATGATCTTTAAATCTGAACATAGTTTTAAAACAGCTAGAACCGACATGAAAATAGAGAATGATAATGTTGAGAAAGCTTGTCTTATCAACTAGGAATCTAAAATCAGTGTTAATGTAGGTTGCACAACATTTGAAGTAACAACACAAGATGGAGGGCAGCCAAAGCCTTGTAATGAGAAATGCATCATGAATTCAGATTCAGGTAGTTGTAAAATTGGTTCTCATAGTCATTTGAAGCTGCATAATTAACATGCAATAGAGTTCTCAGTTCAGGTTTGATATGCTCATATTCGGGTCATATATATGTTTTTGTTATGTTCCAACCTATCTGAAAATGTTTTGTTAACATGGTATTTTTACTCTTTTTAAATAAAGCACAGGATTTAAAAGTTTAACTCTTTGCTTAATGACTTGGAAAGTACGAAGCAAGATAATTTAATTTCTTTGGGTATATTTAGATTCTGAAGTTCAGAGTGAAATAATAGATACTGACTAAAATATTTCCAAAGGAACAGTTAATCCTATATATTGATAATGGCATGAGCTAAATGTTAAAAATTAAAATAGTTTACTGAACACTTAATATCCTTGCACCTGGTGCAGAGTAAACCATAACATTTATTAGGCTGTTTTTTTGTAGGGAATCCTAACACCCAAGGTGGAGGAAAACTTGGTTATCTTGAAAACCTTGAAAAGGATGTCAAGGAAGCAACAATAGTAGGGTTATATGTGCCATGCATGACAGGAATGTTTTTTAACAAAGATGAAAAAGAGACTGAGAAAGACAAGTTCAAGGACAAGACTTCAAAGATTGTTCTTGACTCTGTTTCATCTACAATTGAAGAGTGTGTGCTCTCACAAGGTGGTGTGTTCCTAGGTGATAGTGAAGAGTCTGCCAACGAGTGCGATCTTTCTTTGGTGCAGTATTCATTCCAATCTAAGGATGGTCAAGTTGGGGTAGAAATACTTGAAAAAAAAATTCAACCTTTAGGATGCTTAAGATGCAAGGATGCAGAGGTTGAATCCAAAAAAATTGAAGCTAGAATCCAACAATGTCACAGTATGTCCCAAAGTCATGGTATATCTACAGTTAGAGTTAATTCAAGAAATATTTTCTCTGAAGGGCGTAGGAAATGTCCTGCTATTTTTCCTAATTCTGAACATGGGAAACCTTTGAATGCTAGGCAACCTAATGAAATATCTTAGGTGCGATTGTAAAATTTGTATCCACTATCAAGCTCACATTAATTATGTGGATATGGTGTTATCATTCCATGGTTATCTTTGAAGTGGATTCATTGTTTCATTGAATTATAAACCTAGATTTCCTTGCCATTCTTCTTAATTGTTTTTAGTCTTGTTTTGTGCAAAACCATGCCTTGAAAGACTTAAGAGAATGTTGACAAGGTCAACTTGAAGATCCTATTTGGACCAAGACCTTCCAAAATGAGGTAGAAAACAATGGTACCAAAAACTCTGTTGTCTGTGAATTGCACTCAATTCCTAAAAAAGGAAACTATTGTCAAATTGCTAGTGAGGAAAATAAAGAGAAAAGACACCTTGTCATATGTTTGAATGCGTTGGACAGGAGCTCCGATGAAAGACCAGAAATGGGTTTCTGTATTCCAGTGGATGGGAAAGCTGCACCAATGATCTTAGAAAATCGATCACTTAGCATCACTTTACCATCAAGTGCATGTCTTATTGATATTAACAAACATTGCCCATTATTAAGTAATGTTTCAGCAAGGACTTTATTGTCATTTTTTCCCTTTGTTGTGTCCAAACCTATTCATGAAACCCTTAATGATAGGAGTTCAGTACCGCTTTTTGTGCCTCATAAAATGACTACAGCTCTGGTTCCTTCTGTTTCTTCTACTATGATTGGAACTACTATTCCTTTTGTTCTTACTAATGATAAGATGGAAGCCCAACAAGGTGGCATGGGAATTGATAGACAGTTGAGTGTTGAGCAGAGACCTAGAAAGAGGAGGAAATTCTATGTATTAGAGGAGATTGATGAAACTAGCAGGTTGACTCCTGCAAGGTTGACAATGCTTGCCTCCAGTGGCTCTATACATTTGCCTATGTCTCAAGTGGTATTATCTCAGGGTTCATTGGTTGTTTCCTAGAATAGTAATGAAGGTGGAAAATCAAATTCTTTTCTGACCCCAAGTTCAAGTATGCCATTTGTACCTTCTCCTTCTTATTATCATACAATACCAAGAGCAGAGGGAGGGCGTAGAGTCATTTTTTCTGAGCAAACAACATGATGTTGTTGGGGCGTGCACCTTAACGGTCCCTAATTTTGGTAACTTTGCGGTTTTTGTGGAATTTGTAAGTAGAGTTACGACTCAAAACAGTCTTAGGGGTGTCAGGGTTGAGTAAAAACCTTCTTTTTGTAATAAAACCATGGTTTAAGTCTAGGGTTTAGGGTTCGGGGTTCCCATGGTTTAAGCCCATGGTTTTGTAATAAGTGCACTATAAATAAGCACTCTTGTAAAGAAGTCAGTTTAGGATTTTGATGTAAGATGAATTGATGCGAAGCCAAGGCTTGTTTGTAAGAAGGTTAAGTCCCAGGTGTGTGCGTGGACGACCTCTACAGCTGTGTACATAGAGGGTTTTGGGTGATTAAGGAAATCTGCAACTGTGTGCGCAAAGGCCTACAGCTGTGTGCACGGATTTGAGGACTTGAAGGGATCTGTAGCTGAGTGCATAGATCATAACTGTGGTTTTTGTAAAGAGTTGAATAAAACACAGTTCTGTAGACGTAACCCCTAAACTGAAGGTGAACCACGTTATATCGTGTGTTGTGGTTTTTGTTGTGTTGTTGTTATGTTCTTTTATGCATTGATAAATATATAACTGATAAGTAAGATCACTGCTAAATACTAACTTCGCTGGAATTCCCAGTAAAGGGTTAAGCAAGGAACTATTGTTTATCTAATCGTGAATCTAAATAAGTAACTATTAAAGCTTTGCATTTTATGATTATAATTGTTAGAAGCTAAAGGTACAGTAATATCCCTCTTCTGCTTACAGAAACCTGATTCTGCGGCAACCCATAGCTGTTTCGGGTGAGACAGCAACCTGTTCGCAGGTTGTTTCCGAAAGGGCCAACACTGTGGTTCTTTTGTTGGTGCGAAGTTAATGGTATAAAGCTCGGGTCTTCCCTATAGCCCAACAAATTGGTTCTGTTGCTGGTTCAACTCAGTATCTGCTCAAGAGGGGTTTACGTTGTACCTCGAGGGCTAGGTTTTGGAGACCCTCAGTGAAAGAAATCAGTGATTAGATTGAAGAGACTTATCTGAACTTTGCTATACAAGAGAACAAAGATCCGGGTCATAGTGCAAATGACTTTTTACAAAGGTATGTTTTTTCTGATGTATATGAAATTTTCTTTGGTAGTATCCACATAGAGTTGCACCAGTGGTTATCCAGGTTAACAGAGAGAAGGACGAACTTCCAAGAACATCAGTTTCTTAATTGGACCCCCGCAAGAATTAATATACTGAAAAGGGTGAACAATGAGATATCCCGCGCTGTTGATTTCTGGACAACGCGAACCCTTGAAGCATTTGTGACAGAGTTCGCCATTGACACAAGTACATCCTTTAGCGAAGCCGAACGGCATTTCTTCAAAGGACCAAGGTGTAAGTACTTGAATTCATTTAGTTTGAGAATTAAAATGCTATTGGCTGAAAAAGGTATATTGCTCATTGAATCAGACTGTTAGATTTAGCACTACTAACTTATGTTTGCAAGTGAAATTACCTTTGATGGGAAAAGTGGTTTACTATGAAGTGGAAAAAGGTACAAGAGAAATTTTGAGTCCTATACCCTAGGTCAGAATACCGAGTCTAACCCCATAAGTCTAGTAGTCTCAGAGCCCAAAGAAACCCCTTCTGTTGGAAACCCTCTGGTAACCCTGCAGCGAAGACCTATTGTCCCTGAGAACCCATCGCAGTCTGAAAGTAACCCTAGCCCGAGTATTCTTGTCATAGGTTAGTCTATCCCAGTAAGTTCCCCCCTGCCTACTACCAGTCCCCCTCCCTCCCCCCCTAGACCCGCGATGGCCCATATGAATGACGACATTAAGCTCCCTATTTTCAAAGGAACTGGATCAGAGGATCCAGAACAATTCTGGTTTTTATGCAAAGCAGTGTGGACTGCTAAGAACATTACCGATCAAGATACAAAAAGAGCGCAGCTGGTTACTTCTTTCAGAGACCGTGCTCTGACCTGGTTCATGAAGTTTTTCAGCACTCAAAACCATGTATTGGCTGATATAAAAGCAACAATGATAAAGAAATTTAAGAATCCTAAATCAGAGTCGCAGTGTATCACTGGACTAAAGGAAATCCAGTAGAGGCGAGGAGAATCAGTGTGGGACTTTGATCAGAGGTTCAAAGTTCTGCTAGATCAAGTTAGTTTCACTATTGGACCAGCGCAGCATAAGGAATGGTTCATCGCAGCTCTGTTACCACACATCAGGACTCCACTCATGCAACAGAAGGTTGCAGATCAGCAGGAGACCTTGGAAATCGCTATGAAGCTTGAAACATCCCCGGTCGAAGATAATTCTAGTATCGCTCAAATACAAGCCCGGTTAGCAGCGATGGCTCTGGAGCTTCGCGATATGAAAAAAGGGAAAGCTAGTCACGAAGAGGTTTGGTGTACATGATGTCAGACAGAGGGTCATGATAAGGAACAGTGTCTTGTGGTAAGAAATTTCCTGAATTCTGGTGCACCAAACCCGTTCAACCCTAGTTTTCTATATTGTGAGATCTGTAGGACAACTAGCCAGCATAGACCTGAATAATGCTATCTTATGCAGAGGTATGTGAAAGTCCCGAAGAACCCTTATTGTAAGTTATGTAAATCAGTGGGACACAATGAATATGAGTGTTGCAGCTTTGAGCTCATGAGAGAATGAACTTACGATGCTTATCGGGTACAAAATGATGGCCAAGGCAATGACGGATATGGTTGTGGTCGTGGTGGTATGGCTGGCAGAGGTCGAGGCTAGGTTGTGTGCTATAACTGTAACTAGGCAGGACATCTCACTAGAGATTGTTGGAACCCAACTACGACATGTCAATATTGCAGAGCTGTCGACCATGTGATTGAGCAATGCCCGCAGCTGATAGTGAAGATTCAAGAAAGAAATAGTGCCCCTACTTAGAATATTCAGCTGATTGCTATGGAGAAACAACCTGTCCCAGCCATTAATGTTGTTACCAGGAGTGGAGCTACGACAAAAGTCCAGAACAAGGAGAAACACCCTTCCGAGGCTTCGGTTCGGAAGGCCCCAGAAAAAATCCCTACATTTGATGTCGAAAGAGAAAAAGAGACATTTATGGAAGCCAAGAGAGACTTTGCTGACCCCAACACATCAGTAGTACCTATGCAATAACCTTAGCAGCAGTCGCAGCCACAAGAAGCTTCGTTAGATAAAGTAAGTACACTGTCCTCCTTTTTACAGAGTTGTATGAAGCTCTTGATAAATCAGAATGCTTTAAATGAGTTGCAGAAAGTTATTGCTTCTTGCGAACCTCAGTGAAGTTCTGGTAAGGAAAAAACTGTTCATAGAGTCAGAAGAACTGGTAGGGAAATGAGATTGAATGCTCAGATAGGAGAATATGACATGAATGATGTCATCCTGGACCTAGGATCAGAAGTAAATGTCTTAACTAAGCAGACATGGGAACAAATGGGAAAACCTACTCTGGAATGGTCCCCTATATAGTTGAGATTAGCCAATCAGCAGAAGATTGTGCCCCTAGGAAGACTCCCTAGTGTATCAGTAGATATTGATGGAGTCAGTACCTTAACAGACTTTGAGGTAATTGAAATAATTGATGAAAGCAACCCCTACCCAGCACTACTAGGCATTGAATGGGAAATAGATAATGATGCAGTAATCAACCTAAAGAAGAGACAGATGAATTTCGAAGGGAAAGGACTAAGAGTCATAGTCCCATTGAATCCTTCTCAAGGATAGAGATACACAGAGCCAGTAAGAGATGAAGACCAGGATGTTTTGGACCACATCCACAATATCACAGTGAAGGAAGAAGATTATGTTGATCCTACTACTGAAGGTATCATGGATTGGCAGTGTGACAGCTCCTGGATGACATATTCAGATGATGGCCTAGAGAATTGGCAGAATAGACTGTATGAGCTACATGGCCATCGATGTGCTAGAATTACCAAGTCTCTCAGATTTTCCAGAATTACCAAGTGCTCACAGACAAGAACCTTACCTATTTTTGATGGTTCGACAGACCCAGAAGAGTTTATTGTGCAATTCTCAGAGCAGGTACCAGACTCACAGAAAATGGAGACTCTGGATTCAGCATTCAGAGCCATAGCAGCCAGATGGTGGAATGGACACAAAAAGTACATTCATAGTTGGGAAGCGTGCCAGAAGTCCCTTTGCCTAAGATTCAAGGACTAACCTCAGGAGGTGCGAAGCAGGTTTAATGGTAAGACTAGTCCTCGGGGACACTTGGAGAAATGTTGCGAGGCATGGAAGCATGTACCTCATGGAGAATGGGTACATAGGTTTGTGCACACCCTAGAACCTATAGCAAAGAACTGGTATGCGGAGGTTGAGCTTCGCCACGGTACTGTAAGTTGGGATTGTCTTGTTGATAGTTTTGTGCTGACATTTTCTATTAATGAGGTTTCTCCTGCTTTGGATGTAGCTGTTAGAATGATCCATACTAAAGTATTTGATGATCAATAAATACCAGAATACCAACCTAATTGGAAGGCACAAGAAGCTAATGCAGTAGAATTTTATAACCTCGCAATTGACGAGGATGATGATCTGTGTAACATTAACATTCCTGAGTTAGAAGGACACTGCAAAGTACATGGGCCAACAGTTGAAGCACCTGAAGTGACTCAGCCCCTGGAGATGTGGACCGTAAACATTGGGTCAGAAGAAAACCCTAAGTATGCTACTAGTGGAGATTATTGGGATGATGAAATGGTGAGCAAAGTGACCCAACTTCTCCATGAATATCAGGACCTATCTCTGACAAGGTTCTCAACAATGAAAAGAATTATTGAGGTGGTGGAAGACATTCTGTCATGGATTGAATTTCGAATCCAGGTGGAAGCTGGTATCAGGAAATGTCAAATGTCCTTATTTTGGTGCAGCCAGAGTCACTGCTTGTGTCGAAGAAGGAAAGATGTGTCGAAGCTTAAAATACGACCGTTGGAAGAAATCAAAATTGGCAGTGCCGGTACGCTACCTGTATTTACTGCCTGGATTAATGAGATCTTGGAAAATCTACCACCGTTTGGAGAAGATCTCTGTCAGATTTGGTATCATCAATGCACAGTTATGACAGATGTCATGGATGGATTCTATAAGAAGACGCCCACACCCACGACATTTGCATTCTGCAATTTCTTGAGTTTTACAATTGCATCCATGTCAGCTGATAGCGAGCTTCAAAAGTTAGTGAGAGCATTTGAATAGGAGGGTCTGTCACACCTTTTCAGCCACCCACCTATGTCTGCAACCTATGAAGAGACTCCCCTAGCACTGACCCAGCCAATGCAGACACGCTCTACCAGAAAAAAATTTAAACTTGAAGTTCGTTCGAAGAGGAATGAAGATTGACACCAGCAATCAGGGAAAACACTGGAAAATCCTGAGATGAATCTGTTCGGCTCAGCAGAGGTCCCATCTGAAGAATAAGAGAACATTGCACCGCAGCGTCCACCATATCTTCCACCAGTTTGACCAGGATTTCAACTCCCTTGGTGGATGAAGAAGTTCACATTACACACCCCTTCGCTGCCACCTGGTGTGCAGCTAGTCAGGAAAATGACAGGGAAAATAGATCGGCTCAAGTATGCCGACCATGATACAAATGATCATGGGAAATTTCCACAGTTTGCACCTAGGACATACTTACACTCTGGCCGCTATCAGGAGACTGGAGCGACATTATTAGAAGTAAAACAGTGGGCTGCTGGCTTAGACAAAGCTAGTTTGTTGAAGATGATCGATGTGACCCACTTCGGACGTAGCACACAGGTAACCGTGGTGGTCAAACAATTATTGGCAGTGGAACATGATGGGTACCTATGGATCGAAAACCAAAAAATTGCTATCAATGGAGAAATCGTTCACCAGATTACGGGCCTACCGAAGGAAGGACCTGACCCTAGCATTGAGTTTTTGGGAAAGCATGAAGATCTGAAGCTAGCACATAGCATGAAGGAACACTTCGGGATGACGAAAGGGAAGCGAGGGTATCAAACCTCGGCCATTTAGCATCACAACATTCGCTTCGCAGCTAAACTCTTAGCCTGCAAATTGATGAGAGAGTGCAGACCATATGAAGTTCCTGCCCTGATTGTAAGTATTGCTGTGAACTGTGCGGAAGGCTACATTTACAATTGGGAAGCACACATCACTAAGGAATTTCTTGAAGATGCCCGCGACGTGCAGGAAAAAGGTAGAACCTTTCACTATTCATGGCTGATCGTACTTATTTCCCTGATTGGGTGAAAAGAGCCCACCGAGGTGCAGTTTATTGATGTACCTCCAAGCATGTCCAGTGCAGTGAGGTACGCATCACTCTGGGTGTCGCAGGACAAAGCATCCCAGCAGATGATGAACACTGTGTTCACCTTTTATGCCATGAGTATCTCATATGATATTGTCAAGACCCCGCAGCTCAGTAATGAGCTATTCTCTCAATATGATGTAGTGGCCAACTTCAGGGTCGACATGCACAATGTCTTTATCTAGGCCCACACAGATCAGAAGAAGGCATGCTAGAAGTTTCCATATGTGGTGACCAAAGACGACATCCTCGTGATAATTCAGCAGTGGTTGGATGAATGGTTGAAGGATGAAGGAACAAAGCCCAGCATCCCAATCCCTCCGGTCACCAATGTGGGCACTGGCCCTAGTTAGACACAACAACAAGATCCCCTAGAGGACAGTGAAGAGCAAACTGAGTCGCAGCAGAGTGAAACCGACCAGGGTGGAGATGGTGGAGACGAAGGAGAAGAAGAGGAGTCGGTCAAAACTATTTCAGACCCTAATCGTCCAGATAAGCACAAGTCACCAGAGGCCGAAGAAGTGACAAAAATTAAGTGCCACAAGAAAATGAAAGCGTCGAAAGACAAGAATATCAATGAAGAGCCTACCCTGACAAGTGAAGAGCTTAATTAGGCTCTGTCGAAATCCATAGAAGTTCTCACCAAGAAAAGGTCAGAGTTTGCAGACATGCATCTTGATGCCATCACGGTTGTAACAAAGCAAATCTCAGAGCTGAAGCAATTAGCAGAAAAATCAGCAACGGGCGTTGCAGCAAGTAGTGCCCCAGTACCTGCGCACCCAGACACAAGACAATGGCTGGTTAGCGAACACCAGGGACAAGTCTCAAGTGCCACGCTCATCATAACCGACGCACCATCTTGCACGTAGATGAGCATGATAGTTGGAATAGATTACACTAAGAAGTCCATGATGGAATTACATCTCTGTTAGTTAGCCATTGCAAAGGAAATCCAAGCCCGAGACCACCACTCAAAAATACTGTTGGAAAATACCAGGAAGTAGAACGATAGCCTCGCAGCACAGTTGGAGGAAGCGGAGTAGAGAAAGAGCGACGCAGAATGTAAGCAGGTCACATTGGCGTGAGTATTGGAGGAGTCATGTCGAAGGCTTCCTGACTTTGACATCCAGAATGAGGAAGAACCGGAGCAAAGAATCACCAAACTAAAATACTACGCACAGTAGTCTTGCAATGAGATAGAGAAGCTTAAAGCAGGGCATGAGGCTCAGATCACAGAGCTTCAACTCCACATTATCCTAGAAATCCCACCAGAGGTCAGAGAGCAGCACCGCGCAGACATTCAGGCCTCAACAGCACAAATCTCAGATATCATTTGCAGTGCAACCAAGTTTCTAGAAGAAAGCATCGATGCCTGGACAACACTGCAGGAAAACCTCGAAGTACAGAAGTTGTAGGAAACCATCAAGCAGTGACAAGCAGAGTTGGACGCAGTAAAAGTGGAAATTAAGACCCTACCCCCTACACAGAAAATGCTTAAGGTAAAACAAAGCAAGAAACTCCAGCAGGAGATTGAGTCATACAGAACAAAATCAACACTGTTGGAAAATGATATGCAGCCCCTTGTCAACGAGGCCTTAGAATTGAGTACTGCTGTGGACAACCAGCTCACAGTTCTCAAGGAGTACGATGCATTTGCATGAGAAAAGGATAGCGAAGCCTCAATGATAGCATTGCAGGAGTTGGTGGAGAAGGAGCAAGCAGCTGAAAATATCATGCGTGGCCTCAACAATTAATTCACTATCTTCACCAACAAAGTTCTCCCACCAGACCAACAGCAGCGTGTCCCGGGACGGGACACTGGTGAGTCTCAGGGGCCTGTTGGGGCACGCACCTTAACAGTCCCTAATTTTGGTAACTCCACGGTTTTTGTGGAAGTTGTAAGCGGAGTTACGACTCAAAACAGTCTTAGAGGTGTCAGGGTTGAGTAAAAACATTCTTTTTGTAATAAACCCATGGTTTAAGTCCACGGTTTAGGGTTCGGGGTGCCCATGGTTTAAGTCCATGGTTTTGTAATAAGTGCACTATAAATAAGCACTCTTGTAAAGAAGTTAGTTTAGGCTTTTGATGTAAGATGAATTGATGCAAAGCTAAGGCTTATTTGTAAGAAGGTTAAGTCCCAGCTGTGTGCATGGGCGACCTCTGCAGCTGTGTGCACGGAGGGTTTTGGGTGATTAAGGAAATCTGCAGCTGTGTGCGCAGAGGCCTGCAGCTGTGTGTGCAGCTTTGAGGACTTGAAGGGATCTGCAGCTGAGTGCACAGATCAGAACTGTGGTTTTTGTAAAGAGTTGAATAAAACACAGTTCTATGGACGTAACCCCTAAACTGGGGGTGAACCACGTTATATCGTGTGTTGTGGTTTTTGTTGTGTTGTTGTTATGTTCTTTTATGCATTGATAAATATATAACTGATAAGTAAGATCACTGCTAAATACTAACTTTGCTGGAATTCCCAGTAAAGGGTTAAGCAAGGCACTATTTGTTTATCTAACCGCGAAGCTAAATAAGTAACTATTAAAGCTCTTCATTTTATGATTATAACTATTAGAAGCTAAAGGTATAGTAATATCCCTCTGCTGCTTGCAGAAACCTGATTCTGCGGCACCCCATAGCTGTTTCGGGTGAGACTGCAACATGTTCACAGGTTGTTGCCGAAAGGGCCAACATTGTGGGTCTTTTTTTGGTGCGAAGTTAATGGTATAAAGCCCGGGTCTACCCTATAGCCCAACAGCTGTATAGAGTAGGATAGATTGTATTCTGAAGAGGCTGCTTCTTTAGTAGCAACCGCAGCCAAGCACAGTAAGTTCATTTGGATCCAGTTAGTTGTTCAAGAAGACTTCAGAGTGAGTTCTAACTATAAAGTAAAGCTTGTATCTATTGCTGTTGTAGCATTTGTAGTTGCTTCAGTTGCAAAAGCGACAGTAGCAACAACAAAGGTTGCACATGAAGCTGGTTTTCAAGCAAAACTCATGGACACAGAGGCATTGAATAGTGCTAATGCATTCATGGTATTCAGTCTGGTGCAAATGAAGGTGGTAATGAAGGGCATCAAAGGAAATAAAACCATAAGATTTCATCAATGACAAAAGAGATACAAATCGATGCTACTCCCTTCTTGCTAATGTCAAATGGTGGTTGTTCCATAGACGTCAATTCTAAAGTTGTTTCAGCTGCTACAAAACGGGCACAAAATTTGGATGCAATTGAAAGAGCTACTGGAATAGCCTCTAAAGCAGTATCACAGAATTTGGATGCAATTGAAAGAGCTGCTGGAATAGCCTCATAAGTAGTATAACAGTATTAAAATAATGATCTCCCTGAATAAGCCATCCTCAAGATGCTCCCTAGGCAACAAAAACTAGCCCTTGTAGAAGTACAAGTTATCGACCAAAGAAAAGAGTTTTGTCATCAAAATTTCAATGCTCTAGATAGCAACAAAAGCAATATTATGCAAGACTATATAATATGATCAAAATTTGTCGCACAAATACAACTATAAATGCAACTTAACTAAATATTTCCATAATTGGAGTTTCCATTGCAAGAGGCAAATAGAAACATAGAACTAAATTTTAATAATAAAAAAATCAAAGATGACCCTTCTCAAAGAAATTCCAACACATAAACCTAGTCCACTGGTGCAGACTTCAATATAAAATAGAATGGTGAGAGAATCCCATGGGTCAACTACTCACACATGTCTGACTTGCTACAATGGGGGCATCTGCATTGAAGAATTGAGATAGGATTTTTGAGCTTGTGCACATGAAAAAATGTGTAAACACAGAGGTGTACAAGAAACTAAATCATCAATACTGTAGCCTTCCTTACATCATGTATAATGAAGGCAAGCATCTTGAGAGAATCTGAGCACAAATATCCTATAGAGATTTGCAAGACCAAGAAGACTGGGGAGTTCCATAAAGTATCAAAGAGGCAAGCATCCTCCAAACATTTGTATTCTCTCAAGGTCAATGTGGACACCCATTTTATATATGACAAATTCAATTATATTGACAAATTAATGGCAAATGACAAATGAAAAATTAATGGCAAGCAAACAATTATCAAGGTGAGTTTAGAGCTTAATCTGTCAATATTATGAAAGACTGTCTGAAATGATCAAAATTTAATCGCACAAATGCAACTATAAATGTAATTGGATAAATATTTACAAAATTGGAGTATTTGTTGCAGGAGGGGAAAAAACATGGAACTAAATGCTAATATAATAAAAAAAACAAAGATGGCCCTTCTCAAAGAAATGCCAACACACAAACCTAGTACACTGGTTCAGAATTCGACATAAAAAAGAATAAAAATGGTAGCGATATCCAATATACCAATATTTTTAAACTCTCTGAATATATATGGTCAGTAACGGTTGTTCAGGTTATGACCTTAGACATTCACAAAATTAATTCTAGCATCATATATGGTGAGAGAATCATGTGGTATCAATTACTCACACATATCTGACTTGCTACAATAGGGGCATCTTCATTGAAGAATTGAGACGGGATTTCTCAGCTTGTGCATGAGGCAGAATTTTGAAACAAAGAGGTCTACAAGAAACTAACATCATCAACATTGTAGCCTTCCTCACAGCATGTATAATCAAGGTAATATTATTTGATAGACCCTCTTTGGATGCCTTAGCTAAGCAGACAAGATCTGTCCTTTTTTTTCATAACACATCTTGGAAGGACCCTACTTGAAGGCTCTCTTCTTCTCTAAACCTTTCAAGGTATGCATGGGAGGACTCATCTGCTAGATCATCATAGGATTTTAGTATAAACTAAAAATAACTAAAAGCATACAAAATATTTTCCCTCTGTCTTGCATAAGACCTCTTGCAAAAAACCCATTATATTAAGAGCAAACAGTATATCATTATGCAGATAGTATAATGTGTATTCCATAGTAAATCAATCTTGGGATAGTTGCATCCAATCTAATCAACACAATACAGCATTTAGCAAAACCCCCCAGCCTCAATTGCATAAAATTATATTCAAACTCAGGAATCTCAGCAACCTTCAGCATATCCATTCCAATCCACACTTACAACATTAAGCAATACTATTTATAAAATCCTCCCATACTCAAATGCATAAATTTCCCTAAATCCTACATCTGAAAAACTTTGTGTATAAAGGAATGGAAATAATGCAATACCTATGGGTTGTTCTTTAGAAAGTCAAGAGCCCCAACACCAGCCCCAGCACCAACCCTGGCACCAGCACTAGCACCAGCACCGGCACCAACCCCGCCACTAGCACTAGCACCAACACCAGCACTAGCTCTGGCTCTGAAATTGGGGAGACCCTATAAAACCAAATTCATTTAAAATTCAATGTCTAAGATTTCAAAATTTCAATAATTGGAAAAAGCTGGAAACAGACTGATAGAACATCTATCTGTGGGAAAAGATCTAATGGAGCTGAATTAGGACCGTTTTCTTCATAGGTCCCCGTGGGGTGTTCTCCACACGTCCCCAATGTGCGTTTCCCCACTCCCAGTCCCGAAAACTTGAGGGAACATTGTGTAAAACTACAAAATATGCCTCCTGTCCAAAAATGAAATGCTAAGTTTGAATCGTTACCTATGAGATTGAGAAATAGAAAAGGAAATCTAATAAAAGAAGGAACTCCTATCAAAAGATAGAAGTAGCAATATACCAAAAATAAGACATGTTTGATTTAAACTTTCCCTATTTGTATCCAATATTTCAACATATGGAGTTGAGCTTCTTTCAAAACATGGACTACAAGAACTCCACTAGAAAAGCACACAAAATATGGCATAAGCGATGATCTAGATTCTAAACTTCATAAATGGCTAGTGTAGACCTTCCAAGCCATAGTGGGAATAAGTATGGCATTTTATTTGATCCCTTGGCTTCACCATCACAAAATCAAATCAAAAGGAAAAGGGAGGTGAAGGTCAAACTCAGTAGCAAGTGTAATGAAAAAAATCATGCCATGCATATGTATTATGAAGGAGCATTTAAATTGGCATGAACATTTGATTTTAGAAAATTGCAAACTAGCTCTTATTTCATTTTTATTATCACTAAACATGGCAATAAAAATATGTAACAATATACACATCAACATGGCCAAGAAAATGCTTGGATGGGGTAATAGGGAGGCATGTCATGGCACCATTATGGGTGCAGTGGAGAAATGAAAGATCACCAGCATGTTAGAGAAAATGCGACAAGATAGAATGAGTCCAAACTCATTTATGTGGAGCCAATTCAGGAGGAAAACTGTACCACCATGCTGGAATAAAATGCACATGGTACATGAAAAATCCTGGGAGCTATCCTAGAAGAAAAATGGCTTGTTGCCATGGTAAAGAGATTAGTTTTATATTTTACTTATAGCCGTGAAGGTATTGAGTAGCTCTGTAGCTCTCTTCCTGCACTGTCACAATACCAAAAATCAGCAGTTCATGAAAAAGAGAGATGAGGAACCAAATTCTGGTAGGGGACCCCAAATAATTGCTAGTTCAACAACTACAGGGATGGATTATGCTACAAATCTGCTCATTGCTGAGGGAATGGCCTCAAGAAAGAACATTAGGATGCAAGGGAAAACTCCAAATCCAAAAGCAAAAGGGGTTTCCCAATCTCACACTCGTAGGCATACGTTAAGGATTTCGCTTCCAAACATAAGGCCTCCAACATCTAGAAGAAGATAAACTTCCTCAAAAGAGAAGGGGCAGTTGCAACCAAACAATTAATAAGGAGGTGGATAAGATCATGTCAAATAAGGAAATATCTCAAAGTAGGGTCACCATTATTCATTCACAATTGCCCTCTATCGAAGAGATGACGACATGTCTCATGGACAGCCAACCAAAATAGAATAATCCTATCCTGGACCACATCTTGGACACTCTTCAACTATCATATGGAAAATACAACTCCCTTCTAGGTGCAATTTTGGCCTCAACTATGGGAAAAGGGAGTTCAAAACAAAGACATAATCATGAGGACTCAACCAGCTACGGAGGACACCAAGCTCCACGTTGGAAGCAATCTAAAGCACCCCATTTCTATTGAGTAGGAGGAGGCTTAATCTTAGCTTTCCTGGTCCCTATCTCAAGCTTTATGTTTATATTTTCCGGTGCTTTTCATAGTAGCTTTCTGCTTAGTTCCATAGGGAAATTGGCAAGACCATGCCACCTCCTGGAAGACTGTTTATGCTTTTCAATTTCAGACATACCCAAACTGGCTACTATTCTAAGCCTTTTTAATTTAAATCTAGCAAGTATCTAGGAGGTTGACTAAGTTTCACTTGGCTTTACCTCTCACCCTATGTGATTTCCATATTTCTTTTACACGGGTAAAAGAAATATGTAAAATAAGTAGATTTAGTAATGAGGGAAATAAAAATGGTAATGAAAACAAAATTATATTAAAAAAACAAGGATTCCCTTGACAATGCCAGGAGATGAATTAGTAACATTTACAATGAAATGAAAATCATAATGATTTGGCACAGAGACAATGGAATTGATTGGTTTAATGTCGTATGTGAAACCCGAGAAGAATCATTCTTTAAAAACTTGGGCTCACCATAAGGACTAATTAATCTTGTATCTTAATCAGCACTAATAAGCAAGTGGAAACTTCAAAAGTCAATAATATGTAAACAATAGCAACACCTAAACTGATGAATACGTTCAAAATAAAGAGGATAATTGAAATTTGTGTATAGAATGCACCTAGAAAACTCAACCATAAACAACCAATCATATGCAGGTAACATAAGGGATGAAGCATCTAACATACTCAGGAAGGAAACAATATACCTCCACAGTTAAATTGATTTCCACTTTGATATCGATACTTTTCAGCTTCATTCACAATATACAGAAAGCAAGGGCAAGTGTTCAATTGAAACTATGCCAGTATTCCCTTACAAAAAATAGCATTAAAAAATTAGATAAACAGTAAACTGTGCCTATAGCTGTTATTTGCTTTCCATTTCCTTTCCACAATAGTTTGTGAATGAAGTTGTATACTATTAGTCACGGTACATAACTTTACAGTCAAGTTGATGCACAGGACATAGGAGGTGAATGTAAATGTTAAAAGGGAAACTAAACCTCTATAATGAAAGAAAATTGGGATTCATCACATGTCAATGGTCATACGACCCAATTCTGGAGATTGCCTATGACCCAATTCTGGATATTGCCATTGCCAATTTAGATATAACAATGATTGGAAATAGTTTCAAACATAAGAAATCAAAATAAACATCACTTCACTAGCATGCAAATTCTCAACCTCAATGTCTATGGAATAGGAGGTTGTGCCCCATTATATGGTAAGCCCAAAGGCTATGAAGAGTGGCTGAAGAAAGACACTTATTAGATTAAAACATAATCTTAGATTCTTAACATCATTAGCTCAATTCACACAAATAACTAGACAATAAATGTGTTAGAATAATCCGTCAGGATTATTGTAAATAAATAATAGGAATATGAATAGCTAGGAAGGCGAAGAGGCTGGTAATCAACCGCCTCATGAAATGTATAAATACAGGCATTTGCATTTGAATAATCAATTAATCGGGAGTTATACCTAACATCTGGTATCAGAGCATAACTCCTGCCTGTTTGCTTGTCAGTCTTGGCAGTCTGGGTGCCAGACCTACATTCTGCCCTTCGTCCATTTGTTTCAGAGCTGCTGCTCATTGCCCGTCTGCCCTCTACTCGTCCCTCCTGCCATATGCGTTATATTCTTGATGTAAGCATTGTATTCAGCGACTCACTGGAGACTGCAAGTTTATGAAGAGACCACTGCATGCTGCGTGTATTGATCTGAGTGCGTTGGAGGAATCGTGGGGGCTGCTCTGCAAGAATGTGAAGAATATGTTGAAGTTTGAAGGCAGCGTTGTATGAATGGAGGTAAACCTTTTTTTGACTGCAAAATATAACATATCTGCGTAGTGGCGATACCTCTCCTCCGTTTTGCGAAACCCTAATCCCGTGAGGCGCTATTGTATGTACTATTAAATTGCTACAAGCCTGCGTTGAGATATACGTTGAGTCTTACTGCGTTGATTTGAGATATACGTTGAGTCTTACTACGTTGAGATATACGTTGAGTCTTACTGCGTTGATTTGAGATATACGTTGAGTCTTACTGCGTTGAGATATACGTTGAGTCTTACTGCGTTGATTTGAGATATATGCTGTATTCTTACTGCGTTTTGTGCAAAGGAGAGGGAGTTTACTTTAAGTCTGCTGTGTAAGCTGCGATGAGCTGTATTTTTGCTGCGTTTTGTGCTAAGGAGAGGGAGATTGCATGCAGTTTACGGGCGTGGGCATGTCTGGTTCATTTGTAAATCGGCGTAGGCTTTACTTTGAAGTCGAACCTTTTCATGGGAATAATTTACTGTGATACAATTTACTGCTGGTATCGTGATATAATATATATGCTGCAACGAATTTGATATAATTTATATTCTGCAACGATTTTGGAAGGACGGTATCCATGTTTCAGGCTGCGTGGAAACGTTGGAGGTGTGACCAGCGTGGAGCTATGACGGAGCAGAAAATATGTTGAATACCAGCGTTGAGTTGATACATTGAGACTGCAATATTGCTTGATATATTGCGTTGAATACCAGCATTTTTGGATTGCACAAACCCTAGACTGAGCCTGCGTGGAGATATTGCAGCCTGTGCATGGAGGCTGTGCTGTGTAAAGCAAGCTGCGATCTGCTTGGAGATTTATGCTGGTGACTGCATGTGTATATTATGCTGGTGGAGCTGTAAAGACTACATTGGCGACCATACTGGGGAGACTGTCTTCGTAAAGGCCCAGTGAAGACTGTATGCTGGAGAATTGTATGCTGCCTGTGACTGCGTTGCTGCGTTGGTACTTTCTCTCAAACTGAAGTAAGCTGCGTTGGTACTCTCTATCAGACTGAGCCTGTGCCTGTTGCGTTATGAAGACTGCGTTGATATATAAGCTGTGATTGTGACTGCAATTGGAGCTGCAGCGACTAGTTGAGAACTGCGAAGAGACCATGGTTGAATGGAAATCATGGAATAGATTAATGACTGCTCCTTAGACAGCGTGGAGGTTGAAGTATATATGCTGCACTGATATATGTTGAAGACCGAGCCTGAACCCTAACGGTCTGTTTGGTTTTTGTAAAGAAATAAATACCTATCTGAGATAGATATGTGCAAATATTGTATGCTGCCTCTCTTTTAGGACCGAATGTTGTATGCTGTATATTATGCTGACTGATTGCTAGTGACTGATATAAAGAAGCCTGTGTATGACTGACAGTGATATATTTTGTATCTACTGATATACTAATGTCTTCTCCCTGAAATTGCTGCAAATTGAAGCTGCGATACTGTCATTGTATCACTTTAAAACCTGAAGTTGAGATTGTAATTCACCTTGGCAGAGACTGTAGACCTGCAAGGTTATTTTTTCATTTCTCTTTGTCATATCTTACACTAACTGTTGTAAAAATGCACTCTTTGGCATCTAGTATTGGTGCTGCCCTAGTTGGCAAAGACCAATCCAAAGACCCTTCCAAGGGTGATTGCAGCAAAAGAGGACAAGGAAGAAGAAATTTCAGAGGCAGAGGGGGCAGAAACAAAAGATCAGACTTGCAGTGCAAGCATTGCAG
>LPNX010899499.1:7019-33703 GCA_001517045.1 Pseudotsuga menziesii | reverse complement strand
CAACTCATAAAACATTAAAAAAACAAATCCTAGATACCAAGCAAGTTAGCAATGCTAGCATAACCGGGGTTGGGGCATCAAATTATGTTGTTCAACACTTGTCATGAAAGCATACATGTATGGGATGGAGGGGCAATGGAATCAATCCTAAGTCAATTGAATCCTTGCAACACATTGCATGTCTGAGCCTCAACAATCTGCCTTTTAAATTGAACCGAAATACCAAAAGAAGTTTACTAATGGCTATATTTGAGAAAGTTCTAGGTGTGAGTATTTAAGGGCTCATGGCTCTCAAATTTGCTATGTTTTGTACCAGTCCACGATTCAGTGAATCGATAGTCACAAGTAGGAAATTTAAGTTATTTAATGAAAAAAATTAAGGTGTATACCTTTATGTCGAAATTGTTTTCCATGTTGTTGCAAGACTCTACCCTCCTTTTTGTTTTACCAAAAGGTATGATAATTAGGAAGAAGACCTAAAATTATAGACTTCACCTTCAAAGAATTCATTGCAATCACATTCGTAAGGAGTGATAAGAATATCACACCAATCCAATGTGTCAAATCTCTGTTGATAGTATCAATTAAATTCTTATATGGTAAATTTAATATAATACTTACTTATAGTTGTCTCTTACTCTTTGCATATTGACACATTTGATATTTTATGGCTGTCTTTGTGCCTTGACCTAATTGATATTATAATGCGAGGATGTGCATACATAATAATCCTTAGTTATGACTATGAGATGAGGATTATAGAGAAGAGGATGTAAACATAGGTAATTTTAATATGTATTTTGGTGGTGACCATTGAGGACAATTGTTGTGAGAAACCACAAATGTATAAAAGGACGGAGGGAGATTACATCATGATCATGCCACCCATCAAATTGAAAGACTATTCTTGAGTCAACAATTGTTTTTTTAATTTTATTAATAACCATTGTGCAGGTGCTTTGGTCCAAATGTTTTTTATAACTCATTGTTTCTCCATATCGTGTGCCCAATGACACTTCTCTATAGCATTGCATAAATCGACATATGTACAGTTTGTGATCTTAGATACATGCCATTATTTTTATTTGCATGACATCGAGTGTTGTTTACAGTTGTCATGAGTCCATGATATTCATGCAAGAAATGAAGTCTTGTAGAGGAGGACTCATCAAACCGACCTTTTGAATTTCATTTTGATTGAAAAAGAGTGGACATTGGTAGCGAGGTTTACATTGGTAGTAGGAACAAAGTTTTGAGCTTGTTTTGGGCCTCGTAGTAGACTAGTAGTTGCTATCTGTTGTTATAGTCATAGTCGTTGACACATTGCCACACTTTAGATTGTATCCCCATTGGGAGTCAGAGTCACATCTTGATGGCTAGTGTCTCATAGTGATCAATCATTACTGGTCATCTTGCACAGCTAAGCAGTGAGTGCATGACATGAGTGAGTGAGTTATTATAATTTATCAAATTTCCAATATTTTGAATGACAATTTGAAATTTATAGCATAGGAAATTCAATATCTTGAGAAATTTATATGGATGGGTAATTTCAAATGTTTCCCTTCTTTTGAAATGTTGACATAAATTATGCCCTTCTTAATTAGAAGGGTAAAATTTAGATTTTTTTTTTTGAAGGGAAATGTTAACTTTACACTTCTAGGAAGGGTTAGAACCCTTTGGAAGGGCTCGAAAGGGTTCAATTTTGAACACTGCTCACCACTCCTTCACGCCTGCTTAATTCCAAAGAGGAACTTTCACATACCAAGCGAGTATTTTCTATGAATTTAAGTGGCATGTATAATCTTATTTTCAATGAATTTCAAAGTAGATATCAAGAACTCAAGTCCTTTCCATGCATTTGTAAACTAAAACATTAATTTTTTTGGGGGGTGTAAATATAATTATTGTTGTTCTATGATAATAAAAATAATAATATTCATGGATTTGTAAACTAAAACATTAATTTTTTGGGGGGGGTGTAAATATAATTATTGTTGTTCTATGATAATAAAAATAATAATATTCATGGATTTGTAAACTAAAACATTAATTTTTTTGGGGGGGTGTAAATATAATTATTGTTGTTCTATGATAATAAAAATAAGAATAATGAATTTAAAGATCCTAATAATTAATTAGGTTTAAATTTATGTTAATCATTCTAGTATCTTATGATTTAGAGTCTGAAACTTATCTCCCAATCACTTGAGGTGTTGATCTCTTGAGAATAATCTATGGTTTCGATTAGGTAGACCTATTTTGCTAAAGGGATTTTTTGTGTACTTCCATTCCATTTGTGTTGAATTTATTTCTTCATTTTCAAGAAATAATAATAATCTATTGTTAAGATCACAATCAAGCGAGACACCAATTTTATTGTATGAGACCCCATTATTTGTGGGACAAGGAACCTCCTCTGTGCAACTATTTAAATACTGAAGTCTACATAGGTGTACATACCCTACCCCCCTCTGGATTTGAACATGTGACCTATTGGGAGGAAACACATGTTCTTAACCATTAGACCCACTCAAGCTATTACTCTAACAACTAAAGTTGGGGCTTAAAGATTGATATATTCATTCATGATATTTAACGTTTCTATTTTTTTCGAATAAATATTGTGGGGAAATCCACTTGACGTGTCCCCACATTCATCATGAATGGCATCCCTAATAAACTTATCGACATAGATTAGTGTGACTATTAACCCAAAAGGATTCAAGTTACCAGCACATAACTAGACAAATGCCCAACAACATTGACGACAATCAGTTGAACTAATTTTGAGTGTACATGTTGAAAATAATATTGCACTTAGAGAAGAGGCTTGATGCTAGCAAACACATACACTAACATATGGAGTTGTATAGACCTCATTGGATGTCTCTAGTTGTGCACATCATGAATCAGGAGGGTGGTGACGTCAGATGCAAAATTTACCTCGCCAATAATGCATAAAGGAGGTTTAACTTGATATTGATAAGGAGAGTTCATCACTACATTATACATATCATATTCTGGGAGGTGAGGACTGTTAGAGATCGAGGAATCAAAATATTTACCTGAAAGTTCGAGATGGGGTCGGGCTTCTACCTTTACTGCATATGGATCTGAGACTGGTTCTGGGTCAACACCCCAGTTTAATTATAATTGATTCTTTGATTGGTTAAAATATTGTTCTTGGTGCTTCCATCGGTTCAATTATTATTGGATCAACTGCTACGAAGTTTAAAGGAATTGATCTTGGTGAAGCTATGTCGATTGGTGCAGCTAGTTCAATGGTCACAAATCATGATATCTATATTATTGAAGTTAGAAAAACACCTTAGTATGGGACTTGGGACTCTTACATTGAAGGATCAACAACTAGCTATGATGCTTCTAGGTATCGATATGGTACTAGTTCTATTACCTAATTCATAACTGTAGGAACCTAATTTCCTTTGGCACACGCTTAACGGTTTTCTTCAATGGTTCAGCAAGAATAAAGATAGTCAAGAGCAAATTCATTCAATTGCTTTGTTGGATCTCTGAAGATCGAGGTGCATGGCACCAATATTACTAATAGAAGGTAGACAATTTACAAAATTTACTAAATTGTAACACTTCATTGTCACAATTGCAATTTTCCATGACACAATTAAAAATGGCTAATTCATATTCTTTGAGTTAGTCATTTTTATGTTGTGACTAAATTAGTTGTTTATGTTAGTCATTTTTAACTCTGTCATTTATTGTCTAGTCATATTTGTTAACTGGTGACTAACTTAGTCATTAATTTTAGTCGTTTATAGTTGGGTCAATCAAAATTTCTCATATTTAGTAGTAAATCACTTGAAAAACCTGTGGTGACTAGAATTTTTAGTCATGTAGTAGCTAATTCCTCATTTTGTACTAGTGTACCTTAACGACATAAAAGCTTCATAAAAGTAAAATAAGGAATAATATACAAGAAAGAGAAGGTACTAATTCTAGGATTCAATAAAGTGGTCAAGATCAACCCAGAATTAGAGTTAAATCATTCATGGGGTATATATGGAAAGTGTTGACTTTGTAGTGCAAGTGGATGACAACTATCTAGGCTAGTGGGTAGGAAATTAATAAAAAATTATTACTTATTTTATCCTAAGTTGTGATTGGGTTTCTAATATTCCAAAAATACCAAATAAAATAATGTAATGAAAACATAACAAAATAAAAATACTTATCTCAAAATATGGGAAACTCATTGTAGAAGGACAACTTTCCCCCCAGCCGTAGACATCGTCTAGCCTTCCTCGCTTGAACAGGGAACTCGAGCTGAGAATATGGATCCAAATATAAAATCTCACTTAGTCTCACTACTTCTAGAAACTACCTCTTCTAAGAGCCACAATGCTTTCCACTACTACTTTCTTGTCCTTCTCCACTGCCTATTGAATGTGACCTAGATCGCCATTCCCATTTCCTTGATTTCTTTGTGATAACCTAGACTAGTAGAGTGATGTAATGGAATAAAATGGAAAAAATAGACTCCCTCTAAGTCTCAACACAATATCAATAATAACAACATTGCCAACACTATTAGATAGCATAAATCACATGGTTCAAAACTCAATATTAACTTCAACAAGGAGATGGCATATGAATTTATATCATAAGGAGGACAACTCTAACCCAAATGGATCAACCCAAATTAGAGAGAGGTAAGGTTTAAGATTCATCATGGATACTTAACTTTAATTATTGTAGTGGTGGCTTAGTGAAAAGATTCCCTTTCCCGAATTAGCACGACGAGGAGGAGTTACCAAAAACTGAGTGGAGCCATGAAGAGAAGATGGAGGCACACTAATGCATAAAGAGGGTTATAAAACATCAAAGAGGGAGAAATGGGTGATATATGGAATATAATAGGGTCATAAATATTATGTAAGCACAAAAATAGGATCATCAATGCATGGTGTAAGAGTGGAATCTAGAAAATAGATTGCAAACCCTAAAAACTAGGAAAATGGATCATAAATGACCATAAACACATGAATGTGAGGGAGTATTTTACAAAGGAGGGAACCCTAGGAAATATGAGCCCACTAAGGTGTGCAAAATATGCAATATTAAATCCATGGCATATAATTATTGAGAATAGGGTTTGTTGTGCAAGGTTTGGGTGACCAACAATATTAATCTCACCAAGGTGAAAATATGAATTGGGATGGACAAAATTAAGCCCACAAAAAGTTATAAGGTACTAGGGATGTCCATATTGCCCCTTAGTTTGTGGAATATATAGTCCCCCATACTCATTTAGTTTCCTTTGTTGAGCCAGTTGTTTATTTAATCAATCATTAACAACATTTAAAGATAGTAGAGATGTTAGTAATAACACTAATAACAGTGCCAAAGTCCAAAATCATGTTATCAAACTTTAATAATAAGTCCTTAATCAATTTAATCACACAAAGGAGCATAATTCCATAATCCTATAAAATATCATAAGTCCATAATGCAAAAGAACATAAGTCACATCAAGGATCATAAGTTTGATCTTAACGGCTGGGGTATTACATTNAATCACACAAAGGAGCATAATTCCATAATCCTATAAAATATCATAAGTCCATAATGCAAAAGAACATAAGTCACATCAAGGATCATAAGTTTGATCTTAACGGCTGGGGGATTACATTTTTATTTTTATTTTTTGTTTTATTATTACAAGGCTACGTCATTGTCATTTTCTTTACAATTGATATTGACATTGTAATTGCCAATATCATCTTCATATAAAATATCCTTGTCTTCTACCTCTTCTATTTCATCATCTTTTTTATTGTCTTCCTCAACAAGTCCTTGTTCGGGAGTTTCACTGGACAATTTTATAGATTTGTAAATTAACGTATTAATGTGCCTTACATCCCTACCTTGTAAGAATCTGCAATGAAATTCTTGTAGAAGTATTGAGTATCATATCTTGAAGTTTGTATTTTGGGTGTCTTTTGTTATCCCTCCCAGAGTCTGGTGGCTTAAATATTTTGTGAGGAGGAATATAAGGAGGCAATCATCGTGGTCTTAATTCCTTTTTGGTTGAAGTAGCGACTTCAAAATTCTCCCTAATTGAATATTTAGGAGTTGTCGTCATACCTTGTTCCTATTTACTTAGGAACTTGGGATTCACATGTCCTTCTTATGTTGTGTGTTCAAATGGAGTTTTCAATTTCCTCTCGCTTGAGACTTTGGAGACCATAATCACTTCTTCATAGGCTTCTTCATCATTTTCTCTCAAAATTGGTCCGGTTTGAGCAATAAATTCTTCAAGGTCTGATCTTTCTATGAGTTCATCCTTGATTTCAACAACATCACTCATTTCTTCTTTGTTGATTTCTTGTGTAATTTCATTTTTTTCTTTGTTTCACATTCCTGCTTCCAATGTTTTTTATCATTTCCCTCATAATTTTAAAATCTCCTTCATATTTTCCCACTTTTTGTTTACTTTCTCGATTGCTTCAAAAATTTTATCCCATGATGTGACATTTATATCTTTGAAGTCTTGAGAATTTTTATTTTTGAATAATAATAATAACTAATTATTATTATTATTATTGTTGTTGTTGTTGTTGTTGTTGTTTTTATAAACTATATAGATAGTTTAATATATAGTTTTTTTGGGGATTAAAATATTATAACAATAATTATATTATTATAATTTTGTGGGAAGAGGAGAATTTAGGGTTTAAACAAGATTATAATAGTCTATATTATTATAAGCTATGGTTTTCAAATATATAGTAATAAATCTTATTATAAATAATAGTATTATTATTAGAAAAAGAAAATTGAATTGTAGTATTAGGATTTTAACCCTAATGGTGATGACGTGAAGGATAAGAGAAGGGAGGAGGTCTTGGAGATGGAGATGTAGACATATAGAGGATTGGGAGAATAGATAGAGAGATAGTGAGAGTAGAGTTTTAGGGGTGCACAAGAGTGATGGATGGATTGAGCAATGGAAGGAGTGAGAGATGGGAAAATGCAGAGTACCAATAAATGCAGTATGAATGGATAAGGAAGTGGGATATTGGAGGTGAATAGGTATGTGTGCGTGGGACGAGGACTGATGTAGAGATGTGATGTGCAGGAAAAATGATCACTATATTGGTGGAGTTTACTTGGAGGATGATATAGCGAGAGTATATAAGAGTTTTGGCATGAATGAGTTAATAATTGATAACCTAATCTAATAATTAATAATTTATTAATAAATGTAATATAATTTTGGTATATTACACTAGCATTTCCTACTAGCCAAAAGGAGGTAATGAGTTTTCTAGGCCATGCAGGATATTATAGCCACTTCATTTATAATTTTACAAAGAATTTCCTCACCCTTATTTAAAATACTGGTAAAAAATGCCAGATTTTGATGGGATGAACAATTTCCAACAACATTTGAGACTCTTAAGCAAAGATTGTCTTCAGCACCTATTTTGATATTACCTTTTCATATTTCCACTGATGATTTTGATTTAGTTATTGGTGCATTTTTAGGACAACATGATGACATGATTACTTATGCAATTTATTATATCAGCAAGAATATGACTCCGATTGAGTCCAATTATGGAGTCACTGAAAAATTCATTTTGGGTTATTGTTTATTGTATTAATAAAATTAGACATTATATCACTAATTATGAGGGTTTTTGCATACTTATCATTCTGTAATTAGATATTTAATGAATAAACCTATAACCCACAGACGAATTACTAGATGGTTATTTATTCTACAAGAATTTGACATTACAGTAGTGGATAGACCAAGAAGAGAAAATTTTGTTGTAGACTTCCTTCTCTAGCTACACAATGAAGGTGAAGTTGTTCCGGTAGAATATATTTTTCCAGGTGAGAACCTTTTTTGTGTTTGTCAAGTAACCTTTGTTTGTTTACACATATAATTATCTATCCATAGGAACATTACCTACTCATTTATATTCTAGGTAAAAGAAGCATATTATTAGAAAAAAAATGCATTTTATTATTGGGTTCAACATCATTCATTTTACACGAGTCCTTACTTGGTTATTCATAGGCGTGTTTTTGAAGATGAAATATTTGATATTTTGGAGGCATTCCATGATGATCCATGTGGAGGCCACTTTTCAATGAAAATGACAACATTTAAAATTCTGTATATGGGATATTATTGCCCTTCCATTTTTAAATATGCCATGAATTATGAGAACGCATGTGATGGTTTCTAAAGAATGGGAAAAACTCGGGTGGGAGATGAGATGCCTCTATGCCCGAAAGTTTAGCTAGGACCATTTGAGAAATGGGATCTATATATTTTTTGGACCTATTATTCCTCCATCAAAATGTAAGAAATACATTTTGGTAACTATTGATTATGTTCCTAAATGGTCTAAGTTGAAATATTTGTCTAGTGCAACTGAAAGAGTTATTGTAGATTTCCCTTTCGAAGATATTTTTGTAATATTTGGTGTGCCTAGAGAAATAGTAACTAATTAAGGTGTTCAATTAACTTATAAATTTGTTCATTCTATTACTCTGAAATACCAACTTAAACATATGACCTTTACCACACATCATCCTTAGGGTAATCTCCATGTAGAGTCTACTAATAAATTTTTGGAGGGTATTTTAACAAAAAATGTGCATGTCCATAAGAAGGATTGGATAGAGAAGATACCTAAATCCATGTGGTCCTATCGTACAACATGGAAATATACTATAGGTTTCACTCCTTGTGAGATGGTATATGGGAAGCAGGTTTTGTTCCATATTGATATCCACATACAAACCCATAGGGTGGAAATTGAAGTGGGAATGGACCTCTATGATGATCAAAAAGAACGAATGACACATCTAAAGAAGTTAGATGAATTGAGACAAGATTCGTTTCAGCATAATTCTTTGTTATAGAACCAAAGTGAAGTCTAGCATGATAGATTCATCAAGAAAATTATTTGCAGGATGGGGATTAGGCGTTTCTATATGATTCAAAATCCAAGAAATTCAAGAAATTCAAGGGGAAGTATACAACACATTGGTTGGGTCCTTATGGAATAGAAGTTGTTTACCATAATGGATCACTTAGTTTGAAAACTATATATGGATAAAGTACTTCATTCCTATTAAGTGGTCATTTGTTGAATACTTATCAAAGGACAAAATCTAGAGAGGAGTTATTATAGGACTTGTTGAAGCAAAATGAGTTAGAGAAAGTTGCATAACAGGATTACCCATATGCCCTTATCTACATATATATATGAGAGAGAGAGAGAAGAAAAAAACAAGTAGATCCCTTTCAGAAAACCAGGTCACTGGATAATGGAGGTTTAAACTAAGTTGATTTCATATTTTACAAGTTTTTATGAAGTTGTAGTGTTTTAAATAACACTCTCTCTGGTTGATGGAGAATGTCTTAAGGTATTTCTTCTAGCAAGTTATGCTCCATCTACTAAAACACCTTATATTGAGTCAAAATTGGAGCCATCAAAGTACCTTGAGGCCTGCATTCATCAACGGTAGGCTCTCTCGTCAATAATAAATGGGAATCCTTTAATGTATCTTGCTTATTTTATTTTGTTGGTGTTCAACCAGATATAATTTATTCACATCATACAAAATGCACATAAGGTACCTTAAGATCTGTATCATCAATGATGAATTCTATCATATTGGTTAACAACTTTCATCACTTGCTTGTAATTGGGTGACTTCTCTTCCTATTCGACATCAAGAAACCTATTCACAAGGAGGGGTTTTTACCAAGGAATGGTTCGAGGTCTAGGTCCATCATATTTTTATAATATCTTCATTTCTTACCACTTTTCACATGTTTTAAAATTTCTTGCTCAATTTACAAGTTTTGTTTATCAATCTTTATAAGTTTTGCAAGCTTTACAAGTTTATGAAAAACTTGTAACTTCATCCTACTACAACATAAAATTTGTAATTGGTTGATATTTTCTAAATATTTCGGCAGTTTCTGGTATATCTCAACACTTGGAAACAATATTAAAATAAATGAAGATTCTCCTTAAAGGTGTTGAAACAGGTATTCTGTTCCAGTCTCAGGTATGAAAAAATCTATTTATTTTGTAAATTGTTATGAATTTGTTATTTATTTCACACTCTCAATACTGTTTCACGATTTTGTTCATTTTATCATACCCAATGCATCTTACCACAAGGAGTTATGCATCAATGGTCACATTGAGGTTCATATCTACTGTTTAACTATTATCTTACTTCGATGTGACCTATCCCATGCATACCAATTCATATTTTAATGTGCCAATGTAACCCTCTGAATTATACTCATGAACACCCTTTAATTCCACCATTTTTCATGAACTCACCCCTATCCACGTAGTACTTCCTCCTTGACCTACAATCATTACACATATCCACCAAATTCTTGTAAAAAATATTGAACTGTTGATCGCATTAGACCAGTTTCAAGACGTTGACGTTGATACAAACATGGAGAAGAAGTATGAGTCATTAAATCTGGAGTGTTTTGAAGGGGACTTACAGAGTAAAAATGCTTTTAAGGCCATCATATGGTACACCTTCTTTGAGCATCTACAAGGTTGGAATGAAAATATCTCCATAGAATTTCCTTGATCTTTTTATGGAAATGTAGTTAACATTAGAGAGTTTCAATTATCGGTTGCAAAAATTTTGATAGCAGAGGCCATTGGTGTGCATGTTACAAACGAGAGGTATTTTAAGGCTCAAAGGTACAAGGATAAGAATGCATAGAAGGTTTTTGTGGATATAGCTAAATTGACACCAAATTGGAGCCAAGGTATATCTATATTGTGACTTAAAACACATAGGTACAATTTAGTATATTGGATGCAGAAGTATATTACATGTGAAGGTTGTTATAGTATCAATTTTCAGTTCCATATTAGAATGTTGTGTTGGGAAGATTTATCATAGTTAAATAAGTCCCCAAGCATTTAATTTATCAATCCAAGGAGTTATTAGACTTACTAAGCACATGAAAAATATATGCAGGATTGAAGTGAAGCTAATCTAATATAAACCCCCTTGAATCTGAGACTAATATAATCTAACCCCATTGAAGTTGAAACACACAATTTCTAATCCAATACTAGAATTTGAAACACACAAATGCTAATCTAATGTTGGAAGATGAAACAAATGATTGAAAGTAAATTGCATGAAAATAAACTAACTAAGAAAGCAGGAAGTCGGATAAAGGAAAAACAACATGTGAAGAGAAAAAAAGAAAACACATGTGAGCTCACAATAACAATAAAACAATCTTACATTACAATGATCAAATCAACTCTATGAAAAAAGTAATGAAAACTAATACTATGAACCAAATCTAAAGAATCCCTTTATCCAAATTACAAAGTCAATACTATCTTCTACAATCTAAGACTAATCAAGACTAATCAAATGGAGAGAGAGAGAGAGAACTCTATTTTATACATGAGAGCCTTGAAAAGAATATAGGTATCTCATAATTGCATATCCACTATTCTCTCAACCAATTTCCCATTATTACAAAATATCATCCCTTTAAATCCTCACACATATCTTTCATAAATCTTGGATAAGATATACTATGTAAATATCCATGTTCTTCTCCTTGGAATAGGATTTGAATAATTATCTCCTTGAAATGGTGGATGAGATACTAGAAAAGTCCTTTGAATTAATCCTTCATATATTCCTACATAATACAAAGCTCATCCACACTTGAGATATTAATTAAAAACATTTTAATTTCTAACATTTAATCATAAATTCACTTATAATACTAAAATGAATAAAGTGGAAAATAATAAGGTGAAACCCAAATATATGTATGGAAATGGTATAATGAAAGGTTAATGGGATGATGAAATTTGAGGAATGGTGAAAGGAAGCTTTGGATGAAAATATGACATTTATGAGTCCCAACACACTCCCCAACTGAACTTGTTGCATTTCCTCATGCAACAGTGCATGGATCTTCTTAAGAAATTTTGGCATCTGAACTTTGGATTTGATTGATGATGTATTTTTAACCATGAATGTTTCTAGGGTGTGAAATACATGAGTAACAACTGGCATTTTCTTATGGTTGGTTCTTATTTGACAACCATGAATACAAATAATGTTGGATCTTGTGTTAACAACATTCAATAATAGCTGACATTTTATTATGGTTGGTTCTTGTGTGACAACCATGAATATAAAGAATGTTGGTTCTTGTGTTAACAACATCCATTTCATTGTTTTTTCTCTTGCTGCAATAATAATTTAACCATACACTCACTAGAAATGATAAGCTATCAATGGGACTGTTGTTGTTTTTTCTATTGTTAGAACTGCTATATCAGAGGATGTGAAGTAAAGGAATCTAAAGTGTTTCTTATGTAATTGGATAATGGGAAATGTGGAAGGTCAAAATTAAAACTATGATACTCTCATATAGTGAAGTCATGCTGCTATAACTGCTGAGGGAGTCATGAAAAAGTGTATAGTATTCACCCCCAACAAAACTCGATGGTACAATTATAGTCATGCGAATAAATGTGTTGATGTCGAGCATCAAAAGAAGTCATTGGATTACTAGCCATTGATGAATTTCATTAACCAATGTGAGGAAAACTCACCATTGATGTCAATGAATGCCAAGGTACCCAACTACTTCTTGCGAAGTGTGAATAGATGTGCTGATTTTGAGCCACTTACAAGATATGATGATCAAGGGATATTGATGTATTCCCATTATTGTCAATGAGAGAACTTGCCATTAAGGCATGCAAGAATTTAGGTACTCAAAATGAACTCTAGTCTATCTCCCAGATAAGGTACTGAGGTCGATCGGGAAATACTTGTTGAAAGGTTGGCCTTAAGGAATCCCACATCACTCAACCTGAGTTGATACAAAATATTGGTATGACTATAAATGAAAAGAAATCATGGTGAAGTAGTGTATATGACAAGGTAATGTAGTCATGGGGAGGGAGATGGTTTTATTCATAAGGTAAAAATGAACTGACAAAGATAAAGGGATGTATGCAAATAAGAAAGATAGGTGTGTGTGAGCTAATGAAAGTTAAGGAAATGAAATAGTGGACTCCAACATGGATGAATAATGTGCCTTGAAGGAGAAATGTGGGTAAACAAATCATGACACAATTAATTTCTGTGTAGCGGAAAATGTCATTAAATGTGCAATGAAAAATTTAACTCCTGCAGGATTTCAATAATGCATGTTTCTGGGAAAAAAATTTCAATTCATGAAAATCATGTTAACATGAAATGCGGGCGTCTCCAAAAATGAAAATATTAGTAGCAATCCTACATGAAAATTGTTGGAATATAATAAACCCACTCATAAAATAATTAATCATTATTTGATTAATTTCCTACACACTAGCTTAGATAGTTGGCATCCACTTGCACCTTAAATTCAACACTTGCCATCTATACCCCATAAATGATTTATTTGTAATTTTGGGTTGATCTTGACCACTTTATGGCCATCCATAATTGGTAACTGTGATTTACAGCAGATTCTACTTTATTCTGTTTTTCTGCTTTATCCTACTTTTCTGTGGATAAGATAAAGCTAGTCAACTAGGAAACTGACAGCTTTTGTTTCCAACCCATCCTCCAAGATTTTCTCTCCATATTATATGATTAGAAAGTATTTCCTTCACTCATCATCACTCACACATGCTATTTCTAATTCATGAGGTGCTTGATAGATTGGGAAAGTGCTTTAGCCAACTATGGTGTTTATCATAATTAGTAATCCTGCTTTATGATCTAGCTTGAGTTGTCTTCTAGCAAATCTATTTTTCTTTATAAGGATGTATTACCTATGTAATAATATCAATTATAATTTATTGATCATTCATTAATGTGTGTTCATTAATTCTTCTTCTTATCTCCTTATGCTAATTCTCTACAATTTTCTGTGAGGTTAATTGTGTGCCTAGATCCTTAGCTTGTTTATGAAATTCCTTATGCCATCAAGGCTTTAGAATTTCTACATGGTATCAGAGCTTAGGATATCAAAGTTCTACATGATATTATATCTTTAAGAGTTCATTAATTAATTCTCTTTTTCAGTTTTGCAGGTTTATTTTGCAGGTACAACTTCAAATGGATTCAAGAGTATCAGTTCCTATTCTTTCTCCATTCACAAGCTATTCAGAGTGGAAATTGAACATGATTTCATATCTAAAGAGACATGTTCTCTATGAGATATCCATTGGAGCTAGTGAAGAGTCTTATGAAGAGACAAGTGACTGGTTGAATGTTTGTGATAGAGAAATTGGAGCTATTTTTCTATCTATCTCTCCAAGCATGCGCTACCTTATTGATTTTGTTGAATACCCAAAGGATCTCTGGAAAACGTTGGATAGATTTTTGGGAAAGGACAATGAGGATCCTTCTAGCTATGTGGAAAGTGCCTCTATATCCTTAATGATTTCTCTCTCTCAAGATGTCTCAGCCTCTACAGTCTCTAATGAAGTTGATCATGAAGAATAAGTTTCTCATACAGTTCTTGTTTCTACTGCTCTCTTTGATTCGAATGCTTCCTCTTTCAATCAAGAAGGAAATATTGAAGAGCCATATTTTTCTGTGTCTCTTGAAGTAGAATTTATTGATGCATCTTCTTATGATGTTGTTGATGAAAAAGAAGTGACTAATGGAGTTGCTATTTCTATTAATGATTCACTCACACATTCATTGTTCTCTATGTCTTCTATCATGGATTTTGACATCCATATGCCAGACCTCTCACACTTTATGCATGCCTATCTCCTTGATGGTGCGCAATCCAGTGACTTCCAGGATGTTTGCTTAGCCAAATCAAGTCCTTTTAGTGTCTTACCACTTACCATACTTGATCCCATGTGCTTATGCAACTCCTCCTTTGTTATTGGCACTCATTCTCAGAGCCTCCTTGAAGATTTTGAACATCACTATCTTTCCTCCTCTCATACTTCTACCATACAGGATTATTTACTAGTGTATTCCCATGAGTCTACTTTTGTGCTTATATGTGATCTCTTGGATTATTTGCAAGATAGATCAACCCATGGAGCCCATGCATTCACAATCTTTGATCCTATGCCTTCTCTATGTTCCTACATGATGACTTGCACACATCGTCTCTGTGTAAATGAATATGGAGACATTATACATTCGCTTGGACAATTATTTCACCCATCTAGAGCTCATTTCATCTCTACTAGTTTCAAGTTCAAGTCATCTCATCATATTGGATCTTATTACAAGTCTTAAGATCATTCAATATTTCCTTCACATCATTGGATCTCAGTTGTTCTACATGGTCCTAGTTTCCATCCTGCAGCTGTCCTTGATCGAGGTGAAAAGATTTATCTTCTTCCCAAGAAGAAGATTCCTCCAGACATCAGCATTTACTTTGGAGCAGCAATAACACCAGAAGTTCATCATTTTTTGGTATTTCTTTTCATGTCCTTTCTTGAGGGAGGATTTTTCCCTTAATTTTTTTTCTCTTTCCTCATTTCTTTGGCAAGATAAATTGTAAAAGGGGTGACCATAGCTTTGTTGCTAGGACCTATATGCATATATATTTATGATTAGTTCAGAGATATCATCATAAAGTCGATCTTAAAGGGGGGTGTTGGAATATAATAAACCCACTCATAAAATAATTAATAATTATTTGATTAATTTCCTACCCACTAGCTTACATAGTTTTCATCCACTTGCACTTTAGAGCCAACACTTGCCATATATATCCCAGGAATGATTTATTTCTGATTCTGGGTTGATATTGACCACTTTATGGCCATCCATAATTGGTAACTGCACTTTACAGCAGATTCTGCTTTATCTGCTTTATTTGCTTTATCCTGCTTTATCCTGCTTTTCTGTGGATAAGGTAAAGCTAGTCAACTAGGAAACTTACAGCTTTTGTTTCCAACCAATCATCCATTTTTTTTTCTCCATATTCTAGGATTAGCAAGTCTTTCCTTCACTCATCATCACTCACACATATTATTGCTAATTCATGAGGTGCTTGATAGATTGGGAAAGTGCTTTCGCCAACTATGGGTTTTATCATAATTAGTAATCCTGCTTTATGAGCTAGCTTGAGTTGTCTTCTAGCAACTCTATTTTCCTTTATAAGGATGTATTACCTATGTAATAATATCAATTATCATTTATTGATCATTCATTAATGTGTGTTCATTAATTATTCTTCTTCTCTACTTATGCTAATTCTCTACAATTCTCTGTGAGGTTAATTGTGTGCCTAGATCCTTAGCTTGTTTATGAAATTCCTTATGCCATCAGGGCTTTAGAATTTATACAAAAAATTGTGAGAAGTTTGAAACACATAACATGCAGAAAGAAGTACAAATGCAGAAAATCAAAGAAATAAAATGCGTTTTTATACCCATTTTCGTTGTGCACTTGTTTCGTCGTCGATTACTGCTAAAGTGACTCCAAGAAACAAGTTAGCATAAATCATAAAAACATGTTTATATATTCAAGAATGATTGAAATGTCCATTTGCAATTTTGAATTTTTACAATGTTTTTTATTTTTAAAATTTTGATTTTTATAATGTTTTTTTCTTTATTTTCATGATTTTATCATTTTTATTGTTTTTCTTTTACATACCAAAGGAAAATGAAGAAATAAAAATAAAAATGATACTAAAGGAAAAATGGAAAACAAAGCAGTCAAAATTAAAATCGACAAATCTGTATTTCTTTATTTCAAAGCTTTTAATAGAATTTGTCTGTAAGTTTGAAACCCATGCAGAGAAGCAGAGCATATAGATTCTTTTAAGAAAAACATAGATCACAACACATCATTCACACATAAACACAGAGATTTACCATGGAAGACCTTGACCAAGAAAAAACAGAAAACCTTGGAGCCACACCTCCTATATTCTCTTCATTACATTATGAATCCTCACAATACAAAATATAGGTATTTCGCAACATCCAAATACCCTAACATATAACATAACATATACCCAAAATTCTCCCACTTGTTGTTTCCTTTGCATAGAAATGAGTCATGTACTCATAAAGTCACAAGTTCAAGGCATTAATGCCCATAGATTCTATACACCAAGAGAAATTATCTGTAATAACATACTTTGTTAATGAGTTTCCAACTTTTTTCATGATTTCAACCTTCTCTAGCAGCACCTTCTTGTGTTCAACCATATCTCTCTCAAAGTGATATTGCACATCAATATGCTTTGTCTTAGCATGATAAGCAGGGTTCTTTGCCATGAATATTGCACTTTGGCTATCACAATCTAACCTTACACCTTTCTGTACAAACCCAATACATGAACACAATCTTTGCAACCACACAACATCTTTGCTTGCATGAGCGGCTGCCATGTATTCGACTTCTGTAGTTGAGAGTGCAAATACAGCTTGTCTCTTATTCATCCAACTAATATCTCCTCCAAATAGGTTAAACAAATACCCACTTGTAGATCTTCTATGATGAAGGTCTCCAACCCAATTTTCATCAACAAATCCATGTACATTTATTACTCTGTCTGATCTAGGTCTTCCTTGGTAGAAGATTTCATAATCTGTGGTGCCACACAAATATTTGAAGACCCTCTTTAAAAATTTCCAATGCTCCTTTCCTAGTTTTGACATATATCTACTCAAAACTCCCACTGCATGAGAAATGTATGGTCTTGTACAGACCATTGCATACATCAAACTACCAACTTCACTGGCATATGGAACCTGTGACATGTTTTCTTCTTCTTCTTGTGTCTTGGGACACTGCTCTACAGATAGCTTTACACCTACAGGAATAGCAACCTTGACTAGCTTACTTTCCTGCATGTTAAATCTCTGTAGTACTGTCTCAACATATTTTCTTTGATTTACATTGATAATTTTATTTGCACGAGCTCTTCTTATCTCCATTCCCAGAATGAAGTGTGTAGCACCGATATCTTTCATATCAAACTTGGAGGATAGTTGAGACTTCACCTCGTTTATAACATCTTTGTTGTTTCCAATCAACAACATGTCATCAACATACAAAACTATGTTAATGAAGTGATCACCAACCTATTTGGAATATACATAGTGATCAACTTTGCTTCTCACAAACTGCAATCCAAGTATTTATGTGTCAAAATTTTGGTACCACATCCTTGGAGATTGCTTTAGACCATAAAGGGACTTCTTTAGTTTACATACCAACTCGTTATTTCCTTTTACTATGAACCCTTCTGGTTGTTTCATGTATATTTCTTCTTCCAAATCCCCATGTAAGAATGTTGTCTTCACATCCATCTTCTCTACTTCAAGATCAAAAGCAGCAGTAATAGAAAGAAGAAATCTAATAGAAGTTAATTTTGCAACTGGAGAAAATATTTCACCAAAGTCAATCCCCTCTACTTGAGAATATCCCTTTTCTACCAAGCGGGCTTTATACTTATCCACTTTACCTTCTGCATTCAAATTCTTTTTAAATAACCATTTTCTCCTAATGAATTTTCTCCCATCTGGTAACTAGACTAGATTCCAAGCTTCATTTTTGTCCAAGGAATCTATTTCTTCATCCATGGCCTTTTTCCAGAGATCACTATCCTCTGAATTAACAACTTCCTTCACATTTCTAGGATCATCATCAGTAATAGACATAGAAAAATGAGAGCAAAAATTGGAAGGGGAATACCTTTCTGGTTGGCTTAGATGATCTCCTCAAAACTGGAGTATGAGGTTCTTCTTCTTCTGATTCTACTTCTTCTATTGTGTCAGATTCTTCACCTTCTAACTTAAACTCTATTTTCTCCGGCTCCTTTTCCATTGGATTCACTTCTTGTCTGAGGACTTCTTTGACCTCTCGAAACACAACATCTCGAGTGTAAACAGTCTTCTTAGTTATAGGATTCCATATCTTATACCCTTTCATACCATCTTTATAGCCAATAAATATACACTTCTCAGCTTTGTTATCCAACTTGCTCCTTTTCTCCTTTGGAACATGTACATAAGCATCATAACCAAAAACTTTTGAATGCTTAATAGAGGGTTTCTTAACAGTCCATACCTCTTATGGAGTTTTATCAATCAATGCTGATGTGGGTGATTGGTTTACCAAGTAACATGCTGTCTCCACTGCTTCTGCCCAAAATTCTTGTCCAACCCCAACATTGCTTAGTGTTGGGTGTTATAATGTCTAAATTAATCCGTTGATTCTTTAATCATCAATTGGGGTTGGTAAAATTAGAGTTGACACAAAATATATGCGAAGGTAAAGAGTGTCGTGTAAATACCTTAAAATGCAATTAAGATAACTAAACTGAGATAAAATATTAACTAAACAAATAATCTATTTTATAACTTTGGACTAAAAAATATATAATCAACAACTTACTTATTCAAACAAAAAACTAAAGTGCAAGGAAGACTTAACTTATAAGCAACTAGAAAACTTAATTGATAAAACTCAATAAGGAAAACTTAAAAAGAAGCAAGTAGAAAAATTAATAAAAAAACATAAATAAAAGAAGCAAGTAGAAAACTTAATAAAGAAATATCTTTAGGTTTTGTTGGGCCGAATTAATGTCATTTTAATTCCATTGTAGTAATTGCCCAGCCATTTAATTTGTCAATACGAGGTTCGTAGGCTTATGAAGCACATGCAAAGTATATGCAAGACTGAAGTGAAATTAAGCTAATCTAACCCCCTGTGAACTAAGACTAATATAATTTAACCCCCCTTAAGCTGAAACAAGTAATTGCTAATCTAATGCTGGAAAATGAAACACATGGGTGAAAGTAAATTACATAAAAGAAAGACAACATATGAAGAACAACAAGACAACACATGTGAGCTCACATTAACAATAAATCAATCTTAATTTACAACACAGGAATCAATGACAAATCATGAAAGCATCAAAACCAATATTATGAACAAAATCTAAGAATTCCCTTCTCCATGTGACAAAGTCAACACTAAATTATACAATCTACTATTCTCTAAGATAATCTAAGATCTAAGATATTCTAAGATAATCTAGCATTTTCAGATTATTGAAATGAAGAGAGAGCACTCTCTTTTATACATGAAGGAAATAACCATCTCATAATGAGAGATCCACTATTCACTCTGTTACCACCTAAGTTGTACTTAGTGGTTTTTTATCAAGTGAGCCCGGTGAACCGAACAAGGATAACTTGTTCAGACTTCAGAAGACCCGTGGAAGTGCTTGTTGTACTATATCACATGCTCATACCCCATGGGGGAATTATAATAAATGTTCTAGCATGATAGTGTCTGTAAAATACTCGGTCTCTTAGACTTCATTTGTCAATCCGATTAGCCCAGGGTGTTTTTTCCCTTGGTTATTATTGGTTGTTGAATAAACGACTGATAATTTCGGAGTTTTTCACTCCATACCTCCAAAGTTGGGGTGGTCGGCTTGGAATTTAGGCCTATTGAGGTTATTAGAGTCTATGTGTCAATGTATAAGCATGCTAGACATCATTTTTGAGTCATATGAACATGTATAAGTCCCCCTAGGTGTTTTTCAATTTTTCAATTTTTTAGTTTTTTTAGTGTTTTTCATTAAAATTTAATTTTTCCAAAACTTAGGCTATTTTTTAATAGTTTAATTAGAAAAATTGATTTTGTAATAAAAGTGGGCCAAATAATCGGTTTCAATCATGTAGGTGCTCATTTTCAAGCTAAGAGCACCATGTAAACCCATGGACCCACTTTTTCTTAAGTTTTGAGTGATCTTCCATCAGTCAGGTCAGAAAGACCCAAAAATCAATTATTGATTATTTTAATTAATAAATTGATGAATAATGGAGCAAATCCAAATTCAATAAATCAGTGGATTCTCAGCCGATTTGATTGAAATTAGATAGATCTGAAGCAGATTGACTGGATCTGACAAATCCTTGACTGAAGGAGGTGATCAAATCAGATCCATAGTTGATCTTGAGCATCCTTTATGGGGAATTTCACCCTTCCTCTCTCCTCCACACATTTTTGGCTCATCTGGATGAGTTTTGGTGGATTCTTCAGTCAACAGGTTGAGGTGTCAGTCAGATAAGCCCCCCGATTGACAATTGTACTCAGTGAGAATCAGATCTGGCTCAGTTAGACACAGATCAGGCATTGATGGACTCTCCATCAACATATTTGGTCTATCTCCTTGGGATTTGTGCCCCCATGGGCTGGATCTCCTGTATTTTGTATATATCCAGGGACAGCTCCCTCTTCCAAGCCAGTTAGAACTGGGAAGGAGGTGCTGCTGCTATTGTAACTCTGTAATTATGCATTTGAAATAAAGAAAATATTTCAAGGAAATACGGTGTGGTGCCATTACATGTGTGGATGATTATTGCCATTGTTTTACTGAGGTAACCTGTATCTGTGGTCAGTTTTTGCTAATGTCTTGTAGATCCGTGGTTAATATTGGTAATTAGCTTATTACAATCTTGATAGGAAAGGTGTTGTTCAATAGGTTTATTGACTGTCACTCTCCTTTGATGCATGTTTAGATATCTAGATTTAGCATGGTCTATAATCTTATATGCATGTTATCTTGAATCTCTTTGTATGTACTAATCAGATCTCACAAGTTTCTTGGCAAGTTCTTTGATTTCAGCTGAGTTGCAGGTTCACACTTTGGAGAGGATGCTGATATATTTTGTTTCTTCATTCTTTTCAAAACCTTCCAAAAGGAATAGTCCCTTGACATTCCACCTGAAAGCTCCACTGGGGATCTTCAAGGAAAACATCACTTTTCTCCTCTTCTTCCTCCCTCAAAAATCAACACTTTACCCGGTTACTTTTTCAGTTCATAGCTGTGATTTCATTTGGATATGTTTCATCAAATTAAAATATACATAGATCTAATATTTCATAGCTCATATCCTAGATCTTGCACTTAAAAAAGTTTCATAAGCATCCTAGATCTAGCTGTAGGGAAATCGTCCTTTTTGCATGAATTTTAAAGAAAACTTGTAGATCACATGCATTAGATTTCTGTTCGCTGTTATAAATTTAATATTCTGAAATATCAGTGCACTTTAATTGGCTGCACAAACAGAAAGCCAAGATCTCAAGGAAAGCTTGCTTTCCTTGGTTCCTTTTTCGTCGGTTTAGCTAGTTTAACCGCATTATTTTTTGAGATAAAGTAGATTGATCCAAAGGTACTCTTAAAGTGATTTTGGGAATTTTTATTCTAACTTTCTCACTGTAATTTATCAGTTCTGACAGAAAGAAAAGGAATCTGTTGTCCGAAGTGGTCTCAAGAGCATTCAAATCCCCCCAGGGGTCTCCCTTTTCACTAAAAAATCTTAATTTCTTTTTGCAAAATTGTAAAAAACTTGGTTTGAACCTGTATAAGGACCAAGAAAGTTCTGATTTATCATTTCTCTGAGATTGTAACCGCTGTAATAAAATCATCTTTGGAATAGGCTCTTTTGAGCCCATTCCCCATCCCCCCTAGGGGGATTTGTGTCGGTGCCTTTTTCGTCGATTTTTGTTCATTTATTTCAAACTAGTATTGATCTAATCTGCAGGGTAGTATAATATATTTCATTATTAATTCCATACTCCATATCTTACATTTCAAAGTAATCATAATACTTACCCCACGATTTCTCGATTGACCCGAAAGGGGAAAGATATTCGTGGTAGGATTAATTAAGAAACTAGGATTGTGTATCTGTTTGATTTTTTCTATCATTTTCATTATCAGCAATTATAAAATTAACCCCTCCTCGATTCCCCGATTGAGATCCACTTGGATCGAAAGAGGTTCTTGGAGGCTTTTTCTTTTAAACAAGAACGTCCAGTTTAAAACTTATTAAAATTTACAAGACTCCAGTGTGTATGCTCTACACTTGGCTGCGGTTCATCCGATCAGTCAAGCTGTATCAAAAGCACTTGGGTGACTAGCATAATTAGGATTCACTCTCCCAAGTGACAAACCATCAGGTGAAAATCCAACACCTAGATCAAACCTCTACGGTGGCAAAATACCCAAAGGAAGCGGGAACTTCAGAAAAGTGACCTCGGGGCGCCGATCTCTGTAACACCCTATCGAGTTCGTTATGAACAATATCCCCAGAGACTCCATTTCAGCCCACATATTCCTTGCGGGTAGCCATGAAGGTTTAGTTTTGGACATACTCCAAGTACTCTCGGGTATATCTGGAGTCCCCCCTTTGCCTAATTTAATCAACTCATACTTCACATTTAACTTAAAACATACCAAGATGGAATTGCAAAACATTCACTCCAAGCACATGCAAGCATATTGATTATATTTTTGACTCCATTCTAAGGCACTGGTTAATTTCTTGCTTTATATGTATATTGTGTCTCAGTATTATGCTTTTGTGTGTTCATCTTTTACATCTTGCCATCTTTGATTATCCATAGTTAAATTGTAAACTCCTAAATAACTCAGTCAGTTTAAACATCACAACACTAAGTAATTCTCCTTAGTAACTTAATAGGGTCTACCCCCCTTGGCTTCGTTAGGAGTTGAGCCTAAACAGAGGAGTTGAGAACAAGGTGACAGCCTTGACTCGAGACTTTCCCCTAAGGACACACTGAGTGGCTTGAAGATTTCTACCATGTGACCCAGGTGTGTGAAAGGCAGCAACACTTTTTGGCGCTATTGCCGGGGATAAATATTTTTATTCCCGAGTACGACTTAGCTTAACTTTTTGCTAAACAATTAAAAAAATAAAAACTTTTGATTGATCTAGTCTTTAAAAAACATAAAAATTAAAACTCGATCCATCTGGAGACTCCACTGTCTAAACATCCCTACAAGAATTTCTACTCGAAGAAACCACCGACAATTATTCAATCCTCTCCCTAATCCTGAAAGGTTTATTAGGGAAAGATTGAATAGGCAGACTTCTCGTAGAATCCTTGAAGATTTAGGAGACCAATCCCTCTCAAATATCCATCACATATTTGTAGAGAGTCATGTTAACTAATCTCAAGAAATGATGGAATTTTACAAACCCCTTGACCTTTATCAGATAGCAGGTAGTCCTCATTACATTCCGAATGATGCTATCAAGAAGCTCCCCAGGTTCGAGGGCAATAATGCTACCACCGCCAAGACTCATCTCCGAAAGTTTGAAAGGCACCTAGTCAGTTACTGCAATAATGTTGCCTCTAACCATGAAGATATCAAAATGAAGCTCTTTGCTTTATCCTTAGAGGATGATGCCGCGGAATGGTATGAAAACCTTGGTGATGATTCATATAAAACCCTTAATGAATTCCTAGCAGGTTTTAAGAAGAAATGGGGAGAAAAGAAAGAACCAAGACATCTGCTTGATGCCCTTCATAACATAAATAAGATGGAGAATGAAACCATGGATGAATTTAACACTAAGTTCAGGCGTGTGGTTGCGGACCTCCCTAACAAAATCAAGCCAAAGGATGCCTCCATCCTCATATATTACATCGAATCTTTCACTAGGGATTTGAGGTACCAGTTAAGGGATAAAGATCCGTTCGATCTAAAAACTGCTCAAGATTTGGCCGAGAAAATAGAAAGGAATATGCAATCTTTGGGCAAATCCAACATTCCAGGTTACACTAGGGGAAACACTTCGTACAACAAAGAGAAGGGAAAGTACGTTGAATTAGAGGAAAAGGAAACCTCTAAAGACCCCATGGAAAAGATAACTAGCATGTTTGAATCAAGTGTATTAGAAGAAGTTTCCTCAGCAAGAGCCTAGGATTCCAAACCAGTTAGACTCAACTAACCTGGTAGATGAAGTAATTCCATGGTGTAGACCTTGTGAGCAATTCCATCCAGAAAGCACTTGCTACATAGAAAACCAGGTTATAGAATATGGGATGGTGGAGGTCAGTAATCAGGAAACAAATTCAAGTGAGCCTAATCATATATACATGGTAGGCCAGGCCTACCCTTTGTCACCATCTAAACAGTACAAGCCTAAGGATGAAAATATTGCAGAATCTTATAGTGAAACTTATGAGGAAAACTGTAATATACATGATGGGACTCCTATGTGTTCTCCATATAATGATGACAGTTTGTAAGGTTTACTACCTTGTGACCTTTTCTCTGAAGAAGATGAGTATGAAAATGAGGAAAAGTATAGCTTGGAGCATGATACAAGTGACGAAGACTCCCTTATCCCCGAAAAAGATGTTGATGAGGAGTCCTGGACATTCATGGAAAATCTAGTCTACGACATGAATAAAGAGGAAAATAATGAACCAGAAACTTTTGATGGTTTTGTTGATGGCATATCCAAAGAAGAGAGCATGGACCATGTGGCCTTGGGCAACTTTGATATGAAAAAGGAGCATGCAATTTATCCACATGATCAGTCTGAGACATATATCAATATCAGTAATGCAGACAAAGAGAACTCGATATCAGAACATGATATCAACAATGGGGAATCCATCACATTTAACATAGATGATGGTGATGACTATTGGGATTTTTGTGGATATCTTATTAAGAATCCTATATATGCTATATCCAGCAAGGGGAGCATCTGTTTAGAGATTTGTGGAAGTCCAATCTACTATACTTCCACAGAGGGAAGCATAAATTTCGAGACCTTGGAAAATCCTAGTATGGAAAAGAAGCAATCAAAACTCTTATATGATCATTTAGAGTCATATCATTCAGAGCCGCACAAGGGTATAAGTAATGAAGACATGGAGAAGAAGTTTTGTGAAAAAACAAATGTGATGCAGTTATTAGAATATCAGTCTCAACTATCATATTCACATATAGAGTTTCCTCATGACTTGGAGCTACTTGGGGCTTATACAGTGAATTATCATCCGGTGAGCCTTGATGATCAGTATGATGGTGTAGTCAATCTGCCTCATCATTCCAATTTGTACTTCAACCCTATCTAGTCATGGATAGAAGCAGCCTGCGCAAGCACTTACCAGTTTGGGAGGAAGTTTGAAGACATTATTCATGCCTATGATTTCCCATCCATCCCGCCCCTTCTGGATCATCACGCAGGTTTGCATTTTCTGAATAAAGTATCCTTACTTTGGAAGGTAACCAAAGACAAGGAATTTTTTTTTTATGTTAATAAAATTCTTACTAAGGTGGTTACATTGGATTTCTGATTACACTTAACCCTTTCTATGTTATGCTTAGAGTAGGAAAATAAGCTCTTTGAAAGAGAGCATTTATTTTCTGCATTTCTATTTTATATTTAGTGATAATAAAACTTTGCTTCTTTTAGTTAGTTACATTTATTTTGTTTAAATAAGTCATCTTAATGGTTCATTTGGTTTTTTATAAAACTTGTGCTACTGAGGTTTTTCTTGTCAAGTTGAGATTTTTTTACAGGGTATATCAACCAGATATTCTGGTATTCTCGTATCCTCTCCTTGCCTCAAAGACCAGATCGAGCACATGTCCCACAGTTGCAGCCAGAATGTTACCACCTAAGTTGTACTTAGTGGTTTTTTATCAAGTGAGCCTGGTGAACCAGACAAGGATAACATGTTCGGACTTNTAGTGGTTTTTATCAAGTGAGCCCGGTGAACCGGACAGGGCTGACTTGTTCGGACTTCAAAAAGACCTTTGGAAGTACTTCTGGGAAGTGCTTGTTGTACTATATCACATGTCAATA
>LPNX010899498.1:41315-65402 GCA_001517045.1 Pseudotsuga menziesii | reverse complement strand
GCTGCTAGTTTTTAGTCAGTTCCTATCTCCATTGGCCTTACTTGAAAATATGATTATTAATAAAAGGAATTGGATTAGAAGTGTTCAAGTACTAAGACTTGAAGGTAACACTGCAATGGAAGCCAGAGAAATAATTATTCAGCAATTCAACAATTCTAATGATGCAAAGGTTCTGTTTGCTTCAATTAGGGCATGTGGAGAAGGTATTAACCTTACAGGTGCTAGCAGAGTTGTCATCCTTGATATTCCATGGAATCCTTCTATTTTGTATCTTTCTAAGATGGATGGATGGACAAAAGAAGAGGATGCCAAGTTGAAAGAGGCAGTTTCTCTTCACGGATATTGCTGGGCCAAGGTTGCTCGGTTTGTGCCTCCTCGAACTGATAGTCAGTGCAGGCAGAGGTGGACAATTTTACATCCAAAAGAATTGGCTGCTACTCAAAAGGCTGGAAAAATACGGAAAGCAGCTCTAATATCCAATTTTGTTGGCCAAAATAAGTCAGAGCAGGGTGCAGAAAAGAGGGTAAGGAGAAAGAGGACAAAATCAGTAGCTGTCCAAAAACCTCGCAACTTGGATATAGATGATAGAAGGATAAACAATGAGTTTGGGACATTGGCTTCTCTTGAAAATCAAGATCATGGACTTGCAAGTGAAAACAATAATAGTAACAGGTTCAAGTCAGTTTTAGGGATTGCAGGCCAAACTGAAGAAATATCACCACTTGTTGGAGATCAATATGGGGAAGTTCCTGTTCTTTGTAATTCATCAGACAAAAAGGTAATTGGTAAGCGGATGAAATTACGTGACAAAGCCAGACTTGTCAACCAGAAATTGGGTCATCCTAAAATGCAATTTACGCCAACTATTCATTTGCTTATAGATCTCTTAGGAATTGAACTTTATGAATGGGATGCACCAACACCCACCCTATGGAGGGAGTATATTCACCACATAAATTCTGGAACATCATATATATCAAAACTTGATGAGTTTGAAGCATTTTTAGATGCTATACGAAAATATCTAGTATTGAATATGGGCTCATCAAATGCAACTGACAGATCGCGGAAAGGTATGTTACTTCTAGTAGATGATCTGCCTACCCCAAATGGTTGGGAAGCTTGCCAAAAACTCTGTCAGGGTCTTAGAACCCTTGCATTGTCTGCACAATTTCCAACAATTGTATCGATTACTGAATTCACTGAAGCTGAAGATCGAGGGGTACCTGGATGAATGATCCAAGAATTGGAGTTAGCTCTTGAGAATGAAGGTGCTACAAAGATAGTTTTCAATCCTCTTACATCAAAAAGCATCACGAAGACACTCACAAAAATATGGACAGCAGAATATCACTCTCTGCCTCCAGAATGGCTAAGTTATATATCTGAAAGTAGTGAAGGTGATCTTAGGCATGCAATCAATTCTTTACAGTTCTACTGCCTCATCCAAGCATCTGACACTTGGGACCACGGTAGCTTTGAATATCCTGGACTTCCTAAAGCAAAATCTAAGAAACATAAGCAGAAGAAAGTTGCTCAATCGTCTATTTTATCTTCTAGCTTCCCAGAATTGACAGACAATGTAAAGTCCAGCATGGGACGTGATGGAATTCTCTCTTTATTTCATGCTCTTGGAAAAGTTTTACACAACAAGAGACATACAGACCAGATTACATATTCAAGACAAGGTAGTATTGTTCTTGAGGAGAAATTTGTGAGATATCCATTGAAGATGGGGGTTCCAGAAATTGTTCTTTCTCAAGAGGTCTCTGGTGATGGTACCGTACAGTGCAGTGTTTTGAGTAGAGGGTGTTGCAGATCTCCTAGGATAATTTGGGACCCTGGGATCATCCCCGGATTCAGTTGGTTCAGTTGATTGATTGTGGGTTTGCGTTGGCATTGCTTGAGGACAAGCAATCTTTGGCAAGGGAGGACTGTAATATTCCCAAAAGTGACATGCATGCAAACCCTAAAAATGACATGCATGCAAACCCTAAAAGTGAGATGCATGCGAACCCTGAAAATGACATGCATGCCATCCCAACATTATTTTAATGATGCATGCACTATTTAAGTCTCCCTCTGCATGCATGCAAGTCAACGGCAAATTAGAAGATAAAGTGACATGCATGCAAGTCAATGGCAAATTAGAAGATAAAGTGACCTAATTAGGTCAAAAGATTAGGGTTTTGCGCAGTTGAACTTTATAAATAGAGGAGAAAGTAAGAGGAGACTTCACTTTTGATTATTATTATTTTGGGAGCTCTTGGATAGCAGCACAGCGTGCAGCACATCAGTTGGGGTTGGAGACGGAGTCTTCAGCTAACAGGATTTCGGCAGTGAAACATCAGTCCTAGTCTTATTCCGGGTAAGTCATACAGGTTCACCACTTGTTCTTCATTCATTCATCAGTTATCTAGTACATGGTATAGATCGTTGCAGGGACACGGGTGCAGCCGTAAGAGGGGGTTTTAAGCCAGAAAGCCCTAATCAGCTGTTGGGCCTTCAGATCTCAGTTTCCTTCCGAAACTCAGGCATCATTCTCATTATCAGCCAGAATATTAGTGGTAAGTGTTAATTTCTCTCTGCAAACCTCTAACCCTAATTCAGCTATATTTTAGGGCATTTTTGCATGGCGAGTTTGCATGCACAGTTATTTTGCAAATTTGTATGAGGTTGAGTGTGGGAGTCAGCACTATCGTAGAACATTAGAGAATATCAGTATTTGGGATATTTCACACACACACATATATATATTTCAATAAAATTTTGAAAAGCCTGATAAGACAAAATTGTATCCTCCTCTGGAGGAGTCCATGATTATTCGAAAGAATAAAGGTTTTTTTTCTCAGGGAAAAAATATATATATTTAAATAAAATTTACCATTTTTCTAATTAAAAAATAAAATTATAATAAAAGAACAATTACAAAATTGAATGCCATGTTTTAAACGACGTATTCAAACAAACTACAAGTCTACTCATTCACAATATTTGTCGAAATGGTATTTAAAAAATGTATGTATTTTGAATTTTCATAGATAAAAAATAACATTTATGATAGATTTAAAACAAACCAATCTTTACTAGCTTACCATTAGTTACATCAAGCCCGATCCAATAATTACCAACTTAACGATTTCAATTTCTTAATTTTATGAGGTCTTTACGAATTAGATGGACGCTACATATTTGGTCCTCTTGTGCAGAAGAGGCACATGAATGATCTTGTTATAATTAATGGTGTTTAATTTTATTGTTTTGATTGGTTCTTCAAACAATTCTTCATACTTTAATGTTAAACAATCATTTTAATATTAATTAAATGCTCACATTACTTCTATTCTCTAATGTTAAACAATCATTGTAATATTTAGATGCCAATATGGAATCTATGTACCATGTTGGGTTGTAAATAATGAACTGAAAATTTTATTTGAAAGAATTCTTTCTACTCCAATCGAGTTCATCTCATCATCTATAATTCATTGCTTCGTGTTCATCATGGCTTCATGACAAACATGATGTTACACAGTTTCTGCAAGTTCTGGACAATATAGGTAGCTAGAATTTGTTCATGAAGTTACAAGGTTTTTGCAACTTCTCGAGGGTACATGTTGCTATAATTTGTTCATATTTTATAGGTTATAAGTTTTTCAATATTTCATGGATTGCACTAATTAGTGTCACCAATGCTATTCTTCTGAGACACATCATTCCCATTAAAGTAGAGTTATTATTCATTAAGATTTTTCAAATTGCATTGGTTGTGAATTCACCTTGAATTGCATTGCACGAGTTCTAAGGGCTTACAAAATTCACACAACCCATCTCAATATATAAAATGTCTCATTTTCCATTAGTAGGGTTTTAGCTCGAGACGATCTAAATAAAGAAAATAGAACAATGTGATCTATACTGTAACCTTCATTAAAAAAACATTTTATATGTAATGTTTTTGGTAGTTAATTTTATTAGTAGTTTTTTGAGAGTATAACTAAAGATAATTAAAGTTATAAAATAGACCAACTCCAATTGTAGATTCAAAATTATTTATACATTGTAGATTCAAAATTACTATAAATAAGCTCTTATTTTTATAAATTAACAATTTTTTAAATCAATATATTTTTCTCTTTTAACATATTAAAATTATATATATTTTTAATATTTAATATTTAAAATGATTAATAATTTAACTATTAGTTATCTATATAACTTGATATATAATTAATATTTATTATATTATTATCCAGCATTAATATATTATTAATAAATAGTTTTAAAAAAAAATTAATTCAAGATAATTTAGATTAAAAAAAACAATTTCAATTATACAACATGTTATAAAAAAAAGTCAAAATAAACCTTTAAAAATTTAGTTTAGACTAAAAGTTTTATATTTATTTTCTTTTTAATTTGTTATATTAAAATATTTATATAATATCATAAAAACAAGCTTTAAAGTTATTATAAATAAGTTTTCATATTTTTAATTATGTTTTTGTTTTTCAAATTGTTAAGCTATTTTTTCAAATATATAAATTTATATACAATAGTTTATTACATCACTCTTAAAAAATAATATATTATTCAAGTGAACATAAATCATAAACTAGGTAATGTGCTTTAAATATGTATCTAAATTTACATTTATTTATATTGGATCCTTACTTCACAATGAATTTTATAATAAATATTAGATGAATGACAATGCCAAAACATAACTACAATTTAACATTCCAAAAATAAAGTAATTTAGTTTACTTTTATTTTTATTTTTATTTATAAAAGTACTAAATTGCCCTATAACAACACTTGTTTGTAAAAATGACTTATCTTATTTTTATACTTGATGCACTCTTATTTATGACTTTGTAAAAATGACATACCTTATATTTATACTCAATGCATACATTGCAACACAGCATTATAAAAGAATATTAAAAAAAAAGATAAAAAGTATAAAGTTAATATACTTGTATAAACTACTTCATAGTATATGGACCTGCCCTTATAATGTAATTAAGGGATATTCAAGGGACATGCCCATATAACGTAATTAAAGGATATGCAAATATAATTATGTAAATAAGGTTGGTAAATTGGTAAAAAAAAAAGACCCATTTTACCTTATGGTTGGCACATATATAAACTATGTAAGAAGGTTTTTAGGTACACTTTTATGGTTGGCACATATATAAACTATGTAAGGAGGACACATTGGAGGTACACTTTACATGTGAAAGAGATATGATTAATAAATAGGTGGAGGTGGAATAAGAAATGAGCACTTTACATTTTATTAAGTAAGAAAGAACTTGTTTATTAAAAAAATATGTGTGCGCACACCCATGCAAGAGGTTTAATAGAAAACTTAACTTTGTAAATTTAAATATTTACCAAAAATATTAACAAAAGTTTTTGATGAAGCATTTAATTTCAATCAAATCAGCATGTATTATCATTTGGAGTAGAGTTTGAATTTTAAATTTTTAAATATAAATTTATACTGAAATATGAAATATTAAGATATTAAATTTTATATTTGAATAAAGACAATATTATTATTCTTAGAGTGCTTATTAAATAAAAAAATTTATCATGTAAAATACACAATATATCCTTAAATTTATTTATGTAAATCTACATTAAATGAAATAGTGACATAAGGATCATGGTATGTTGAAACTTCTGTTTATGTAAAAAGATAAATGTATTATTTTCTATGACATAAATATCTCTACCGCTTAAACTCAATTCCACATGGCAACACATTCTTATTTGATAAAAACTAAGTGTTTCATTGAATACATACATTACAAAATTAATATGCTATGAGCATTTTTTAGGAAACTATTTAGAAAGTTAGTAATAGTCATTTATTGAAAACAAACATATTCACATTGTAACCAATACATCATGATGTAACTAGTAGGAAGAACCACTCTCTTGTTATTGGTTTCATTTGAATAAGGATCAAGATATATTTGGGCCTTATATGCTTTTATGGACTACTTCTATTAATCAATATAAGATAAATTAATTTTGTATAATGAAATTTTGATGTCATATCAAAACATTTCTAACTATAGTCAAGTATACATCTCACACTAAAATACAAAATATATATCTTTACAATCTCGACATTTTCTTGTTTGTCATCATTGGAATCTAATCATGCAATGTTTAATAAAATTGCATTTGTAATTTGATGATGTTGGTTTTGACATTTTCGTGTTTGACATTACAAGAATTCGATTTGCAACTCATGGGCAATTTTGCAAACAATAATAACAAATACATGCTCCAAGCATTGACTATGTCTATTGCATGATTTGTCACAAATTTTACCAATAGTTCTAATGCACAGTAAGATGATGACCATCAACTAGAAAAACAAATATTCTTATGTGTAGGGAAGAGATTAATGTTATTCTACAAATTATGGGTCTAATCAATATTAGTAAATGGTGCATGCAGAGTGGTCATGAAAATTATATACACACTTGGATCTATCTTTCCTAAGTTACTACCCTATGTTGTACCCACATCTGATAATTACATTGGACCTCCATGGGACCAATCCCAACCAAAGAACATACTAATGCCACCCATAAATTGCAGTAACAAGAAACAAATTTCCCTCAAGATCGCTTCGGAATTGATTATCCATAAAAACCAAGGATTAACATTAACAAGATCAACCATTGAAATTGGTAACAATGAACACCAAGAATTGACCTTCATAGCAATGCCATGCATTGCAACATTAAAATGAATGTGACTTGCACTATCGTTCTCCTTAGAATGCTATGCAAATATGAAAGACACTTCATATGTATGACTTCAAAAAAAGGAAGAGGCACGCCTTCATTCTTTGTCTCTTTCACACTTAAAGTTGCAACCCTCAATCCCTGTGCTCCCCCTACTAAAGGAAAATACCAATGTAGATTTCCAATATAATTAGAGTCAAACTTGATCACTACCTAGACTTTTATTATTTTACTCACATATGTATACTTTCTCGTATGACAAATTAATGTGCATTTAATTTTACTTACCATCGATTACATGGGTTTCTAATTATTGCTTATTGGTACTTGCAATAGAGTTTCTTCTCAATTTCATCGACTACTATGCTTACCATAAATTAGTTAAACTTGCTTTCAACACAAAATATTATATTATGTACATATACACAACTTTCTCTCATTATGTACATATACACAACTTTCTCTCATTTTGCAACATATTGAAGTTCTCTTCGGCAACGAACATATAGTGTGTCAATATCAATTCTTACTTATACTTCACTTCACCCCCTCAAGGCACCAATGCCAGGGGTATGCTAGTTTTATTTTAGCAACGAAGATATAGTGTGTCAATATTAATTCTTCCTTATACTTTACCCCTCAAGGCATCTACCAATGCCTCTTTCAAATGGCCATTAGTAGCTGCCACTCGCTGAGATGTAAGGTTGAAGTCATCACCTGATCTGCACAGTCAATAACAATAACAGTTGAACAAATCAACAATTGAAACACTCATGCAGATAACACGCACATCTTGAAGTGAATCTCCAAGCTTGTTGGCTTCCAATAAATATACAGCATGCCAATGTTAACTGATAAAAATACTTACGGATCAAAGACACAACCACCAGCTTCTTGAACTATTAGAACCCCAGCAGCCACATCCCTAATGAATCCAAGAAGCTTAGTTTAGCCAATCATCACAAGGTTACTGTCTTCATGCCTCCCTGTGAATTTTTAAATATGTTACAGCAGTTGCATTACACATACCAGAGACCGCCATATCCTAATTGATAGAAGAGATCAAGCCTTCCACTCGCCACTCCACACAAGTTCAAAGCACATGAGCCAGTCATGCGCACAGAGCGCACCTTTCAAACATGAGTAAATTGCAACCAGTGTTAACATTGCAACATAAGTTTTAGTTCATTCATGTGGTTATGATTCCAGAATAGACTTACTTTGAAAAGCAGCTCTTTAAAGCGATCTGTATTGGCATCAACAGTTGGTTTGTCACGCTTTGTCCCGAACTGCATATTAAACAATTCGAATAAGTACATCACCCAAGTTTTGAATGATTGATAAGAATGACTCCTAATTCATCAAGTATTGTAAGGACTAGCAGAAAAACAACGCTCGTTTTAAATTTCATTTCATAAACTCAAACCATTTGTGTTCCTCGATTTAAGTTCCTGAAGGAGACTACAGTCTTCGGAAAATTTAGTGTTTTGTTATCTTACCCTTTTTGGAAACACTCGGATGTGAATTTGTGGCATGAACATTCATTCTTCTTGTGTAAAATCTAGATTACCAGCTAGCCAAGCTTAACATCTTTTGGATATCGTTTTCCACTTTTAGCATATCATATTCAACTGGAGAACAACTCAAAACAATAACATACATTTAACCATTAAAATAGAAAGCATCAGTTTGAACTTTGAGGCCTGCCTTGGCAATTTAAAAATGGTTTTTGTGATGTTCAGTTGGTTTCAGCTTAGCAGTCCGGTTTGTGATATTGACATCTATGTTACCATGGATGTAAACAATATGAAGCTGAAAAAAATGAAAATAGTATTATTCTTTATAGTAAACAAACTTCAGATAAAATGAATGCATTGAATGTCATTATGTGCTGGTCCCAAATGCTCAAAAACATCCATTCAAACTCACCCAACAGATTTGACACTCTGAATATTGAAATGCAATATTGGACCTTTAGCTTTTCGACACCACCAAAATACTTAGTGGTGTCCTGACATAATACTTTTTTGGAAGAGGCTTTTCAGTTATCACAATGAGGCAAGCTCTATGTAGCTGGTTTACATCATTAAACAAAGAAACCACTTATTGATTAGCTCTGCCTGATCAATACCGAGAGCTGATGGCGTTAGGGATGGGATTTCTGTCCATTGCATGTCCAGCCCACTTAGGCAGCCATGGTGGCTTTTCCCTTTCGGGAGGTTAAACATATCACACTCTTGGGGCAAATTGAACACTGATAGGGGAATATCACCACCCCCACTTGACCAACCAGTGAAGCCCCCAGTGGTGTCTTGACATTGTATATTTAAGACCACATAGAATTTAACTAGCAAAAAACATGATATCACTATCAAACTCAGCACAAGAAAAGAGAGCAAAGGGTTGTAACATCAAGTTTTCGAGTGTTGTTAACAGATTTGGACACCTACATTAAATGATCGCTGCCCTGTATAGAAGAAGAACTAGACCGTGGAAGGTGAAGTGTGTTTTATTTTCAGTGGCAAAACTTCACAAAAAATAAAGTCTAAGGGAAGATATAACAATGTAAGTTGATCAATACTTGTGATAACAACCTAGAAGATCCGATCACCAAATTGGGCTCTGAAAAGGTTGGCCATTTCCTTTGCCCCTCCACTCCAGTATCTTCTTCATGGCCCCTCTGGAGAGGGGCAGACCCTCCTCATAGGATTTGTGTTAGCTTTCGGGGCTTACTCTAAAAGTGTCTACACCATGTTTGGAGGTGCTTCATGTGATGTGGGGTGTGTTAACCCCGAGTTGCACTTGGATGGAATTTCAGTGGAGTCGCCAAAGAATGAACAAGTCAATTGTTCAGCATTAGAGTTCAGAAGTCCATGCAAGCCATTTTTTGGTCCTCATTTTTTTTCGCATGTTCATACCCCATGGGGAGTTGTAATAAAATGACATAGCATGATAGCTTTTTGTAAAAGGCTTGGATTTCCTAGGACTTAGACATCAATCCAATTACTCTATAGTGCTTTTTCTTTGTTAATTATATATCGCTTTCTAGCGACTTATAATTTTTGAGTTTTTCACTCAATCCTCCAAAGCTAGAGTAATTTTCTTGATGGTTAGGCCTTAGGGGATTGTTAAAACCTAGTGTCAATGCATATTACCATCCTAGTCATTATTTTTTAGTCATATGAACATGCACTAAGTCCCCCCTAGGATTTAATTTTTCGTCATTTAAAAAATTTCCCGCAAAACCGAGATATTTTAATTGTAAAAATTCACTAAGTCATAAAAGTGGTACCAGGAGGTGAAATTTGCTATGGGGGTGCTCGTTTTCTAACTCAAACAAACCACTTTACTTTTGTACCCACTTTGAAAGTGAAATTAGTGATTATTAATCACTTAATTTCATTAATAAATACCAAATAAATGGGAAAATTCAGCATCCGATAATTTGAGGAAACATGTCTAGGACATATTTCAGTCATTTACAGTGGTGGCAATCCAGTGCCAAGTTAGAAACAAGTTAGAAGGGAGGCGACATAGTCAATCAGAGATTTGATTGAGATCGCTTTTGAGGGTGGGCGCATTCTTCAAGAAGAGGGGCACATTCCTTCATGAGAGATGGCACATTTGTAGAGGATGGGCTTCCAACATCTTGAGAGGTGGCGCCCTCAATCACCTCACCCTCTTCCTGCACTTGGAAAATTTGCCCCCTTGGGGTTTTGGGGCTCTTTTCCTATTTAAGCAAGGCATTCTCTCATTCTCCGAATGGTTGGAGTGTGAAACCTCTGCTCATGCTCTGGGCTATTGTAATATATTTTATAAGTTGAATAAAAAGGCTTTGGAGGTCTACAGTGTGTGTGGGTGAACATTGTCAATGATTTATGAGGTAACAATGTAGTGGTTTCTATTTGTTGCATTTGTGTTGATCTGGCCTTTGAAGAACTGCTGTCAATTAGTAGGATAAATTATTTGGGTTCAATTTCATTTATTTATTACTTATGCATAGAGATTTAGGATTTGTATGTTTAATTTTTTTATATGCATACTATTATAATCTCTGGTATAGGAAGTACTAGATTTGATGCTCTTGTTGCAAGTGGTTTAAGTTGTGCAAGTCATCTCGCATGAAGAAATGGCTGATCTAGGTTGAATCTCCCATATCTTCAAGCACTTTTAGAAGGACATAGTCCCTCTGCTTCCCACCATTAGACTCCATAGATCTGGACATTCAAGCTTGGGCTCTTTCTTATTCTCCGTCCACTTTTAACTTAAAATTTCTTTTGGTTACTATATTGCATGCTTACTTTGAAGTAGTTCTCTTTAAAAAGAATATCAATAGCTAGTTTGATAAGTATGCATTCTCTTAACTAGATCTAAGTTTCAAAGCATTATTTTTAGAATAGATCCAACTTCTTAACCGAATACTTAAGCTTATCAAGAAATTTGTCTTTCAAAGTACTTCAGGTTGATAAATTTTTATGCTTCTAATGCTTTATCTAACATCTTAAGGGCTTTTCAGATGGCTGGTTTTTACCTTTTGACGAACAGGTAAAAGGAAGTGCTGGCAAAGTTTTGAAGATTTGGCCCATTCGGGACCCCCTAAAGCACTCTACCTCAATCCTAATCCAAATCCTGAAACTTGTAAGCCTTTTGGTCTTGATCTAGAAAGGACCATAGGAATTCCCTTTAAAATTGTAAAAATCATAATAAAATAAGTGGACTACTCATTGCCCAGTTCCCATCCCCCTTGGGGGGATCTGTGTCATTTTCGTGTCATGAAATTTTGATTGCTTTCTGCTTTATTTTATTTTGATTTACTAACCATTAGCTTAGCTAGATTAGTTTAGTTTCCTTTCAGTTATTTTCACTCCGCTTAAAATAAAGAAATTCGACTTTGTATCCCCTAGTATGCTCTTGTGACCATCGCAGGCTTTCCTGATTTGTGGTTAACAATCAGAAAATAGATACTTAGGGACTAGCATAATAGGAAAATCCACCTAAAGCATTATTATCTAAATGAAAGGTTACATTGAAAATACTACGGACTCCGGAGTTAGAGGGGTTCCTAAAGCAGACTATACATCTCCCCCTGTTGGACACCTGGTACTTTTGCTCTGTACACACTTGTGAGGATAATCTTGAAGTGGAACAAATTCTTAGATAGTTCTTTTTGCAATTTACATGGACAAATTCAATCTCAACGTCAATAAACCCACTGTAAGCAACTCATTTTTAATAATTTAAAACTGACCAAGAGCATATGCAAAACATTTCCTTTTTAGTAGCCGTCTTTACTTTTCGACACCGGTCTATTTTGATTCAGTCTTTTACTTATGTGTATGAGTTAATATGTTGGTAGTTTATATTTGCTTTCATATCACTCTTGTGTCAATCAATAAATTCCTAGATTTACTTTTCTATTTAGCTTACTTATCCTTAGTTATTGTTTTAGGGACCACCCTCCTTGGCTTCACTAGGAGTTAGCCTAAACGAAGGAGTCAAGTGTTAAGTGACAACAAACATGACTCGTGAATTTTCCCCAAGGACGCACTCAGTGGCTTGAATATTTCTACCACGTTAACCCGAGGTGTGTATTACGTAGCAACAAGGTGCATGATGTATGAATGAGCCTTGGATGTGTCGTGTTGGACATACATATGTGAGGTGGCTTGCTCATTGATTTCTATACCTTGTATGGATGGTTGTATGGCTATCTTCCTTGGAGCATTGGAGACGTCAACAACAGAATGACATTCTTCACGATGCACACATGGAAAGTGGGTGTCTTGCTTGGAGCACAACTTGTCTTGGAGGAGCGTGTTAGGTCCTTAATGGCGTGGGGAAACTTGGTTACGTGCATGGAGACTTGTGCTTGACTTGAGGATGCCTGGGTTGTGGGAATGATCATGCAGGTGGGGTGGAGTTGAAGTAGTAGATGGCATAGAAGAAGCATTGGAGCTTTGGAAGCTTATGGAGGTGCATTAAAGGAAATTTGGAGTCTAAAATGGGCCTTATAAGAAAACGAGCCAACAATAAATTTTTGTGAGTTGGAATTCAAGAACCAATAGAATTTCAAGAAAATGAGTCAACCATAGTGGTTGAATTGACATATTTGACATAAAAAAAACTACTTTTTTTGTTCGTATTTTCAACATATCTCCCTGTGTTTTTGCTCAAATTTCGATCGAGAAGGCTTGTTGGATGTGGAGTTTAACTCCGCATCCAGCGAGTACCCACACGACATACTTTTGATGGACCTCGCTACCCCAAAAACAAAAAATACCTGAAAAAACACGATGAGCAAAAAAATAGTTTTTTTCTTTCTTCCTCCAAAATTAATAAATATTATTTTATTATTTTCCTTAGGAGACCCATTTTAGACCTCAAATTTCCTCTAATGGAGTGTTGTGTCTCTCTTAAGGTGTTTTCATGCCTTGGAGCCTTGCTTGTTGGACATCTTCACCTTGGAGCTTAACACATGTCACTTGTAGAGGGAGTGCTTCACATGTGGGTCTATCAACTTGTATATAGGTTGCTTGTAGTGGACTAAGTCCACTATTGTATTGTTTACCTCCCTCATCTCAAACACATAAATAGAGAGAGCAGATTGTCATTTGTTGATACTTGAGCAGATTGTCATTTGTTGATACTTGATCGCATGGATTCATTCATCATTCACTTGTACTAGAGATGTGAGGAGTGGAGTGTGTTGTCCGTCGAATGCACACCGTTAACATAAATGTTTTGGACTGCTGTTTCCTTTAGTGGGAAAGGTGTGGCCTTGAGGGCAAGCAAAGAGCCAGGTGCTGTCACCGGATCCCAGCTCCTCCCTTTAAGATAACTCCTAATGAAGCCAAGGGGGGTAGTCCCTATTAGAAGAAAATCTATGGTGTTTAGTCCATGAAAGAAAAGACCAAATCTAGGAGTTAATATGAAATGGATGAAATTAAAGATTACCAATTACTGCAAAAAAGATTTAACTTTAGCAACACTTTAACTCAAATTAGATACACAATATTCAATGATACATTGCGTGATTCACTTATGCAAAAGAACAAAATAGACCAGTGCCAAAATGAAAAGAGTACTTGCAAATGTGGGTTGCTAGTATAGTCTCAATGAAAGTATTGCAGTGCTTCGGTTGTTAAATTTTAGATTATTAAATGAATAATTAAGGGCGTGGGTTAATTGTGGGTTTGGCCCAACAAGTCAAATCCCTTCGAACTGAGTGCTAAAGCGGTAATACCAAGTGTCCAACGGGGCGAGGATGAACCTGCTTAGAGTAGCCCCTTGACTCTATAGTGCTTACCCTTTGCAACCTCCCGAGTTCTCAAGAAAATGACTTGTGTGGATTTCCTTATTGAATCTAATAACTCGTATCTCTTTCTGATACAACCAACTGATCAGAAAAGCTGCAGTGGTGTAGAGCATACGGGGAAGGAGTCTTAATTTATTTTATTAGAGATGTAACAATGAGTTGTTTAGATGATGACCGAAGAGTCTCTTTCACCTTTCGGGTACTCGAGAAAGCAAAGGTGGGATTGATTAAATAAACAAATAAATTGGAAAAGATAAAACTAACACTAAACTCTCCGACAGAGAGCACTCTTGATCCACCTTTCGGTGAGATTCAAGAGATTTTGGATTCATTTTATTACTTAACAAAATGATAAACAAAACTAATTTAAAAAATTAAACTTCTCCAATAGAGAGTGCTCTTGATCCACTTTTCAGTGAGATTCAAGAGGCTTTGGTTCTTTTTATTTTTTGTAGTTTATATAAAGCAAAGAAAGCTTTAAAATAAAATTAAACTAAATGAAGTTTTCCTTTTAACTTTTATGAAAGCAACAATAAGACTAAAGGCTAATCTAACAATTACTTATGCATGCAAATAAGTAAGAAAAGAAATAGAAAAACAAGGACGATACAGGCTTCCCCCAAATGGGAGAAGAGGGGCGTGGGAGCCTTTATTCCACTCGCTTTTTATTGACCTGTTACAATGATTTAAAAAGAAAGAGTGCTTTTGATCCTTGAAAAAAGGGGTCGAAAAGGCCCATAAATACTTGGGAAAGCAAGGGAATGAAGAAGGGAGATGGCAGAGTTAAGTCTGGATGCTCCGACAAGCCTAAAACTCCAAATTTCGGCAGCATGTCCTTCTCTTTTTTCACAGACCTGCTAAAAACCAGCAAGCTAATAGTGCCAAATCAGTGGGTTAGTGCTTAAAAATACATAAAAAAAATACACCCTAGTACTTGCTGAAAAATAGGAAGATTTTATCACTTTAAGTACTAGAAGGGGAAACTAGATCTAAGCTTCTGATCATGAAATGAATCGCTTTCGAGATCTAATTTAAACAAGTAAATAAAATTATGAACTTTTGCATACAATTTACTTGTGTAATGAAAGTAACTAGAAAGAAAAAGATTGTAGTTTTTAGGAAGGAAATAGAAGGAACTCAAGCTCAAGCTTGAACAAGATCGAGGAGGAGAACGCCTGAAAAAAAAAGAAACATTAGATCCAAAATATGTGGTGAAGAAGACAAGATGCATCCGAGCTCCAATCTTACTCCATGCTTGATGATCTGTGTTACCAACATTTTTGTACCATAGTTGGGTTACCTGACGAGCCGCCAGTTGACAAACATGTCCAATGTTTGATTCCAGTGTATCAGTTGATCCGTCTTTGTGTCTAGCCAATTTTTTATTTGAATAATTTTGACCATGGCCCCGCGGGGTTTGTAATAAAATGTGCTAGTAGGGTGTTTCGAGTGGTTCGGTCTCCTAAGACGTAGAATTTCAACTAAGGTATTCCAGGTAGTTTTTTGCCCTTGATAATTATGCTTTGCCTATAGCCGAGTATAATTGACGAGGTTTTCTCCCGCTTCCTCCAAAGCTGGAATGCCCGATTTTGAATTATGGGCCTTGGGAGGTTATTAGAGCCCAACTAAGTGTATATAAACCTAATAGGCATTATTAGAATAGAGCATGGTCATGTCCTAAGTCACTAAGACCATCAAAAAAAATTCGAAAAAATTTTACTAGACGCGTTAAAAAATTATTTTTTAATTTTTTAATTATTTCCCTAAGTTTTTAATTAAATTTTTCCATAAATTAAATCATTCTTGATCGGCGAGCCAGTCAGATCCGACTTTCAGATCATCATTTGGAAACATAACGCATATTTTTCTCAAAAAAGTCATTTTTGGGGAAAAAATTGATTATTTATTAAAAAATGATTATTTTGGAGAAAATCCAAAACTCTCCAAATTAATCCAAATTCAGTGAAATGAAATGCAGAGTGACATGTCAATGGGCATTTATGATGATTGGAGTTATCATATCTTAGCTTCAATCAGCATTCAGTGAGCAATAAAGATATATTCAGTTAACAGTCTTGTCATCTCCAGCTAAACTCTCGAATTGGATGAGATGGAGAGCACTCATTGGTTTGAAGATTTGATCGAGGCAGGGACTGATGTTTACATTATGATCTATTGGCAGTGGCTCCTCCAGACCTAGGTGTGGCTCCTCCTTACCTAGCTCACGCCTTCCTTAGCTTGCTCACGCCCCTCTCTTCTGCTCACGCCCCTCTCTCCTCATGAGGACGTCATCACACGTGTGGGCTCATTAATGGCTTGGTTTCAGTGCTTAGGGTTGGAGTGAAGGCGCCTTGCCTAGGTGGAGGTCTCCCCTCACTCTTAACTCTTCAGTTTCGGTTTGGAGCTCTCAGTTATGTGCCGAACCGGTTAGGTCTAGTTTTCTGGTTTTAGGGTTTTGGTTCTTCTCTTATTGTATAAATAGAGGCTTCTTTAGCTCTATGGGGATGGATCTTTGATTGTAAACTTATTCTGTAAGAATTTGTAATTGCTTATGCTCGTATTTGGAATAAAATCAAGACTTTGGAGGTCCATGCAGCTCAGTACTTGTGGTGAATGAATTTTGTGAGGTGATTTCTGTCCATCTACTTCATTTTAAATGCTCATATATGATCTGATCAATTAGTTTTAGAAGTCTACTGTTTAGAACGTAAAATCTTCCATTTACAGTTGATAAGTTGGTTGATTATGCTATTTTATTTAAGATTTCACGAGCAAGACATATTCAGTTATATTAATGTTGATGAATCTTCATATTTTTTTAGCATGTTAGTTGATTGATCTCACTCGGTTTTTTGAAGTGTTTTGATCTTGGACGGGATCTACCATCTTGGAGAAGGGTGTGAGCTCGGTTGCATCTAGCTCATCTTCAAGATCACAAGTTTTTCTTTTAACACTGGTTTCTCTGCAGGATCTACAATAACTTGGATTTTTCCAAGAAGGAGGCTTTAGGAGTTGTTGTTTGCTTCAAGTTCCATCTCATAAAATCTTTTTTAAGTTTGTACTCTGGTTACCGGTTACTTAGGAAGCCCTGGCTTACCTCTTTCCATCCTTTTGCTTCCATTTCATTGCCTTATTTGACTTGCTTTTCCTCCTTCCTCTTCGCTGCCCTCTTTTCCTTTGTCTTCACTCAGTTTGCAGCCCTCTTTCTTGCCTTTGGACAGCCCTCTTTTTTACTGTTTGCTGCCCTATTTCTTGCCTTTGGATAGCCCTCTTTCTTGCCTTTCGGACAGCCCTTTTTATCCTTTTCTCTCTCCCTTTCCTTAGTCTTTTCTCCTCTCTTTTTCCTCCTCTTTCACCGCTGATTTTTACCCCTCTTTGAGAGTTTAGTTTGTAATTTTATGTCTTTAATTTTTTGACTAACATATAACGTTTGAATTGTGTAAAGCTCTTACTTGTAGGAAGAATCAAGAAAATCCCAAAGGCTAAAGGCAAGCAAGGAAGCAAGCAAGAAGCAAAAAAGACATCATTTTCCCTCTTCTTTCCATCCCTTTCTCCCCCTGTTCTTTCCGGAAAAGGCAAAAGCAAAGTCATCAAAAATTGTAAAAATTAATAAAGAGCGAGTGGGATTATGGCTCCCACACCCCTCTTCCCCCATTTGGGGGAAGCCTATATCGTCTCATTGTCATGCTTTTTCCTTTTTGTTTAATAAACTGCAAATGGTAGAGTAGGATAAGATAATTGCATAATCATAAGTAAGTTAGTTTATGTTTCGAAAATGAAGAAAAATGTCGATTTGATTGTTTACTTAAACATTGCATAATTTCTTTTCTATTTACTTACCCCCTTGCTTTCCCGATTAGGGCCCTAAAAAGCTTGAAAGAGACTCTTGGGTAGTTAGATTTTTTATGTTTTTATCTCTTTCAAGTTTAAAGAATTAATTAAGTCTCTTGAACTTGCAGTAACACAAGTCAAGAGCACTCTCTATCGGAGAGCATACTTAGAACTGCATACCCCTGCATTAGGCATCTTAAATTAGCTAAGTCTCTTGAACCACTGTCATAAGATGGGGTCAAGAGCGCTCTCTGTCGGAAAGTATTAATCAATTAACTTAATAAAATTTGCAACACACACCCCCTAATTAATTAACTTTGTTCTCTCCTTGCCTCAAAATCGAAGTACCCAGAAATGACACTGGATCTCTAATCTTGCAAGAATAACTTAATAAAATTTAAAACCCCGTAACCAATGCATTGGCATTGTAGGGAATTTTCTAAAGTACTTCTTAGTAGAGGCGCTGAAACCCCCACTGTCTAAGCTTCTCAACTAGCTGGTCAATCTCTGCGATACCAGCCTAGGATACTGGGCGAGCCCGACATGTCTTCAACGGAGTAAACTTGGAATATTCTCCCGGCTTTTTGACAAACCTTCATTGACACCCTAATCAAGAGCACCTAAATTTTTTTTAAACTACCAAGAGCACTCGCACAACCTAATATTCACTAGTTTGATTTCTAGACTTGTTATTTAATTCTCTTGTGCATTTTAGTATTTTGACTCCATAAGGCACTGGTCCTTTGTTAATTTGCATAATTATGTTATATTGATCAATTGTCTGTGGTTTGTTATAATCTCTATCTGTGAATGCATAATTAGCTAAGTCTAGAATCATTCTTATCTTTTAATCTTCTGCTAGCAACGTGGATTGCTTTTGATTTGTGTCATACTCAGAATAAATAAACACTTCTAATCATAATAACTCCTAAACAACACCCATCCCAATCCCTAACCAACTAAAACACTTTAACTACATTGAGCCTTAGAAAACTCTTTGTTAGGGACTACCCTCCTTGGCTTCGTTAGGAGTTAGCCTAAACGGAGGAGCTAAGAGTAGGTGACAGTACCTAGCTATATGCTTGCCCCCAAGGTCACACCTCTCCCACTTTCCTAAGTGAGGAGACAGCTTTCGGAAAGTTTCTACTGCTGGTGTGCAATCGGCGGACAACATCTTTTGACGCCGTTGCCGAGGACAAATTTTTTGTTCCTGGACGACCTTAGTTTTCTAGTTTTTACCTTTTTGATAGATTTTTAGTTCAATCACCTTGCTGATCTTAGACTTGAAATCCATCTGGCGACTCCATTGTCATTAATTTTACCAAGGTATTCAACTAGAAGAAACTCTGAAGGTTTACTTAGGTTTATCCCTGACCCTGAAAAGGTTTATAGGAGAAGGCTAAATAAACTTACTTCTCGTAGGATCCTTGAGGATCTCGGATCTCAGTCTTTATCAGATATCCATAGTTTATTTTTAGAAACTAATACCTCTGTTTCCGACATAATGGGTGAGTATTTTACTCAGCTCAACTTTTCTTAGATAGCAGGTCAACCACACTGATGCCACTATCTTTGCCATGCACCTCAAGAACTTTTCTAGGTGCATCAATGCTTATGTCAGTGATCCTGTTAGCCAACATGATGACGTATACATGAAGTTATTTGCTCTATCTTTGGATGGAAAGGCCAGCGATTGGTATAACAATTTACCGGATAATGCTTTTGATACTCTAGCTACCTTCAAAATCGCTTTCACCAACAAGTTCGGTGAAAAGAAATAACCTTGGCATCAACTTGCGTCCTTGACCAACATAAAAAAGAAGGATACGAAAACAATGGACGAGTTCAATACTAGGTTCACTGAATTGTCAAAAGCCATCCCTACTGCTTATGCCCCAACTACACCAACCATTCTGGTCTATTACATTGGGGCACTTAGTGGCAAAATGCAATACCAGATCAGAGACAAGGAGCCTGCTAACTTGCTCCAAGCTCAGGAAATGGTAATTAAAATTGATTTGAACATGCAGTCATCTGGTGAATCTAACCTCTAGGGTTATTCAAGGTCTTCAACTCCTTTGAAAATTAATGAACCTAAAGACAAGGATCCTTTATCAGCTATGAAGGATGCCCATGAAAAGCAGATGATTGAAATGAAAAGGGAGATGAAGAAAAACATGGAGGAAGCAGAACAGAAACACTTAGCGCAGTTGAAGGAGATACAAAATAGGGTGATAACGATGGAAAGAACTCAAACTCAGCCTGCTCCTAGAATCTTTCCTGCCAAGCCAACTTGGCAAAGAAAGCCTCCCAACCATGAGCAGAGGCCTCCTCATCAGCTAGAGGCCGCTAACATGGTTGAACAGTATAAACCATTTTGCAGAGCATGCAGAGATTTCCATGAGAAATTTGGCTGCCACTATGCATGCTATGTTCAGGAACATGGTCACCTTGAAGGTTGTGGTCCTAATACATCGACAAGCGAGCCTGATTTTATCAATAACATAGATGACATCCCTAGCATCTCCATAGGAAATTGGCCACAGGTCAACCGTTATGAAAAGAAAGTTGACAACTTAACTCAATACTATGGTGAGATGCCTCTAGCCGAGCAGATCAACAGCACTCAAAATTTCAAGGGAATAACTTATCAAAGAAAAGGGTCTTCTACACAGAATATTCCTAAGGTAACAGCTCCTAATCCTCCCAAAGACGTAGAAACTAAAGAAATTGTTGATTTAAGTTTTGACTTAGGTAATTGGCTAGCAAATACAAAAGTCCATGTTCCAGTCCTTGAATTATGTAAAATCTCTGGCCAAAGAGAGAGACTTTTGAAAATCCTCAACCCTCCAAGTAATGTTGATCCTCAAATTGAAGAAAGTCCTTCAAATCCTGCGAAGCCCGTTACCCTTGAGAAGGTCACTTTTTCTGATACCGTGGAGCGAACTTCAAATAATGTCTTTGCCGATCCACCTATAGTTCTACATACTAGGGACCTAAGAAAAGAAGACCATCCCCCTTTTTACGTATCATTGATGATGGGTGATCTTCTTCTACACAATTGTATGTTAGACTCGGGATCTAGTTCCAGCATCATGACCAAAAAAGTCATGTAGCAGCTTGACTTAAGAACTACAAGGCCATACCAGAATGTATGTGCCATGGACTCTAGACCGGTTAAAGTTGAAGGGATGATTGAGAACTAGTTAGTTAGATTGGCTAAATATCCGGATATCCAAATCACCATGGACATTCTTATTATTGATGTTCCGGACAAATGGGGGATGTTGCTTTCTAGGAAATGAGGTGCCACTTTGGAAGGATCAATCCAAATGGATTGGACCTATGCCACTGCACCAACATCGGAGTTTTCACTTGTTAAGTTGTATTCTGAAAAGGAAAAAAGACACCATGTTGAAAACCCTCAAAGACCATTGAATGAGTATGCTTACCACATTGATGAAAATGGTACCTATCAAATAAAATCCACCTTCTTGGAACCCCTCCAAGAAGAAATAAAGACTGAAAAGCTTAGTGAATTATGGAGAATGAATTTTGATGGTGCCTACTCTAGAACAAGCAAGGGGGCTGGTGTTGTCATTATTTCACTAGAGGGTAAAGTTTTCAACTTTGCTTTCAGAATGGAATTTGAAGCAACTAACAATGTGGCAGAGTATAAGGCACTTCTACTGGGCATTGAGATTGCCAAGGACATGGGGATCAAGTTGCTTAGTATTAAAGGGGATTCTGACTTAGTTGTCCAACAAGTTAAGGGTCAGTTTGCATGTAAGTGTCAAAGACTTAAAAAATATAGAAATGCAATCTGAAATACAATGGAATTCTTTGATGCCCTTAATATAGAAGCAATCCCTAGAGATCAGAATAGTGCCTCCAATAAGCTTGCAGTTTCAGCGTCAACTCTTCAGCCATTGGATGAGATGTTAGAGGGGGATTGTCCTTTAGAGATTAACTTTACACCTTTTGTTCCTGATAATGTTGAACATTGGCAGGTCTTCAAAGATGATGAGCAAATTTTGAGATTTATTCATAATGTCGATGAATTCCTAAACTTTAAAGTAAATGATCAAGAGGAAGATAAAGAATATTATGGAGAAGGCAACCAGTTTAATAATCCTGTCCCACGTGGTCTAGTTTCCTTAGAAAACATCTTTGACAGACAGGACAGAAGAAAGAGCAATGTTGAGCAAATGAAACCGAGGGGATTACATTGAAATCAACATTGGGACGGAAACCGAACCTAAAATTATAAAAATTGGAAAAGGTACTTCCGAAAAAGAAAGGAACAGCCTCATAAACTTGGTCAAAGAGTATAGGGATGTATTTGCCTTTACTTATGATGAGCTCAAAGCCTATAGGGAAGATGCATTTCAACATACTATTCCCTTGAAACCATAATGTCAAAAAGGCAAGCCTTTCAGACAAAAACTTAGGCAAATAAATCCTAAGTTAGCACCAATCATTAAAAAGGAGTTAGAAAAAATGTTAGCAGCAGGAATAATAGCTCCTACAAGACATTCAACATGATGTTCTAACTTGGTGGTAGTTAGAAAGAAGAACTGGAGTTTAAGGATATGTATAGATTTCAGAAATCTAAACATAGCATGTCAGAAGGACAATTACCCCCTCCCCAACATGGAGACCCTCCTCCAACGGGTCACTGGATCAAGCATGATGTCGATGCTATATGGTTTTTCTGGCTATAATCAAGTTGTCATTCAAGAGGAAGATAGGCATAAAACCACTTTCACAACTCCTTGGGGCACTTTTGAATATCTGAGAATGCCCTTTGGCCTTTTAAACGCAGGAGCTACTTTCCAAAGGGCCATGTATTATGCTTTCAAGGAGTTGATTGGTAAAATCATTAAAATCTATCAAGATGATCTCACTGTTTTTTTGAAAGAAAGATCCAGCCATGTTGATCATCTTAGGCAGATTTTCGAGCGATGTAGGAAGTATGGCATTTCTTTGAATCCGGCTAAGTTAGTTTTGGGCATAGAAGAGGGAAAACTCTTAGGACACCTCATCAATAAGGACAGTGTCAAAATTGATCCTGAAAGAGTAGAGGCCATAAGAAAGATTTCCCTACCTAAGAATGTTAAAGCCCTCTAGTCCTTCAATGGTCATATAAATTTTATCAAAAGATTTATCCCCAACTTGGCCGAATTAATGAAACCTATGCAGGCCTTCGTGAAGAAAGATGCCAAGTTAGTGTGGACCAATGAAGGAAAGAAAGCCTTTGATTCTATAAAGAATGCCATTACCAGGTCTCCAGTCTTAGTTAGCCCAGATTACGCAAAAGATTTTATGATCTTTTCATTTGCTTCTAAAGACACTATTGCCGATGTGTTGCTCCAAAAGAACTTCGAAGGGTTCGAGCAACCTATAGCATTTATGAGTAGAGCCTTGCAGAATTCCGAACTAAAGTATACCATCATGGAGAAGCAGGCTTATGCCTTGGTCAAATCTTTGAAACATTTCAGGACCTATATTGGATATTCTAAGGTTATTGGATATGTTCCCTATACTGCAGTTAAACATATCCTATCTCAAAAAGATTGTTTAGGAATAAGGGGTACATGGGTGTCCAAGATCCAGGAATATGACCTTGAAATAAAGCCCACTAAATTAATCAAGGGACAAGGCCTTGCTAGAATGCTTACTCAGAATAATGAAGAACCCATTGAAATGATTGTAGAAAATAATATCCCTCAGCCTACCATGACTCCTGCCCTTCAAGAGCTTGATAATCATTGGTATTCCGACATCATTTTCTTTCTTCTCCATCTCACTTGCCCTGATCACCTCAAAGGTCACAAGCATAGGGCTTTGAGACTTAAGACTACTAGGTATTGCCTCACCCAAGAGGGTTTGGGTTGGAGGAACCCAGATGGTATCATACTTAGGTGCATCAACGAACAGGACTCCAAGAAGATTTCAGCAAAGTTTCACTCAGGATTTTGTGGAGGCCATTATGCAACAAATACAACTGCCCATAAAATCTTGAGAGCTGGTTACTATTGGCCCACTATTTTTTCATATACTCACAAGCATGTCAAGTGTTGCCAAGAGTATCAACTTTTCACTAGGAAGCAGCAGTTAGCAGCTCTTCCCCTTACTCCGATTGTGGTCCTTGCCCCTTTTCAT
>LPNX010899498.1:0-40125 GCA_001517045.1 Pseudotsuga menziesii | reverse complement strand
GAGATGCCACCACCTAGTGCGACTGCGAGGCCCCGTGGAGGGCCCCCCTTGAGTACAGTTGTACCAGTACCTGCATTAGAGGGACCTTCACAGTTAGCTGCTTCACCTTCACAGTCACTACCACCTCGCGTACCCCCACGAGGCAATCGCGGTGGTGGAAGTGGAAGGACTTCGAGGAGATAGGAGTAGGAGAAATAGATTGTTTTTCAGTTTACTAGTCTACTAGATTTCAGTTTAATTATCATTGTAGTACTTATGCAAATAGCCAATTTTTGTAAACAAAACTATTTGGCCATGGCTCATGTTGACAATTGGTGGATAACCTTTTTCATTCCACAAGTTAATGATGTACTTCCCTCTTATATGGTTCTAAAGTTTTTATGTTTGTAATTGCTAGAATCTATATGGTTTCTATTTGTATTTGTAAAATGTATTTCAATTTGTTACTTTGTATTTTGTAATTGTTAGCAGCTAGATGGTTGATGCTTGAATGATTATTCATTAATTTACTACGTAGTATGGATGGAATGATGGATAATATGGAATTTAGATGGCATTTCATATATTGGAAGTATCACAAACATACATGTTTCATAAATTTTGCATCTAGTTTGACATTCTACATGTTTTCTTTTGAATATATATATATTTATATATATATATATAAAAACGCTTCCGACCACGCTTCGCTTCCGGCCATTTTTTGAAAAACACGCTTCCGTGCACCCGCTTCCCGCACCCGCACCCGCTTCGCTTCCACGCTTTGGCAACACTGTTCAGGATGTTAAGTGAGTATGGCACGAAATAGTCAGAAATGGAGCAGAGGATCAATCAAATTATAGAGTTGGATGAATCTAGAAGAGCTGCCCTTGATCACTCACTCAGACATCAAGAAAGCATGAAGGGCACTTTTGATAAGTCAGCTAGGCCGAGAGCTTTCCAAATAGGAGATACTGTTCTCTTATGGGATAAGAGAAGGGAGAAGCCTGAGAAGCATGGGAAATTTGACAGCCTTTGGAAAGGCTTGTGTATCATCTGCGACACGGCTAGCACCAATTCTTTTATCCTTAACACCATGGATGGAGAAATATTAAACCTGCCCATGAATGGCCAACACTTGAAGCCCTTTTATCGAAACAACCTCCAAGATGACCAAGGGGTCATCCCAGGGCTTCTCTAAACCCATCCTTGGTGCATTTTTATGTACTTTATTTTTGTATCATATGTTATGTACCATACCCATGTAGAATGCTGTATCAAAATTTCTTGTTTTTGTATATTAGCATTTGTATTATATTTTCACTTATACATGCTGAAAAAGAAAAAAGTTTATTTCATGTATTTTATTTTGAAAAAGCAAAAATATTTTTCTGGTATTTCATCATGGCATATTTTTATCATATACATGGGCTTGAGACACTTCTGTTTACATGCAGGTACCAGAGATTCCAGGATTCTCAGGCACTCTTTTTTATCAATAGATCAAGCAAGTACCTGTCCCACAGTTGGAGCCAGATGTTACCAACATTTTTGTACCATAGTTGGGTTACCTAAGGAACCACCGGTTGACAAACATGTCCAATGTTTGATTCCAGTGTATCAATTGATCCATCTTTGTGTCTAGCCAGTTTTTTATTTGAATAATTCTAACCATGGCCCCGCGGGATTTGTAATAAAATGTGCTAGTCGGGTGTTTTGAGTGGTTCAATCTACTAAGACGTAGAATTTCAACTAAGGTATTCCAGGCAGTTTTTTGCCCTTGACAATTATGCCATGCCTATAGCCGAGCATAATTGACGAGGTTTTCTCCCACTTCCTCCAAAGCTGGAATGCCCGATTTTGAATTCTGGGCCTTGGGAGGTTATTAGAGCCCAACTAAGTGTATATAAACCTACTAGGCATTATTAGAATAGAGCATGGTCATTTCCTAAGTCAATAGGACCATAAAAAAAAATTCGAAAAATTTTTACCGGACGCGTTAAAAAATTATTTTTTAATTTTTTAATTATTTCCCTAAGTTTTTAATTAATTTTTTCCATAAATTAAATGGAAAAATTCAATTTGTAATAAGTTAGTCATCCGGACCCCGAATTCATTGATTGAAGGCTCTAATCTTAAGCCAAAAATCATTCTTGATCGGCCAACCAGTCAGATCGAACTTTCAGATCATCATTCAGACACATAACGCATATTTTCTCAAAAAAATCATTTTTGGAGAAAAAATTGATTATTTATTAAAAAATGATTATTTTGGAGAAAATCCAAAACTCTCCAAATTAATCCAAACTTAGTGAAATGAAATGCAGAGTGACATGTCAGTGGGCATTTATGATGATTGGAGTTATCATAACTCAGCTTCAGTCAGCATTCAGTGAGAAATAAAGATATATTCAGTTAACGATCTTGTCATCTCCAGCGAAACTCTCGAATTGGATGAGATGGAGAGCACTCATTGGTTTGATGATTTGATCGAGGCAGGGACTGATGTTTACATTATGATCTATTGGTAGTGGCTCCTCCAGACCTAGGTGTGGCTCCTCCTTGCCTAGCTCACGCCTTCCTTAGCTTGCTCACGCCCCTCTCTTCTGCTCATGCCCCTCTCTCCTCATGAAGGCGTCATCACACGTGTGGGCTCATTAATGGCTTGGTTTCAGTGCTTAGGGTTGGGGTGGGGGTGCCTTGCCTAGGTGGAGGCCTCCCCTCACACTCAACTCTTCAGTTTCGGTCCGAAGCTCTCAATTATGTGCCGATCCGGTTAGGTATGGTTTTCTGGTTTTAGGGTTTTGGTTCTTCTCTCATTGTATAAATAGAGGCTTCTTTAACTCTATGGGGATGGATCTTTAATTGTAAACTTACTTTGTAAAAATTTGTGATTGCTTATGCTCATATTTGGAATAAAATCAAGACTTTGGAAGTCCATGCAGCTCAGTACTTGTGGTGAATGAATTTTGCGAGGTGATTTCTGTCCATATATTTCATTTTAAATGCTCATATATGATTTGATCAATTAGTTTTAAAAGTCTACTGTTTAGAACGTAAAATCTTCCATTTACAGTTGATAAGTTGGTTGATTATGCTATTTTATTTAACATTTCATGAGCAAGACATATTCAGTTATATTAATGTTGATGAATCTTCATATTTTTTTAACATGTTAGTTGATTGATCTCACTAGGTTTTTTGAAGTGTTTTGATCTTGGACAGGATCTGCCATCTTGGAAAAGGGTGTTAGCTCGATTGCATCTAGCTAATCTTCAAGATCACAAGTTTTTCTTTTAACACTGGTTTCTCTGCAGGATCTACAATAACTTGGATTTTTCCAAGAAGGAGGCTTTAGGAGTTGTTGTTTGCTTCAAGTTCCATCTCATAAAATCTTTTTTAAGTTTGTACTTTGGTTACCGGTTACTTAGGAAGCCCTGGCTTACCTCTTTCCATCCTTTGGCTTCCCTTTCATTTCCTTATTTGACTTGCTTTTCTTCCTTCCTCTTCACTGCCCTCTTTTCCTTTGTCTTCACTCAGTTTGCAGCCCTCGTTTAACTAGTTTGCAGCCCTCTTTTAACTAGTTTGCAGCCCTCTTTTTACTGTTTTGCAGCTCTCTTTCTTGCCTTTGGACAGCCCTCTTTTTTACTGTTTGCTTCCCTCTTTCTTGCCTTTTGGACAGCCCTTTTTATCCTTTTCTCTCTCCCTTTCCTTAGTCTTTTCTCCTCTCTTTTTCCTCCTTTTTCACCGCTAATTTGTACCCCTCTTTGAGAGTTTAGTTTGTAGTTTTATGTCTTTAATTTTTTTCCTAACATATAACGTTTGAATTGTTTAAAGCTCTTACTTGCAGGAAGAATCGAGAAAAGCCCAAAGGCTAAAGGCAAGCAAGGAAGCAAGCAAAAAGCAAAAAAGACAACATTTTCCCTTTTCTTTCCATCCCTTTCTCTCCCTGTTCTTTCAGGAAAAGGCAAAAGCAAAGTCATCAAAAATTGTAAAAATTAATAAAGAGCGAGTGGGATTACGGCTCCCACACCCCTTTTCCCCCATTTGGGGGAAGCCTATCGTCCCATTGTCATGCTTTTTCCTTTTTGTTTAATAAACTGCTAATGGTAGAGTAGGATAGGATAATTACATAATCATAAGTAAGTTAGTTTATGTTTCAAAAATGAAGAAAAATGTTGATTTGATTGTTTACTTAAACATTGCATAATTTCTTTTCTGTTTACTTACCCCCTTGCTTTCCCGATTAGGGCCCTAAAAAGCCTGAAAGAGACTCTTGGGTAGTTAGATTTTTTATGTTTTTATCTCTTTCAAGTTTAACGAATTAATTAAGTCTCTTGAACTTGCAGTAACACAAGTCAAGAGCATTCTCTATTGGAGAGCATACTTAGAACTGCATACCCCTGCATTAGGCATCTTAGATTAGCTAAGTCTCTTGAACCACTGTCATAAGACGGAGTCAAGAGTGCTCTTTCTCGGAGAGTCTTAATCAATTAACTTAATAAAATTTGCAACACACACCCCCTAATTAATTAACTTCGTTCCCTCCTTGCCGGAGTATGCTCTGACCGACCTTAAAATCGGAGTACCCAGAAACGACACTGGATCTCTAATCTTGCAAGAATAACTTAATAAAATTTAAAACCCCGTAACCAATGCACCGGCGTTGTAGGGAATTTTCTAAAGTACTTCTTAGCAGAGGCGCCGGAACCCCCGCTGTGTAAGCTTCTCAGCTAGCTGGTCAATCTCTGCGATACCAACCTGGGATACTGGGCGGGCCCGACATGTCTTCAACGAAATGAACTTGGAATATTCTCTCGGATTTTCGACAAACCTTCGTTGACACCCTAATCAAGAGCACCTAAAATTCTTAAAAAACTACCAAGAGCACCCGCACAACCTAATATTCACTAGTTTGATTTATAGACTTGTTATTTAATTCTCTTGTGCATTTCAGTATTTTAACTCCTTAAGGCACTGGTCCTTTGTTAATCTACATAATTATCTTATTTTGATCAATTGTCTGTGGTTTGTTATAATCTCTATCTGTGAATGCATAATTAGCTAAGTCTGGAATCATTCTTATCTTTTAATCTCCTGCTAGCAACGTGGATTGCTTTTGATTTATGTGTCATACTCAGAATAAATAAACACTTCTAATCATAATAACTCCTAAACAACACCCATCCGCATCCGTAAACAACTAAAACACGTTAACCACATTGAGTCTTAGAAAACTCTTTGTTAGGGACTACCCCCCTTGGCTTCGTTAGGAGTTAGCCCAAATGGAGGAGCTAGGAGTAGGTGACAGCACCTAGCTCTGTGCTTTCCCCCAAGGTCACACCTCTCCCACTTTCCTAAGTGAGGAGATAGCTTTAAGAAAGTTTCTGCTGCTGGTGTGCAATCGGCGAACAACAATCTGCACAGCTAAAGGACCCTTCAAACAAGTGATTAAATCTAGTATGGCAGGTTAAATAAAATCAAAAGTGCAGACGTATAACCAACTACAACATGCAACTCTTATATCTTAGATAACTATTCATAAATAAACAAATTGACACTTCAAATGTCTATTCTATGGATTAGCATATAATCTTCTTAGCTAGATAATCAATACTTGCATAAAAGGAAAAATAACAATGCATATATCACCTCGGTTATTTAATCAAACATTCACAACAATTAGAGTTCTTGCACCATCAATCTGACCTCCAAAGTCTCAACTTTATTCATAAAAATATAAGCAATTACAATTTACATGAGCAGAGGTCCCTTGCTTCCGTCCCTAATGAGGAAGAAGGCCTCGTAATTATACAAAAACCAAGCCCCAGGGCAGAATTTATGAACTGAAATTCAACTCAGCATGTAACTGAGTTGAAGTGAACCTGAACTGAGTCGAACCCCTGTTGAAGTGAAGAGGAACTGACCCCCTCCACCCACCATGTGCCAACACATCACCAAACTCACCAATCCAAATCGGCGTCTCCTTCTCCCCTCACGCGGATGTACGGAATCTCTATATGGTTGACGTCACCATAACTCATGATTTGCGAGCTCTCAAATGAATGGACCAAGCTTTAGAATAATTTAAAGTTTAAAATCATACGAGAGGGGGTCCACTATCCACCCATTCGTATCCACCCATGAGCTAGCGTGAGCTCTCCCTTGTAGACGCTGACGTCATCCACTAAACACATAAAACAAACTCACATGGTGTGCAATACTAGATCATGGTTTATAATATTAACTTAATTTCTTTAAGTGGATGGGTCCCCCCAATCCCACTCATCACTACCACATAAGCGTGAGTTCCATCAATGCTAACGTCACACTCATCGTTCACATCATCCTCCTTTCATATTAATTCGACTTCACCTTTTTTGATCAAAAGTTCTAACTCAAACCATGTGGAAGAGGGTCGTATGACTTTTTTGACCACATGCCAAGCCATCCCCACCAATAAAATATTCAATTTTGACTTTTTAATATTTGGACTTTAGTGCATTTTGTCCAAATTTAGCATTTAAATGCTACTCTAATGCTCAGTTAGCCGATTGATGTCTTTCAGGATGATTCAATTGGCTGAAACATAGTGAAATTGGCCCCTGGGGTAAAGATGTTGCTCCGGGCTTGAAAATGAGCCCAACCACACCAAAAACGGACTCCGGATCACATATTTTTTACATTTTGAATTTTTTCTTTTAAACCCTTAAAAATGGCTTAAAACAAAAAAAAATATTTTTTCTCGGAATCAAACAAAATTCTAGGGGTACCTAGTACATCTTCATATGACTCAATCGGAATGCCTAGCATGTTGAAAAACACTAACACGAAGGATCTAATAACCTCCTAAGGCCGAAACACCAAGGCAACTACCCCAACTTTGGAGGTGTGAGTGAAAAACTCAAAAATTATTAGTCTTTTGTTCAACAACCAATAATAACCAAGGGAAAAAACACTCTGGTCTATTCGGCTTGATGCTTAAGTCCGGGAAGTCGAGCCTTTTACAAAAAATTAAATGCTAGGACATTTTTTACAATTTCCCCGAGGGGGTATGAACATGTATTTACAAAAAGTAAAAAGTTTAGCCAAAAACTGGCCAACTTTGGAGCACACTGAACTTCTGAACTATGGAGATGAGCATTCATCATGCTCGATATCTGGCGGATCAATAGGAAGCTCAACTATTGTACAAAATAGTTGGTAACAGAGTGCACTAGTCTCTTTCTTATATTCTCTTCATTGTATTACCACTCATTGTCTTGGAGTGCTAGAGTCCTTGGAGAAGTTCAAGGATAACTCTAGGGTTGGAGTTTTAACCTAAGGAGGAAAAGAATATAGGATTTGTAATAAACCCTAGAGAGTAAAAAAAGCTATGCTCTTGTATCTCTTTTGAGAGAAGACAAGGGTTTTGAAAACCCTAGTGCTACTTTTTATGCTTAGTAGGAGACAAGAAGGTGCCTTGCACACTTGTGGGATGCAAGTGTAGTAGTCAAAGAGGGTCTTTTGTGAATAAACCAACTTTAGTTAAGAGTGATTTCTAGTTAAGAGGAGTTGGTGGCAAGGTTTTTCATGGTTTCCCTAGCTAAGGTTTAGAGAACATGATATTGCACCAACTTGTGATAAGCTAAGTATGGATCTCCGTAATATCCCAATACTGATATTCTCTAATGTTCTATCATAGTACTGACTTCCACACTCAATCTCATACAAATTTGCAAAATAACTGTGCATGCAAACTCGCCATGCAAAAATGCCCTAAAATATAGCTCAATTAGGGTTAGGGTTTTGCAGAGAGAAATTAACACTTAACACTGATATTCCGGTTAATAATGACTCCAGAGATAGCTGCATGCATAAGGATCTGGATGGGTGGTCTAATAATGCTTTTTTCCTCTGGTGTTACCGCCCCGCAGTACTATAAGCACCCTCCAGACTAAAGGTGACTTTTTGTAGGAGGAGAGGTCCGTTCGGGCTGAAACTTTCTGAGCTTGTCCATCTGTTGATGCTGGAGAGATGGACTGACACATGCGGAGGTTTGGCTGCCTCTAAGTGCCCTAGCGAATTGATTGGTAGTTTTGCTGCTCACGCCCCCAACTAATCTGTTTGGCTGGTAGCTGCTCCAGGTGAGCAAACTGATGGCTGATAATCACTGCATACCGTAGGATAGGCCTACTGAGAAAGAGGAAGCTGACATGCAGAGGAAAGACTAGGTTTTGTGGTCCCAACAAATCAATCTACGTTTTCCCTGCTACTTTCGGCTTCAAAACATGGATCTGTTAATAACCCTTCGGAATGTGTCGGATCTCCAAATACTGTAGTATATGATGGATGCAATGGATAAACCTGGATGATCTATCCCAATAAGAGACTAGGGCAGATATCTCACTGCCGAACCATTGCTAGCTGAAGACACCGTCTCCAACATCAACTACCGCGGCTGCACGCTGTGCTGCTACCTGAAACTCCAAAATCAATCAACAATAACAATAGACATCTTCTTTGGTTTCATAACCCTCCTAAATAGAGTCTCATGTACTTTTAGGGTTTGCATGTCACTTTTAGGGTTTTCGCTTCACTTTTGAATGCATGCAATTCTATTTTGATGTTGACTTTTAAGCCTAAAGAAACAAGGATTCTTTTATCCGACTGATGACTTGACACTGAAGGAATGTCTTGTTCTGCTCTAAGTATCAAATTCGCTCAGTCAATTCCCTCTCATGCAGTACCCGCTCGAACCTATGGGAATTAAGTAGGTTAGCGAGTGTTTTTGGATGCTTAATTAGAGGGGGACATTATAGTCCTCCCTCCTTGAAATTGCTTGTCCTCAAGCAACTGCAAACTAGGATGCTCCAATACCTTTTCTCCTTCCCATATGGCATCCTCCATAGGTAATTCCTTCCATTTCACCAGATATTCTCGAATCACCCTGTTTCAGAGCTTCCTTTCTCGCACCTATAGGATTTGCTCTGGAATCAGTACCAGTAGCCCTTCATCATCTAAGGGAGTTAACTCAGTGGATGGACCAATGTGTTGTCCTAATGTTTTCTTGAGACTGGACACATGAAATACATTGTGAATCTTGCTTTCCTCTAGGAGCTCTAGCTCATAAGCCACCTTTCCAACCTTTCGAATCACCTTGTAAGGACCATAGAAGCGAGGTTTTAGTTTTTCCGCTCCATTCTTCTTGAGGGAAGATTGCCTGTATGGTTGTCGCTGTAAATATACCAGATCTCCTACCTCGAAGCTCCTCTCAACCGTGTGTATGTCTATGTATAGTTTTTGCTGATTCTGTGCCGACTGTAAATTCTCTCTCAGGATCTTAAGGATATCCTGACTAACCTGTATCCAATCTTTGGCCTTGGGTGCTCTACTGTCTCCAAAAGCTAGATCTGCGAAGCTCAGTGCCTCATAGCCATATAATGCTTTAAAAGATGTCATCCAAATAGACATATGGTTGGTGGTATCGTAGTAGTATTCCCCTAAGTGTAGCCCCTTAATCCATGTCCTCTTTTGGCCTGCTACATAATTGCGCAGATACCCTTCAACCCACTTGTTGAAAATCTCGGTCTATCTGTCACTTTGCGGGTGATAGCTTGTACTTGTAGTGAGTTCCATCCCTACCAATCTGAATAGCTCCTGCTAGAAGGCACTGGTGAATTTACTATCCCGATCACTAACAATGGTCTTGGGTAGCCCATGTAATATGAAGACCTCTCTGAAAAATAACTTGGCTACCTGGGCTGCGGACTAATCATATGAGATAGCAAAGAAATGGGCGAATTTGGTTAGTCGATCAACCACGACATATAAGCAATCTCGCCCTTGGACCTTGGGCAACCCTGTAATGAAGTCCATGGAGATACTTTCCTACTTATGCTCCAGAATTGGTAGTGGCTAAAGTAACCCTGCTGGATGGATATGCTCGACCTTGTTCTGCTGAAAAATGCTACATTCCCGTATGTGCTGCATAACCTCGCCCTTGAGACCCTTCCATGAGAACCTCTCTCGAATCTGCCTATAGGTCTTCAAGAAACCCTGATGTCCTGATAATGGAGAGTCATGTGACACCTGTATGATCTTCTCTTTTAAGGCCGATTCTGGGACGAGGTATCCTGCTCTTGTAATATATGATGTCATCAATAATTCTGTACCTGTCATCCTGAATCTATCCATCCAATAATTCGCAAGAAAATTTATTTTTGGAGTATTCTACTAAGAGAAGAGACCTCCAATCTGTGGATATACTCATGAGAGATAATGAAGCAAGTTGTCTGGATAATGCACCAGCTACTATATTGTTCTTACCATTCACATACTCTATCTCAAAATCGTAGGCTTGAACCTTGCTGACCCATTTCTGTTCGCGCTCATTCAGCTCCTTCTGCTCCAAGAAGTACTTGAGGTTGTTATGATCTGTTTTGATTTTGAACTTGCCGCCCACCAGGTACTGTCTGAATTTAGTGAGAGCATGTAAAATGGCTAGCATCTCCTTGCCATATATGGAGTAGTGGCGCTCATAGTTTTTCAGTTTCCTGCTCTCGAATGCAATTGGGTGATGGTTTCGCATCAGTACTGCCCCTAGCCCTTCCCCTGATGCATCGCATTCTACTACAAATGGCTGTGAGAAGTTTGGTAGTGCTAAAATTGGGAAAGAACTCATGATGACTTTCATCTCCTCAAAGGTTTTCTGTGCTAATTTTGTCTAGGTGAAGGCCCCCTTCTTTGTGAGATCAATGAGTGGTGCGGAAAATTGGGAGAACCCCTTAACATACCTCCGGTAATATGTGCAAAGGCCTAAGAAGCCTTTCAGTTCTGTGACTGTTTTTGGCGTGGGACAATCCTTGATAGCTCGGATTTTCTCCATATGAACCTGTACCCCTTTTGCATTGATGATGTGCCCTAGATACACCATCTCCTTCATGCCAAATTCACACTTAGACATCTTCCTGTAAAGCGAGTGCTCTTCTAGAATGCTTAATACGTCGTCTAAATGTTTCAGATATTCCTCCCACGTTTTGTTGTAAATCAAAATATCATCAAAGAATACTAGCAAATACTTACGTAACTGAGCTTTGAAAGTCTGGTTCATGCACAACTGGAAGGTGGCTGGAACATTGGTGAGTCCAAAAGGCATGGCCAAGAACTTGTAGTGACCATAGTGGCAACAAAAAGCTGTTTTAGAAATGTCTTGATCCCTTACTCGGATCTGGTGGTACCCTGAACAAAGATCAATCTTTGAAAAGTATTTGGCACCCCACAGCTCGTCCATGAGTTCATCAATCCTGGGAATGGGATACCTATTTTTGATGGTCTTTTTGTTGAGTGCTCTAAAATCAATGCACATTCGTAGTGTGCCATCCTTCTTCTTAACTAAGACCATTGATGATGCAAAGGGACTAGAACTGGGCCGAATATATCCTAGCTCTAGTAATTCCTTGATCATCTTCTCGATCTCATCCTTATATCTTTTGGGATGCCGGTAAGGAGTGGTGATGACTGCTTGTGTCCCCTCCTCCAGTTCAATGATGTGCTCAAATCCCCTATTTGGCAGTCTACCTGCTGGAAGGTCCTAAAATACCTTTTTGTGCTTCTGTAATAAGCTCTGAATATCTGCTGGGTGTTGGGTGTTGTTCTTTGGAGGTTTCCTAAAGGTGACAAAACATTCTGCTGACTGTTCTAGTTAATCCTTCCTAAGCATTGCCTCCATTCTCCGTGAAGAGACGGGTTTTGGGGGATAAGTGTTCATGCTTCTCAAAAATACCCATTTCCCATCTGGTCCTTGGAATTCCATTTCCATTGCTCGGTAGTCTGTAGTATATTTCCCTATTGAATAGAGCCATTGAACGCCTAATACTACATGTGTATCTGCCACATCCACTACATAAAATGAATCTGTCATCTGGTAGTTGCCTAATGTAACATTCAGTGTTGGAATCCAATAGTTGCACTCCATGCTAGAGTTTTCGGCTATTGCTACGGTAAATCCCTCAAACTTCTCTGTCGGAATACCCTTCTTTGCTACCCAAGTTGCATCAATGAAATTGTGGATTGCTCCCCCATCAATCAATACTCCCACTCTGTGGCCCTGTACTACTCCCCTGACCTTGAGAGTATGGAATCTAGGTACTCCAGATAGTGTAGCAATAACTTCCTCTGGTGTATCACCCTGGAGTGACTCCTCCTCTGCTTCCCGCAATTCTTCTGTTGTTTTCTGCTCGTAGTCCTCCACTTCATTGTCTGAATATACCTCTATGTAGTGGGCCTTGGCCTTTCCTGCACACTTGTGTCCTGAAACCCATGGTTCTTGACAAGTTAAACATAATTTCTTTTGTCTCAAGTCTTTCCTAGTGTCATCGTCTAACCATGTTTTCTTCAGTAAGTCCTGCTGGAAAGGTTTCTTGTCCTTGTCCCTAATCAGAAAGTTGGTCTTGAGTGGGAACCTATTCTTCGGGACTGAGTCTTGGAGATCTCTGGCCCGGCTGATGGCATCCTGTAGAGTGGAGGGTTCGTAGGCTTTCACTCACCCTCGTAGTGGCTCTGTCAAGGCCTTAATTAACAACATAGTTAACCTGCTCTCCGACACATCTGTCACCATAACAGCTACCCTTTGGAACTTTGAAATGAAGGCCTCGACGCTACCTGTCTGCTTGAGTTGAGCCAACTCTCTGAAATGTATCTCTGGATCTTTCCTGTCGAACCGCTCCATGAGTTTCTGAGTGAACTCACTATAGGAGTGGATGGTCTTGTGACCCAATGTCACTAATCCGTGGTACCACCACTCATGAGCCTCTCTGTCCAGGTGGAGTGTAGACAATTTAATGGCATCTGCCTCTATCATGGGATTGAGTTGGAAGTAGATATCCAGCTTCTGAACCCATATCCTCGCTGAACATCCGCGAGCCCCATCAAAGTTTGGGATGGTCAACCTACCCAAGGTTTTTTGCAGCTCATAGTTATGATTGAATCCCTTGTTGAAATTCCTGGGCCTGTTCCTATTCTTCATATTGCAAAAATCCAAAAAATACATGGCTTCATGAAACTCATCCCCCAAGTCCCTGTATTCCTGCAAATAGGCCCCAAAGGGTTCACTAGGCTCTACCTGCATGACTAGACTTGCTATTGCATCTGCCAAGAAGTGAGGCATAGTAGGCCTGTTGGAAGGTCTGTTATATATGTGGGGTGTGTTCCACATATTGGTGTATGCATGCTTCCCACTACTGCTTGTAGACCCTCTATCTACCGGTGAGAAAGGTGTACTACTGTTACCTGGTTCTAGTTTTTCCAATAATCTGTTGATTGCATTAAGTACGTCCTTTTTCCCTTTGGCTAAGTCTTGCAATGCGGTTACTAGGTTGCGAAACTCCATCCTGCCCTCATCTTCTCTCGTTCCTTTTCCCCTGTCAGAGTGTATACCTGTTGGGTCAATGTCTGAGTTGGTATCTTCTAGTTGGATATCCTCAAATTCCTCTGTGTACCTACTCTTCCTTTTCCTATAGGTTACAAAAGTGTCCTCTTCCGTATTCATCTACTTCCCATGTTCAAGCCCACAGCTGGCAAGGAACATGCTCTGATACAACTGTAATATCCCAAATACTGATATTCTTTAATGTTCTATGATAGTGCTGACTCACACATTCAATCTCATGCAAATTTTCAAAATAACTGTGCATGCAAATTCGTCATGCAAAAATGCCCTGAAATATAGCTAAATTAGGGTTAGGGTTTTGTAGAGAGAAATTAACACTTACCACTAATATTCCAACTGATAATGACTCCAAAGATAGCTGCATGCATAAGGATCCGGATGGGTGGTCTAATAATGCTCTTTTCCTCCGGTGTTATTGTACTGCAGTACCGTAAGCACCCTCCAGACTGAAGGTGATGTTTTTGCAGGAGGATAGTTCCGTTCGGGCTGAAAATTTCTGAGCTTGTCCATTTGCTGATGCCGGAGAGATGGACTGGCACATGCGGAGGTTTGGCTGCCTCTAAGTGCCCTTGTGAATTGATTGACAGTTCTACTTTTCACGCCCCCAACTGATCTGTTTGGCTAATAGCTGCTCCAAGTGAGCAAATTGATTGTTGATAATCACTGCATACCGTAGAATAGGCCTATTGAGAAAGAAGAAGCTGACATGCAGAGGAAAGACTGGGTTTTGTGGTCCCAGCGAATCCTTCTATGTTTTCCCCGCTACTTCCGGCTGTAAATCGTGGATCTGCTAATAACCCTTCGGAATGTGCTGGATCTCCAAATACTGTAGTGTATGATGGATGCAATGGATAAACCTGGATGATCTATCCCAACAAGAGACTAGGGCAGATATCTCACTGCCGAACCTTCGCTAGCCAAAGACACCGTCTGCAACCCCAATTGTTGTGGCTGCACGCTGTGCTGCTGCTCGAAAATCCAAAATCAATCAATAATAACAATAGATATCTTCTTTGGTCTCATAACCCTCTTAAATAGAGTCTCATGTACCTTTAGGGTTTGCATGTCACTTTTAGGGTTTTCGCATCACTTTTGCATGCATGCAATTCTATTTTGATGTTGACTTTTAAGCCTAAAGAAACAAGGCTTAATTTATCCGAATGATGACTTGACACTGAAGGAATGTCCTGTTCTGCTCAAGTACCAAATGCGCTCAGTCAATTTCCTTTCATGCAGTACCCGCTCGAACGTATGGGAATTAAGTAGGTTAGCAGGTGTTTTTAGATGCTTAATTAGAGGGGGACATTACACTTTCAGTTTGGGTATTTTGACTTGGTCAACCAATTTACCAAGTCAAACACGATTCCCAAGGCAATGGATAAAAATTTGATAGTATTTAAATTTGCTTCCAGACATGCCCAAGACCAATACTACGGTTTCAGTTTTCATAGTTTGGCTCCATATTTCACGATCAGTGATTATTATGACTTTATTATTGGTCAGATCATATTTTTTATAACAGATTGTAGTTATTATGGTTCTCCTAGGCACCACAGTGCTCCAGGGGGTTTTGGACATACTCGTATCGTTAGGTATATTTGGAGTTCCCTTCCCCCTAATTTAATCCGCAACAATTTAAAACTTACCAAGAGACAATTGCAAAATATATACTCTAGCATTTCAACACATACAATTTTGTGACTCCATTTAATTCAACATTGGTGTTTATTTTTCTATTTGTATAAGTTGTACTCAGATAATTTATGTATTGAATGATCTATTTAAACCTCTTGTGCTATTTATGCTGTAGTAATTCGTTCATCTTACAAATCTCTTGTCTTTTTATTGTTGTTAAAAAATTCTAAATAACTCATTCATCTAAACCGCTACCACTTAAGCTTAATCAGCCTTATAAACCAATTAGGGTCTACCCCCCTTGGCTTCGTTAGGAGTTTGCCTAAATGGAGGAGTCAAGATCAAATGCTAGTACTTGACTCAAGACTTGCCCCCAAGGACACACCTAGTGGATTGAAGATTTATGGCTCGGCAATCTAACTCCCCCAGGTGCGTGAAAGTTGGCAACAGGCGCCACATCTCCATAAGGAGATGCACCCTCACCAAACTCCAACCAACCCACTAATAAGTGATCACATAAACTAATACATCAATCACATGAAGGATGTACTTCCCAAATTTGATTGATTCGCTACATTCTAAATCAAATTCAAATGTGATGCTTTTAACTTTAGTCTTACTCACCCTTCACTCATAGAAGAGATCATCACCCTTTCCACATGAGACAAATGAGATCTTATTTGACTTTTGAGTTTTACTTTTTTTTGTCAATTTGTTGCATTTTTAGTACTTTTTTTTACGTTTTGATGCCTCATTAAGCAAAAATGCTCCAAGTGATAATTTAATTACCCAAAACCTAGGAAAAGTGGGTCCTACCCATCATTGTGTTGACGCCTTTCACACACCTGGGGGGGACGTGGAAGAAATCTTCAAGCCACTCGGTGTGTCCTTGGGGGCAAGTCTCGAGTCAAGGCTGTCACATTGTTCTTGACTCCTCCGTTTAGGCCAACTCCTGACGAAGCCAAGAGGGTAGACCCTATTAATTGCTAAGGTTATTAAGGCTTTAGTGTTTTATGGCGATGAATGAGTTACTTGGAAGTTTTGATAAACAAATTTAACACGAGATATTTGCAATATTAATTAAACCACAATAGCATAAAGATTAATACATGATAAATAAAGCATGTGGAAACATATGATGATATCAAAAAAGAGACCAGTGCCAATAATGGAGTCCACAAATGAAAATGTTGTTGTATTGCAGAAAGAAATGTTGCAAGTGCTCTTGGTCAAATTTTAAGTTAATATGGGATGAGTTGGTTAAACTTAGGGGGGAAAAGGACTCCCAATATACTTGAGGGTACGGGGAGTGTTATCACCAACCTTGTAGTTGCCTATGTGAGGTGGATCCAGGATGGATGGTAGAGGGGTAGGCAACTAAGGAGGTGGAACCAAGACTGCCTAGACTCCCAAATGGATGGTTGTCACGCCAATCAAGGCAGTCTTCGCTTTATGTTATCTAAGCCCGAGACAACAAAGGGGGAGACCCAGATCTACTCCCGACAAGAGAGATCAGAAGGCTATACACCAGATTAGATCAATAGGCTTGAGATATGTAAGGTGCAAGGTAATTGAAGACCCTAGATCTATGGGAGATGTTACCAAGTGTGCCAAGGCTTTGGATTAGGGTTTTGGAAGTGTTAAGTTCGATCCAAAGTGGAACCAAGGTAACTTATGGGGTGGATACAAGATCTAGGGTTGAGGTACTAGCAACTGATATAGATAACCGCTGCCTTGGGAAACATAACCAATGCAGGGTGAATACGGACAGAGCTAGGACTATCTAGTACCAAAGGGATAGACTTAATGAAAGATGTGACAATGTCAAAATACTTGAGTCATCAAAGAAAGGTCAACTTGCAAGGAAAAGAGGTCAAAAGAGGCCTAGCGCTAGGCTTGGAGATCAGTGCCTCTTGGGCTTTGGGAAATGGAGTCAGTATCTGGACAGCATTAGAGTGAACCCACTTGGGATATGCCCTGATCTATGGATCCAAAAAACTATTTGGCTGAAAATTTTAGTCTACAGGGGAAAACAACAGTAAGATGGCTAGCGCTAGGGTTTGGAGAGGCAGATCCTCAGATCTAGGACAATTAAGAGACCATCAGCTCAGCGTTGGAAGGGAAATGGGATGGGGATGACCTGATCTACAAACCCAAGTTGGAAAAATACCAGAAAAATCAGATCCAGGAAAAAGTCAAAAAAATAATGAGAAATGTTAGGATCCTGAAAGAGAGTTTCTCAGATCTAGGGCCACCTGTCAGCCTCTAGCTCAGTGTTGGAGGTGATTTGGAGTGAGGAGGACCCGATCTACAAACCCAAGTTGTTATTTTCTCGAAAAAATCAGATCTCGGAAAAAGTAAAAAAGTTAGTGAGGGGCACTAGGGTTTGAGAAGGCAATTTCTCAGATCTAGAGAAAACCAAGCCAAACTAGCTCAGCGTTAGGGGTGAATTGGTTAGAGGGAGTACCGATCTATAAAACCTAGTAGTGGTTTGTCCAGAGATCAAGCGGTTTATTTTTTAGTATTTTTGGTTTTTTATTATTTATGGATTTTTCAGAAAAATGAAGAAAAGCATGTGTCAATGGGTTGAGATCCGAAAGAAAAGAACTAACATGCAGATCTTACCTGGAAATCCTTGTAGATGCCTTGAAGGTGAAACATGAACCTGCCAAAATCATTTTTTAATCTGGCTTGGGAAACGTGAACCTGCCAAAACAACCTCCTAGGGTGCCTGTATTGTCAAACTAAGCCCACCAGGCTCTTTGGAACGGAGGTACTATAGTACAATCAAGTGGCTGCACCCCCTATGCCCCATACAACGCCCTAGGAAATCCCAATAAAACATCTCCGTGCTCAGACACAGCAGCCTGTGAAGCAAAACTGCATCAGAAAGGTAAAATGAGCCTGATCATCTCTGCAAGTGCCCGAAACTGAAAATAAGCTATTTCACTAGACTCAGAAAGTCCAAAACCATCTATGGTGCATACTCATACCCCTTCCAGGTCTCTGCCTGGTCATCAACAATATCCAATAGACAATATAATCACTTGCAAATGACCAGATACCAATAATATAACTCAGGCTATCATCCATTTGCTACAAGTGTTACAAGGCTAAGATGAGTATAACAGCGATGATAACCATAACACAATATAATAAATGTCAAGTCATAACCATGCAAATAATCCATCTGAACCATCATCTGTCCAATGAGAAAACACTAGAACCAATCTGGGCATCACTAACTGCTTTGCAAATGATTGAATGGCTACATCAGTCCTTGAATCTAAGTCTCCTGAGAATCAGTCCTGACATGAGAGAGTATAATAGTCCACTAACAAAATACTGATCCGTCAAACTACTCATCTCAGCATCTCATATGTAAGAGATCTGGCTGAAAAATGTACTGTATCGTAAAAATAGAATATGGTAGCCTGGCTACTATATATGTGATAACAGGGAGTATGTCCAAAACCCTTAACCGATACGGCTACCTGCAAGGAATATGTAGGATGGTTGGAGTCTCTGAGACGGTGTTCAACACTACACCGCAAGGGTGTAGCCTAACTATGTCTCGAGGTCACTGCCCAGTTGTTCCTACTTCCTTTGGCTAATTTGACACTGCAACGGCTTAATTCGAGGCATTGAATTTTCTCCTAGGGAGGTTTATTGAAATGTGGGAACTAATTATTCTAGTCACCCACATTGCTTTTGATGTAGCTAGCTGATCAGACGAACCGCAGCTAGTGCAGAGCATACACAACAGACTCTCGGTAATTTTAAAGGATTTTAACTTTGTGTTCTTTGTTAAAAAAAAAACCCTCCAAGAATCTCTTTCAGTCCAAATGGACCTCAATCGGGAAAGTGAGGAGGGGTTGATTTTAGATAAAAAAGAAAATAAAAGAAAAAATCCACGAATTTTCTAATTAGTCCTACCACACATCTCTTTCCCCTTTTGTGTCAATCGGGAAGTCATGGGGTAAGTAGTATTGTTACTTTAAATTCAAAAATATGGAACTCTTGTGATTCAAAGTATACAGTACTGTAAAACAAACTAAACTGAAGAAAAAAAATGAAAAACGCAAAAAATAAAAATCCGTAGATTCCCCCCTGGGGGATGGGGAGTGGGCTTGAAAGAGCCTATTCTAGATCATTTTTATTGATTGGTTACAAAACTTTAGAAGAAATGCATTTTGGTCCTTGTTATCTGGGATCCAAAGGCTTACAACACAGCAAAAAAATGAAGCTCGACTGAGGGGGGAACTTTTGGGAAGCTCTGGATGGCCCAAAATTTGATTTCTGGGAAGCGTATCCTCCTCCTTTTGGATAGACCTGCTAAAAACCAGCAAGCAAAGTTTAGTATAAAGTGCCCAAAAACACTTTGGAAGTGTCTTTGGACAACGCAAAACTTACCCAAATAAAATCTAAGTTAAAAAAGGTTAACAAAAAATGCAAAAAGGAACCAAGGAAAGCAAGCTTTCCTTGGGATCTTTGCTTGCCTTTTGGGCAGCCAATATGATTTTCACTTTTATGCTAGATATAACTTTAAGACTTGAAAGGAAAAACTATTGCATGCAAGCTATAGATTTTACTGAAAAATGCCATGCAAAAACTGATTCCTTTATGCCAGATCTATTCAAAATGAATGAACAATGCTTACTAGATCTAATCTATTCAAAACTTGAGAACTAGATCTAAGTGTAAGATTTATATTTTTTAAAACAAAGATCTAAGTAAACAAGTTGGGTAACAAAAGGGGAAAATTGATTTTAAAAAGGGAGAAAAGAAAGAGAAAGAGTATGTTTGTTGCCGGGGGTTTCACTTTTAAAAACTTTGTAGTGAGATGCCAAGGGGCTATGTATTTCGTATTTTCTTTGAAAGGGGTAGAATCAAGCTATATCCACACCATTTAGAATCTAGGAAACCTGAAACTCAACCAAAACTCAAACATACCCATGAGATCTTGAAATCATATACAAAGAGAGGTCAATAACGCATGAAAATAAACTTATTCACATGCAATGTTTGACCTCTAAGCATATGTGAAAACATAGAAATTAAAGTAATCTTACTTTCAATTCCTATTCCTACGAGTTCAGAGAAACCGTCATAGGCAAGATCTAAACCACAAGTAATGCATAAAAATTTAAAAAATACAAATTTTTACCTCAATATGCATGACAATCTTAATCCACACAACAAAGCACCACACCACTAGCCTCCAAAGCTTTCTTTTATTCCAAGCAAAATAGAAAATAGCATTACATATTACAATAGCATGCACTTTCTTACTCCAAACCCAACTAGTTTGTGAGAGAGGCAGAGGCTTTATTTATAGCCAGAGCAAACCTACATTGGAGATACACCCGGAGTGTAACTGAGTTGAAGAGGAGTCACACTGAGTTGAACTGAATGAGGTGATTGACACCTCTCTCACCAAACTCCATCAACCAATTACCAGTTGCCAACACAATACATGCACCAGCCAAACTCCACCAGCCCTCCATTTGCGTCTCCCACATCACCTCACACGTGAAGCTTCCAATGTTGACGTGAGGAAGTGGGTGATGTAAGCAAGGTATGCGAATGTCTTTTTAAAAGATAAACCAAGGTTCAACCTAGGTTCATATTATAACAAAGCCCTTTGAAAAACGAGATGGGGTGGACCCCTCCTTCCCACCTCATGGGAGTTTTTAAGAAGATAACGTGAAGAGGGTGGCGCCAACCTCATTACCCACTCCATGCTTCATTCACCATACTCAAAAACTTTAATACACGATATAAGTTGGATGGGGTCCACACCTTACCCACCCATTCACATGCTTAAATGAGTGACGTGAAATTTAAATGATTTCACCATCTCTTTATTTACCAATCAAATGATTTTATTCCAAAGTTTTTAAGTCTAAACTTGACATGGAGAGGTTTGCATTCTTTATGGGGACCCATGCCATGTCACCCCACACTTTAATATTTTATTTCTTTTGACTTTTTTCAACTTTGTCCTTTATGTCAAAATGATGTAATTTAGCATTAAAACGCCATTCTGACGCATCTTTAGCTGAATAATGCTCCACAAGGTGTTCTGGATGCTCGACTGATGTGGAGAGTGGTCCTTGGGTAAAGTGGATGCTATGGGTGTGAAAACGAGTGTCCCCACATCAGAAACGGACTCCGTATCTGACTTTTATTCATTTTGAAATTTTTTAAATAAACCATTAAAAAATGGCTTAAAAACGGAAAAAAAAAATACTTTTCTCAGAAACTGACGAAACTCTAGGGGGACCTAGCACATGTCCATACGACTCAATTTCAATTCCTAGCATGTTGAAAAACACTGACACGAAGGTTCTAATAACCTCCTAAGGCCGAAATACCAAGATGACGATACCGACTTTGGAGGTGTGAGTGAAAAACTCAGAATTTATTAGTCGTTTGTTCAACAACCAATAATAACCGAGGGAAAAAACACTCTAGGCTAGTCGACTTGATGCTTAAGTATGGGAAGCCGAGCCTTTTATAAAAAAATTAAATGCTAGGACATTTTTTACAATTTCCCCAAGGGTGGTATGAACATGTGTTACAAAAATATTCAAACAGAAACCCAAAAAAAGGCTGTCGGACTTCTGATCTCTTATCATGAACAAGTGTACTTGTTCTACTTCGTCAGATCGCTTGAAAAAGCCACCAAGTACAACTTAGGTGGTAACATCTGTCTCCAACTATAGGATGTGTGCTCGATTTGGTCATAGGGAAATGAGAGGATACGAGAACACCAGAATCTTTGGTTTATATAACCTGTAAACACATCTCAACTTGACAAGAAAACCTCAGTAGCACAAGCTTTATATAAAACCCAAATGAACCATTAAGCTGATTTATTTAAACAAAATAAATGTAGCTAACTAATGAAAGAAAAGTCTTATTATACTTAAGTACAAAACAAAAATGTAGAAAGTAAATGCTCGCTTTAAGAAGCTGATTTTTCTACTCTAAGCATGACATAAAAAGGTTAGGTGTAATTAGAAATCCAATATAACCACCTAAGCATTTTATCAATTTTAAAGGTTTTTACCTTGTCTTTGGTTACCATCCAAAGCAAGGAAACATTATTCAAGAAATGCAAACCGGCGTGATGATCCAAAATAGGTGGGTTGGGTGGGAAATCTTAAATAATGTTGTCAAACTTCTTCCCAAACTAGTAGGTGCTCGCGCAAGATTCTTCTATCCATGATTTGATAGGACTAATATGCAAATCGACGTGATGAGGCAGATTGACTACACCATCATACTGATTGATAAAGCTTACCAAATGATAGCTCGTTGTATAAACCCCAACCTGCTCCAAATCATAAGGAACTTCGTATGTGAAAATGATCTTTTGTTAGTTGCATCATATCTGACTCTTCACTACACTGCTTCTCCAAGTCCTCATTAAAGATACTTGAATACAACTTTGACTGATCACATGAAAATTTTGAAAGCTCTTCTTTACAACTTCCATAAGTCTCAGAATAAACACTCTCCTCGCTAGACATATCAATAGATGGGATTTTCAAAAGTCTCATAGGTTGGATTTTCAATAAAAGTCCAATAGTCATCCTCCTCATATATGTCAATGTGATAGATTCCCCATCATTGATATCAAGTTCTCTTTGTCTTCATTACTGATACTGATATATGGCTCAGACTGATCATATGGATAAACTACACGCTCCTCTTCCATATCAAAGTTTTCCAGGGCCACAAGATCCATGCTCTCTCCTTTAGATATGCCATAGACAGGAGAATCAACAAAACCATCAAAAGTTTCTGGTTCATTATTTTCCTCCTTAGACATGTCATAGATGGATTTTCCATGAATGTCCAGGAATCCTCATCAACATCTTTGTCGGACATAAGGGAGTCTTCGTCACTTGTATCATGCTCCAGGTTATACTTGTCCTCATTTTCATACTCATCTTCTTCAGAAAAAGGTCACAAGGAAATAAACCTTCCAGACAGTCATCATTATATGGAGAACAGGTAGGAGTCCCATCATGCACATTACGGTTTTCATCATAAGTTTCACTATAAGATTCTGTAATGGATTCATGCTGAGGTAGATCTGGAGTACAAATGTGATCATCATCACTGAAATAATCATGAAAGCGTTCCCAATCATCACTATTCTCTGTTGATGTTAAATGAGGAGGGTCTTCAACAATTTTTTCAATTAATGGCTCTTCATGCACAGACTCAATGGGATCATCATGGATTTTTGAATCTTGAGTGTTGTGCACCATGTTGATACTAGATATCTCAGGATCTTCTGTATGAAATTCTTTCCCAAGAAAGAAGTACTTCAAATTGGTCTTAATGAATGATTTAGCATTGAATGATTCAATATTATTTCCATCATAATGTCACTGCCTCAAAAATATTTCAAAGAAATTTGCAAGGGAAGTAATAGATTTCTCAAGAAAACACTCATGAAGCCAACATGAAGCATCCCCTTGCAAAGAATGAGCAAACATCGCCATCATATGATCCTCATGTCGAATGTTGTATTTACTCATATGTGACAGAAAAATCATAACATGGAATCTGGCTGAGTGATCATTATCATGCCCCCGAAATCCTGGAAGGGGAGTAGATGTCCTTTCACTAATGAGATGATTAGGAAATCCAGGGATCCTAGAGAAACCAATGGGAGGACAATCACGGGAAACTCAAGCAACAGTTTATATTCCTTTAATATCCATATCAAGAATCAAGAATCATGGAGAATGTCTGGAACTGAAAAAAGGAGCTAAGCTTTAAATTTTACTGTTACGGGCTCACCTGCACACAATCAATCTAAACAATTTTTGTGAGAAACAAGGGTTTTATCCCTTCAATGGAGTCGCCATGTGAGAATAAAAATTTATATTTAAGAACTCACAAAAATATCTTTTTTCTTTGTAAAAATAAAAAATGAAATAGTCAGTGGATGTTAGATTTTTATCATTTAAGCAATATGATCTTAGGATTTTATCTGAGAGAATAACATGCAGATCAATAATCACAAGAGACAAGAGACACAAATAATTTTTCTCGGGGAAACCATAAAGGAGAAAACCTCGCAACTTCCGCAGAGATAGAATGAGCACCAATAGCAAAAGTAAAACCCAAAGACAGAAAAGATGATCTCCCACAGCTGTTCTCTCTCTCTCTCAATTGAGAGAGCTTCTCCTCTCTCACTCATGCGCCCCAATTGAGTGAGTGTGTGTTGTGTGATAAATAGAGAGTCTCACTCTCTATTTATATTCTTTCGTTCACTTAATGTCCACTCCAACAAGTTTGCCTCACCTAACAATTACTTACCAGGGCCGACTTTCGTAGGAGAATCTAATAACCCTAGTGCCCCACAAATGTGGGGACTCTGCCCTCCGATCAACAAGGAGGGTTAACCTTAACTCAATTATGGGGACTATTGCCCCGACTTACAATGGAGGGTTAACCTCAATGATTTTACATGACTTGTTTACATTACAGATACTTCCCGATAGGAACATCGGGGTACAATACATAAGATATACAAATGAATACATTCCGAAGCTACAAATACATCAAGACTCCCTCTTAACTAGGAAGGTATTCTCTCGACGCAATTTATCAACACAAGTCTTCTTCTCTGTATCATCTGGATCATCATCAAGTCATCTTCATCTTCAAGTCATCTTCATCAAGTCTGGATCATCACTAGATCATCATCAAGTCTGTATCATCACTTGATTTGGATCATCGCTGGATCATCATCAAGTTTGGATCATCACTTGATCTAGAGCATCACTAGATCATCACTGGATCATCATCAAGTCTGGATCATCACTTGATCTGGATCGTCACTGGATCATCATCAAGTCTGGATCATTACTTGAGCTGGAGCATCATTGGATCATCACTGTTGCTATCTCAATTCTACTCGTCATAGGAAGTTCTACAGAGCCAACCCTTTTTCATGCTGGTTGTAGGCCTAGCCTTCATGTAGGTCTTTATCGTCTTCAGCACTTATATCTGACCATGGAATGAACCATGTCAGAAAGGCCCCGCCCAGCACTCACACTTGACCATGGGAGGAACACATCCAAGAACCATGTCAGAAATGCACGCCCAACACTCACATCTGGCTATGGGAGGAACACATCCAAAACCCATGTCAGAAAGGCCCAGCACTCACATCCAACCTCATCTTGTCATAAAGACTCTGCACTTACATCCGACCTCATCTTGTCAGAAAGGCGCTGCACTTAAATCCGACCTCATCTTGTCAGAAAGGCTCTGCACTTACATCCGACCTCGTCTTGTCAGAAAAGCGTTGCACTTACATCCGACCTCATCTTGTCAGAAAGGCTTTGCACTTACATCTGATCATGTGGGAACACATCCCTCAATCACATCAGAATGGATCTGTACTGATCATGTGGGAACACATCATAGAATCACATCAGAATATCTCTGCACTGATCATGTGGTAACGCAACCCACAATCACATCAGAGCATCTTTGCACTTACATTTGACCATGTGAAGCTCAGCCTTCCACCATGTCAGAAGGGCACAACACTTACATCTAACCATGGAAGGAACCAATCCTCTCACCATGTCAAAAGGGCTCACAGACTCATCACTTCCCCTTGGAAGGAACCTCGATCTGGAGAACACCAAGCTTCTCCCTGAGTACGCAAACTTCACTCTGGCCATTTCTAGCATAGAATCACATCAGGGCTGATTACATCCAAAGATAACCTGCAAGCTTCGCCAGGACCTATTACATCCGAGGACAACCTACAGGACTGATTACGTCTGAGCCACCTGTTGTCTGACGATTGCACACCAACAGCAGAAATCTTCCGAAAGCTGTCTCCTCACTTGAGAATGTGAGAGAGGTGTGACCTTGGGGGCAAGCACAGAGCTAGGTACTGTCACCTACTCCTAGCTCCTCCGTTTAGGCTAACTCCTAACGAATCCAAGGGGGGTAGTCCCTACAAAAGAGTTTTCTAAGGATTTTAAGTTGTTAAAGTGTTTTACTTAGTTGCGGATGCGGATGGGTGTTATTTAGGAGTTTATTATGATTTCAAGTGATTGTTTATCAAGAGAATGATGATTAATCAAAAGCAATCCACGTTGCTAACAGGGATTTACACAGATAAGCAAAACTTCTAGACTAAGCATTCAGATATAAAAAAAATGAACCATAGACACTTGATCAAGATAAAAAATTATTCAGATATAACAAAGGACCAGTGCCTTATGGAGTCAAAAATGCGTGAATAAAATAGAAGTCTAGGAATTTAAGCTAGTGAGTAATTGGACTGTGCGAGTGCTCTCCACCTCATCGAATTCGGGAGTTTAGTTGGAGATGACAAATCCGTTAACTGAATATAACTTTATTATTCACTGAATGTTGACTGAAGCTGAGTTATGATAACTCCAATCATCATAAATGCCCATTGAGATGTCATTTAGCCTTTTATTTCACTGAATTTGGATTAATTTGGAGAGTTTTAATTTTCTCCAAAATAATCATTTTTTCCTCGAAAATGACTTTTTTGAGAAAAAGTGCATTATGTGTTTGATTGATGATCAGAAAGTTGGCTCTGACTGGCTGGCCGATCAAGAATGATTTTTGGCTTAAGGTTAGAGCCTTCAATCACTGAATTCGGGGTTCGGATGACCGACTTATTACGAACGGGTTTTTTCCACTTAATTTATGGAAAAATTAACCCAAAAAACTTAGGAAAATAATTTAAAATTTTAAAAATAATTTTTTTCCCCGTTTGAAAAAAAAAAATTCGAATTTTTTTTTGAAGGTCTAGATGACTTAGGACATTACCATGCTCTACTCTAACAATGCCTAGTAGGTTTATAACACTCATTTGGGCTCTAATAACCCCCCAAGGCCCAGAATTCAACATCGGGCATTCCAGCTTTGGAGGAAGCGGGAGAAAACCTCGACAATTATACTCGACTGAAGGCAAACCATAATTGTCAAGGGCAAAAAACTCCCTGGAATACCTTATTTGAGATTCTACGTCTAAGGAGACCGAACCACTCAAAAAATACCCTACTAGCACATTTTATTACAAACCCCGCGGGGCCATGGTCAAAATTATTCAAATCAAAAACTGGCTAGCCAATATTGGCTAGACATGAATACGGGTCAACTGATACATCGGAATCAGACATTGAACATGTTTGTCAATCGGCGGCTCCTCAGGTAACCCAACTAAGTGCAAAATTAGTGGATAACATCACCTACGAGCTTTGCCAGGATTTTATGCTCAGACAACCTATGTCACCGGCTATGCTAAAACTCCCTCTTTCGAGAGATCTCGATCTGGATCACAAACTGGAGCTTCAGCGCTCCTCTCTGCATCATACAAAAATGCAAGTCAGATCAACCAAATCAAATAGTAGTTTTCAAAAGAAACATACTACCTCCCAAATAGCAAGTGGCAACATCTTTTGCCTTGGCTGTACTCAGCGCCATGCAGGACTCCATCCTGCCAAACCAAGAGATCACACCTGATCCCATACTGAAGCAACACCCCGAAGTGCTCTTCCTATCAATGGCACTACTTGCCCAATCTGAATCCACATAACCTTCCAGGTTAATCTTCTGATTCGACTCATACTTGAGCCCATAATCAACTGTACCCTTTAGGTAACTCAATGCATGCTTTGCAACCATCAGGTGAACATGTCTCAATGTGTTCATAACAAAGCAAATATCTGGTCTCGTATTTGTCAGGTACACCAAGGAACAAATCATCTGATGATACATCGTAGCATCAATCATCTCTCATGAAGCATCACTCAATAGCTTCAGGTTTGACGCCATAGGTGTCGTCATGGCCTTGCAATCCATCATCTTGAACCTCTTCAGGATTTCTACTGCATACTTCCCTTGTCACAGGGACATTCCATCCGCATTCTGCCACACCTCCATGCCTAGAAAGTAGTGCATCATCCCCAAGTCCTTCATCTCAAACTCGGCAGCAAGTCTCCTTCTTGCAAATTTAATGAGTTCCTCTTTTCCGTCAGGAACAAATCATCGACATATAACAGGAGCATCACTAATATTCCACCTTCAACCTTGAAGAAAAGGTTGGAATCCGCTTTACTCTCAGTAAAGCCTAGAGTCATCAGTAAGCTATCCATCCTGTCGTACCATGTCGATCCTCAGGATCTTTTGCAATCACTCCCTCTGAAGCGGAGCATCATTCTCCCTCCTTTCGTACTCTATGCATTGAAACATTTTGTACTAGAGTGACAAGTAGCTTCCTCTGCTACTAATATTTTATGAACCCATCTAGGGTCACTGGATACCAAGATCCTCTATCTTGAACCTTTTCAAAAGTTCTTCTCGCACCCATCTCTGAGGTTGTCATCCTCTATAGGCTTTCATCTTCAACCTTGTAGCAAAGGTTAATATCTTCATCACTCTAGGTGATCTTCAAGCTCCTCATGTATGTGTTAACCCATGGGTGTCTTCTGAGCTCAGACAAGGCCTTCTTTCATTTGCACACATGATTCTTCCAGTCATGTGTCTTAACTTCTAGTGGCTGCAAATGTCTCTTCGTAGTCTATGCCTTCTTTCAGTTAGAAGCTTCGTGCTGCGAATCTTGCCATGTATCCCACGATGTTTCCACCTACTGCATGTTGGATCTTGTAGATCCATATGGGAGACATTAGGGACTTCCCTTCAGGTCTCGATACTGCATCCTAGACATCATTCTTCTTGAACTGGTATTCTCCTTCCCTTTCTTCTTGGCTACTTCTTCATAGCTGGAAGGCTCTGCATCAATGATGTCGCTCAACAGTGTCACATGACTGGAGTGTCTCTGAGGCCTGTTTCTTTCTTCGAAAGTATCGTCATATTATCCTTCATCTTGGATTCTTTCTTGAACTGTCATCACTTGTTCTTCACTTGTTCTTCGGAACAAGTCTCATCCTTCTTTTCTTGTAGGCAATTGTACGCGACCTTTCCTACAAGTCAAATGCATTTGTATGGTTAGAAACATTTCATAAGGCATATTCACAATGGAAGATTATGATGCATAAATATATAACCATGCAACTATTTTAGCCAATACAACATTCATCCATATCTCACAGAAACTTTTCTAGATGCCTTCCATCTCTACCAAGACATCATTGAGATTGTGCACTAATCCAATATGTCAGCAAAGAGGTTTCATTCTAGATAAGTAGCAATGGAGAGTTATGTAGCACCATGAGCTACTTACCCATCACATGCATATTAGTAGTATACTGTCATAAATGCAAACATTCTATCATGCATAATACATCAACTGAATATAAACAAATGCATAACAAAACAATATCATGAAATGAAAATTGAATACTTATCTTTATTTATTTCGTGGGTAGACTCCTTCTTTAAGCTTCATCATCTTCTTCATTCATAACAACATCATTTCTTATCCAAATGCTTAAGATGGATAAGAGGTTCTTCAAGAATTGAGTTCTTCATATTCCTCATCGCTTCAGGTATCTTCTTTGAATCGTGAAATCTTGATCTTCAATTGCTCCCATCTTCTTATTATGAGTCGAGCTTCTTCTTGTGTGTGCTCTTCCTAGAGTCTGCTGAAAGTAATCACTTTCTTCTGGCACAGATTCCTTGAATGAATGAATCTCATGATCCTGGGAGGTCATTCAAGGCGGTTATCACAACTTCTGCATTCTCCTCTTCTTCTTCTACTGCTTCAAGTTGTTCTTTGATTTGAGAAACCCTTGTAAAGTATGAATGCATGGTCTCTTCATTCTAGATCTTCACATTCTTCAACTGTTTTCTCAAAGTCATCTTTCCGATTTCTGTTCTTCCCTTCAAATAGCTTGGTCAAAGAATCAAACTTCTCTTTCCGTGTCTTTAGGGAAGACACTTGTGGTATAAGGTGATCTGTGATTGAATCAACAATAATCTTCTTGGCCTTGACCAAGTTCTTATTGTGTAATGCTTTTAGCCTCATCTCCCTTTGGAACTGGAACCTCTCTACTTATGTAGGTGTCCAATTCATTTCCTTCAAGAACTAGTGAGATCCTATACTTACATGCTTGGAAGTTGTCAGCCTCACCAAGCTTGTCATCACGCTGGTGTGATTAGTCATTTTGAAATGAGAACCTCAACTGTAAATAGCAAAAGATTAGATCTTACCGATTTGAGGTGTCCGTCCTAGTTCATGAGCTGGCTAATTCTAGGGTTTGTCAGAGAAACCCTAATTTTCAAAACTTGGAATCTTTCAGTTCTGATTGGATAGAAAGATATACCTCTTCAAGGCAAGATTTCCAATGTACTCCTTTTTTGAAAATAGTGGAGGGAAGCTCCCGGAACAGGAATCCCTAGTTTACCAGTTTCTTTTGCAGAAATGCCTGATACTGTTTCTGCGGTATCTCCGAAATCACTGTTCCTCTATGTCTGAAATTTCGTGCTGAGGTAATTGCGTCTGCTCTCTTTCCAACACCATAGGTTTTACCAGAATTGGTTTCACCAATTGGGACTTATAAGCGTTTTCCCAAGGTGACTTGATTCAAGATTGTTCAGCATAGAGAAGTTGTACAGACTGCCACATGTCACTGTTTCATCTTCGGGGTCTCAAACGTTTACCACAGAACATACAGTCTGTGCCCTATCAAAAACATCTTGCGAAATTTCATTTGGATCTTTATAGCCCGATATATTGCAATTCTTCCTAGGTGTCCTGTTTAAGAATGAATCCTAGAAGAGGCTGGAACCCTGAATTGGAGGAATCATATCTCCCAGAATATAGCGAATGTGAGGCCGAAACGTACATCAAGAATTTATCTTCGAACTGTGATAGTTTCGACTCCTAAACCTTCTCCAATATCGAGATATAACGAATCTACCAAAACTACCCGTTTTAGTATTTTAGGGTTTTTAAGGCCCAAGGTCAAATTAGGGTTTGACTTTCCCAGAGTTTTACCCAACCACAAATCTCGACCTTGGTCTCTAAATTTCGATTTTGATGAGGAGAGCAATCCTATGCTGGGCTCACTCAAAAATTCCTCTTCTGTGAAAAGCCCTAATTCCTGCAGCAAAAATTGAAAAATGCCCGGAATCAAATTCTGCTTCGACAGAAAGATGCACCCTTCAATGGAAAGTCAGCCTAGCATCCTTTTGCTGATGGATTGTGGAGAGAGACCCAAAAAGTAAGAAGCACTAACTTCTGCGAATGTGAGGCCGAAACGTTTACACGGTGTACATCAAGAATTTATCTTCGAACTGTGATAGTTTCGACTCCTAAACCTTCTCTAATATCGAGATATAACGAATCTACCAAAACTACCCATTTTAGTATTTTAGGGTTTTTAAGGCCCAAGGTCAAATTAGGGTTTGACTTTCCCAGAGTTTTACCCAACCACAAATCTCGACCTTGGTCTCTAAATTTCGATTTTGATGAGGAGAGCAATCCTATGCTGGACTCACTCAAAAATTCCTCTTCTGTGAAAAGCCCTAATTCCTGCAGCAAAAATTGAAAAATGCCCGGAATCAAATTCTGCTTCGACAGAAAGATGCGCCCTTCAATGGAAAGTCAGCCTAGCATCCTTTTGCTGATGGATTGTGGAGAGAGACCCAAAAACTAAGAAGCACTAACTTCTGCAGCTGCACAGTGTCTTCTTCTTAGGTTATCTCTGATACCATGTTAGATTTTTATCATTTAAGCAATATGATCTTAGGATCTTATCTGAGAGAATAACATGCACAACAATAATCACAAGAGACACCGAATTTTCCTCGGGGAAACCATAAAGAAGATAACCCCGCAACTTCCTCAGAGATAGAATGAGCACCAATAGCAGTAGTAAAACCCGAAGACAAAAAAGATGATCTCCCATAGCTGTTCTCTCCCTCTCACTTGAGAGAGCTTCTCCTCTCTCACTCATGTGCCCCAATTGAGTGAGTGTGTTGTGTGATAAATAGAGAGGCTCACTCTCTATTTATATTCTTTCGTTCACTTAATGTCCACTCCAACAAACCGGCCTCATTTAACAATTACTTACCAGGGCCGACTTCTCTAGGAGAGTCTAATAACCCTAGTGCCCCACAACTGTGAGGACTTTGCCCTCCGATCAACAAGGAGGGTTAACCTTAACTCAATTGTGGGGACTATTGCCCCGACTTACAATGGAGGGTTAACCTCAATGACTTTACATGACTTGTTTACATTACAAATACTTCTCGATAGGAACAGCGAGGTACAATACATAAGATATACAAATGAATACATTTCGAAGTTACAAATACATCAACAATGGAGTCGCCAGATGAAAATTAAAGATCTATTCTAACAATTCATCAAACAAAGAAAAAACAAAAAAAGAAGAAAACAAAAGTCGTACTCTGGGAATAAAACGATTTATCCTTGACAACGACCCCAGAAAATGTTGTCGCCTTTCACACACCTGGGGGGGCGTGGCGAAAATATTCAAGCCACTCGGTGTGTCCTTGGGGGCAAGTCTCGAATCAAGGTTGTCACCTTGTTCTTGACTCCTCCATTTAGGCCAACTCCTAACGAAGCCAAGAGGGGTAGACCCTATTAATTGCTAAGGTTGTTAAGGCTTTAGTGTTTTATGGCAATGAATGAGTTACTTAGGAGTTTTAATAAACAAATTTAACACAAGGTATTTGCAATATTGATTAAACCACAACAACATAAAGATTAACACATGATAAGCAAATCATGTGGAAACATATGATGATATCAAAAAAGAGACCAGTGCCACTAATGGAGTCCACAAATGAAAATGTTGTTGTATTGTAGAAAGAAATGTTGCAAGTGCTCTTGGTCAAATTTTATGTTAATATGGGATGAGTTGATTAAACATAGGGGGGAAGCGAACTCCTAATATACCCAAGGGTACAGAGAGTATGTCCCAAACCCTTAACTGATACGGCTACCTGCAAGGAATATGTAGGCTAGTTGGAGTCTTTGAGACGGTGTTCAACACTACACCGCAAGGGTGTAGCCTAATTGTGTCTTAAGGTCACTAACCAGTTGTTCCTGCTTCCTTTGGGTAATTTTCCACCGCAACGGCTTAATTCGAGGCGTTAGATTTTCACCTGGGGAGTGTTGCCGCCTAATACACACTTTATGACATGGGGAAGTCTCCAACCCGCTTTGTGTATCCTTGGGGGCAAGTTAGAGCTGGGGACCACTGTCACCACAGTCCACAACTCCTCCGTTTAGGCCCAAATCCCAACAGAGCCAAGGGGGGTAGTCCCTAAAGGAAGGCTTATTAATAATTCAGTTAAAGGGATTTTATTTTATAAGGTTACAAAATGACAAGACCAGTGCCTAGCTTAAATGGGGTCAAAAGATTACAAGTTACAAACTTACAAAAGAATAAGAATGATTATCCACAGTTGTCTAAGCTAAGCAAGATTTACAATATTAACAATATGAACAAATGCTAAAGAATTACACAATATGAACAAGTTATTATGTCAAAGATCAAAGGACATATTACTTTCAAGTTACAAGGTTAAACAATGCGATTACTTAAGCAAATGAATTAAAGGTGCCATCATATGAGATTGCAAAACTGAAAGAAAATACTTGTAACTGAGAAATGAAAGTGCTTGCAGTAAAAGCCTTGAACAGCAAGGCAAAGATGAATAGAATGACCTGTGTTTGTAGGACGTTTTGCAATGCTTCTTGGTTTATTTTAATAAATTTTATTAGAGTTTTTCTTCTTGAAGTTAGTTTTAGAATTGGTGGTGTGACTACCCCAATCTAGTACTTCTCAAGTCAAAGAGGGAGTGCTGTTGCGCTCAACAAAGTGGGAGCAAATCCCACCCATAGCTCACAGGTCAAACCCCAATGGCCTGGTGCTCAACAAGGAGGACGTCAAAGTGCCTAGAGACCCCCCACGGTCTACTACCCCAAGTCGGCTCCGAGGTCACTGTTTTTAATTAACTTAAAAAATAACAAGATGGATGCCTATTAAACTAGGACTTCTCTATCCCCTGTCATATCTTGTGAGTACCGCGAAGGGTGATAACCGAGTAGAGGAACAAGAAAATAAAGAAGCTTTTGTTGGTAAATTTTAGGGGTTAATTTTAAGTCTTGGTGGTTAAGATGCAATGTAAATTTTAAGTTATCAACAAGATCACCAAGCGATATCCCTTATGGGAGGTGCTGGTATTCGATCTTGGACTGAAAATTTAAATGTGAAGATTGTAGCAGGAAAATAAAAATGTTGCTTTAATTACCTGATCCCCCACTTCTCCTGCTTTTCATATCCAACTTGAAGTCCCTAAAGGGAGATGACAAGTGGATAGAGGATACACAGGATGGGTGAGTTGTATGATTGCTTCTTGTAACAAAAAAATAAAAAAAATATTGAACTTGAGAGAAACTGTAACTAGCTGGAGTAATGCTTAACCGCACAACAATCTCTGTGACAGAGATGGTGGTCTATCACAGAGATAGGTGGGTAGAAAGAAAACTGATTATACTAACCTCACAGCAATCTTTGTGACAAAGATGGTGGTCTGTCACAAAGATAGGTGGGTGAATAGAAAAATAAAACCGAATGCTTAAGCTAACCTCACAACAATCTCTGTTACAGAGATGGTGGTCTGTAACATAGATAGGTGGGTGAATGAAATAAACTAGAAAAGAAAATACAACTGAATAAAACAGTAAACTAACCTCACTTCAATCTTTGTGACAAAGATGGTGGTCTGTCACAAAGATAGGTGGGTAAACAGAAAACTTGCATAAACTGAAATCTACTCTAATTCCTAATCTATTTACACATATATTACAAGTGCTTATTAACTTTTGCAGAATACCCCAAGAGAACTTCTCGTTGGGGTTTACAAATATCAGAAAAAGAAAAGAAAGAGTTGAGGGTTTGAACCCCTTTTGGAACCGGTTGAAGGTTGAGGTATTTCTAGGCCTATTTGAGCAGCACCTCCCCTTCACCTGTGTAAAACCTGTCACAAACCAACAAGCTTTACTTGCTGAAAATTACAGAAAACTCAAAGAATTTGTTAGAAAAAGTTAGTCCCAAAAAATTACTAATTTACAGTAAAAAATCTGAGCGAAAATATGACAGAAATATAAAGTTTAGGGGGCTGGAAACTGAGTTTCCAGCCACCTAAATGATGTTAAAACAGCAGAATTAAGGTATTTGACTAATGTACTAAGGGTTGGGGCTTTAAAATCAAGGTTTTTATCACTATACAGTGATAAAAACTGAGTTTTAAAACCCTCTTAAACAAAAGTGCGAAAATGAAAACAGAGTTTTTAAACCAATGGAGAAGGTACTCCTTCGCTTTGGATCCCTGCAAATAAACTTATAAGAGCTGCAAAATATAAGCAAAGAGGTGAGCACATAAATAAACCCTACAAAATACTTTGTAGAGTCTTACTAATCTACTCACAAATGCAGGTAAAAATACTTCTACCTACAAGTCTCTCCACAAAATACTTTGTGGAGAGCTATCTAAGCTAATACAAATGCAACTAAATAAACATAAAGCAGGTTACCTCACAAGAGGCACAAAATGTAGACAATAGCCACCAAAATTCCTCCAAAGCATTTACTTGATTAAATGGCCCAACTAGGCCAAGAATATTACAATAGCAAAAGAGCTTGAGAGAAGAGTGGAGAAATATTCCGGCAGCATAACAATAGCATGAGAGATCCTCTCTAATGAGGGAGTGAGACCCTCATTATATAGTTGAGGAAGACCCCAACCCCTTGAAGATCAATGGCTGAGATTAGATCTAGATCTATGTTAAATCTCCACCACTAGATCTAGGTATTTGACTTTACATTCTTCTCAATCAATCTCCACCCTTGGATTTTTTTTTAATCAATGGCTTAGAAGCTTGATCCATGTCTTAGCAATATACACCCTTGGATCTAGGTATTTGACCAAAGATCCACCCTTAGATCTTTTTTTAGGTAAAAACGTGGGCCCAACTAGGCGCCCCCTCCAAATTTGGCAGCTCCTCCAAAAATGCGCCCTACTTTGGTATGACGCCCTCTCTATCTTCAGGGTAGCGCTCCTCTAAATGGTAGCGCCCCTCTAAATAGGGTAGCGCTCTGTATAAATGGAGGACGTCCTCTAAATTTGGTGGCGCCTCCACACTTGCATGCGCCCTCACCTTTTAATGTGGCGCCCTTTCCATACTAGCGCTTCCCTCTATTTAGTGGAGTTTCTTCCACATGGTAGCGCCTACCTTACAGTGCTTTTAAACTTGGCCGCCCCACTAAATTTAGGGCTTTTCCCTTGGACAAGGCTCTAAATTTGGCTTTGACCCTAGGCTTTGCTCCAAGATCAATTTTTTAACCTTAGACTTAGGCTAAAAATAAAACTCACCTTAGATTTAATTTTTCAACTTAATTTTTTAGATTTTTCCAAATTTGACTTAGGAAAAAATTAAAAAAAACTTGAAAAATTTATATCTTGGCCATGGGGGGGTGGAAAAATTTGGAATAAAATTTTCCTAGGCTTAACAACCCCCAAACAAAATTACCATGGCATTATTTGATTTTTTACTTCAAAATCAAATAATATGAATTTTTGACTTAGGAAAATTAATTAATTCCCTAGGGGAGATAGACCCCTTCTGACCAAAATTGGTCTATCTCTTCAACCACTTATCAGAAAGACATGGGACTCGAAGCAATGGCTTAGGGGGTTTCATAGCAATTTTATTTGCATTCATAGCCCCTATTACAAAATGCCAGTGCTTGAGCAATTACATTATTACATCAAAACTGAGTTAATTAACCACCAAGGGGTGAAGTTAAATAACTAGAAAAATTAAATAAAAATACAACAACACAACGAAACTCCGCAACACTCTATACAAATGTCTAGCATGGTCATGAATAACATTTGAAGCCTTAGCCACCCTATGGACTTGACTGCTAGAACGCCCGTCACCACTTTGGAGGAATTTGAGTGAAAAAGCAAACCAATTAAAATCATTTATACAACAAGATCAATTGGAAAGGGAAAAAACACTCGATGAGGGGACTTCCCTAACAACCAGTTCCATGGTGTGGCATCCATATCATATGACCCATACTAGTACATATAATTACATTAATTTTCCCACGCAGGGGAGCGGACATTTCATTTTACAAAGGGGCAATTGCCCTGCAGAAGTGAAAAAAATCCTCAGATTTTTCCAAGGTATGACTTGTACAACTATGTACATCTTCATGTACATGGAGTTGCCGCCTAGTCGAAATAGGTGGGCAACAGAGAGGTTTATTGAAATGTGGGAACTAATTATTCTAGTCACCCACGTTGCTTTTGATGCAGCCGGCTGATCGGACGAACCGCAGTCAATGCAGAGCATACACAACGAAGTCTTGGTAATTTTTAAGGATTTTAACTGTGTTCTTTGTTAAAAAGAAAACCCTCTAAGAATCTCTTTCGGTCCGAATGGACCTCAATTGGCAAAGCAAGGGGGGGCTGATTTTAGATAAAAAAGAAAATAAAAGAAAAACTCCACGAATTTTCTAATTAGTCCTACCATGCATCTCTTTCTCCTTTCGAGTCAATCGGGAAGTCGTGGGGTAAGTAGTATTGTTATCTTGAATTGAAAAATATGGAATGCTTGTGATTTGAAGTATACAGTACTGCAAAACATAACTAAACTGAAAAAAAAACATGAAAAATGCAAAAAACACAAAAACGCAGATTCTCCCGTGGGGGGATGGGGTCTGGGCTCGAAAGAGCCTACTCTAGATCTTCTTTATTAATTGGTTACAAAAATTTAGAAGAAATGTCCTTTGGTACTTGTTATCTGGGATCCAAAGGATTACAACATAGCAAAAAAAGAAGCCCGACCCAGGGGGGAACTTCTGGGAAGTTCCAGATGGCCCAAAATTTGTATCCTCCTCCTTTTGGACAGACCTCCTAAAAACCAGCAAGCAAAGTTTAGTAGAAAGTTCCCAAAAACACTTTGGAAGTGTCTTTGGACGACGCAAAATTTACCCAAAAGAAATCTAAGTTAAAAAAGTTAACAAAAAATGCGAAAAGGAACCAATAAAAGCAAGCTTTCCTTGGGATATTGGCTTGCCTTTTGGGCATCCAATATGATTTTCATTTTTATGCTAGATATAACTTTAAGACTTGAAATAAAAAACTATTGCATGTAAGCTATAGATTTGACTGAAAATGCCATGCAAAAACTGATTCCGTTATGCCAGATCTATTCAAAATGAATGAACAATGCTTACTAGATCTGATCTATTCAAAACTTGAGAACTAAATCTAAGTGCAACATTTATATTTTTTAAAGCAAAGATCTAAGTAAACAAGCTGGGTAACAAAGGGGGAAAATTGATTTTAAAAAAGGAGAAAGGAAACAGAGAGAGTATGTTTGCTACTGGGGGTTTCGCTTTGAAAAACTTTGTAGTGAGATGCCGAGGGACTATGAATTTCGTATTTGCTTTGAAAAGGGTAGCATCAAGCTAGATCCACACCGTTTCGAAGCTAGGAAACTTGAAACTCAACTAAAAATCAAGCATACCCTGAGATCTTGAAATCATATACAAAGAGAGGTTAATAATGCATGAAAATAAACTTATTAACATGCAATGTTTGACCTCTAAGAATACATGATAATATAGAAATTAAAGTAATCTTACTTTCAATTCCTATTCCTACCAGTTTGGAGAAACCATCATAGGCAAGATCTAAACCACAAGTAACGCATAAAAATTGGAAAAATACAGTTTTTTACCTCAATAATGAATGACAATCTTGATCCACACAACAAAACACACCACCACTAGCCTCCAAAGCTTTCTTTTATTCCAAGCAAAATAGAAAATAGCATTATAGATTACAATAGCATGCGCTCTCTTGCTCCAAACCCAACTAGTTTGTGAGAGAGGCAAAGGCTTTATATATAGCCAAAGCAAACCCCAGGGGGCAACGTACACTGGAGATACACTGGGAGTGTAATTGAGTTGAATAGGAGTCACACTGAGTTGAATTGAAAGAGGTGATTGACACCTCTCACCAAACTCCATCAACCAATTACCAGTTTCCAACACAATACATGCACCAACCAAACTCCACCAACCCTCCATTCGCGCCTACCACATCACCTCACACGTTGTAGCCGCCTAATACACACTTTATGACACAGGAAAGTCACAACCTGCTATGTGTGTCCTTGGGGGCAAGTGAGAGCTGGGGACCACTGTCACCACAGTCCGCAACTCCTCCGTTTAGGCAAGATCCCAACAGAGCCAAGGGGGGTAGTCCCTATGGGAAAACTATGTTCCAGGATTATTAATTAATTAATGATTAATTAAAGGGATCTTTTCTTAAGAAGAGGCTAAGACCTTATATGAAACAAGACCAGTGCCTAGATAATGGAGTCAAAATATTACAAGTTACAAACTTAAAAGAATAAGAATGATTATCTACAGATTAAATTATCTAACAATGAGATAAATGAATAATACAATTATGAACAATAAGGAATCAAGTATTAAGCAATACACAGATGATTCACCAATGTGGACAATGAACAAGATTTACAATATAGCAGAAAAATGCTTTGAGTACAGATTATTAAGCCAGCCGTAAATTAAAGGAAAATGGAAATACTTTAAGCAGTTAAGCATTCACCACATGACGATTGCAGAAATAAAAGTAAAAGTAACTGTAAAGTAAAGTGTTGGAATGCTTGCGGTAAAATAAAGATGAAAGTGCTTGTAGTATTTTATTGTAGTAAAACCTTGAACAGCAAGGCCAAAATAGTAGTGACCAATGTTTGTAGGACGTTTTGCAGTGTCTCTTGGTACATTTTAATAAATTTTATTAGAGTTGAAATCTTTGATTATGTTTTAGAACCGGTGGTGTGACTACCCCGATCTAGTTCTTTTCAAACCAAAGAAAGATTGCTGTTGCGCTCAACAGGTGGAAGGAAAGCCCACCCCTAGCTCACAGGTCAATCCCCAATGGCCCGGTGCTCACAAGGAGGACGTCGATGCGCCTAGAGACTGTCCCCAGCCTGCTACCCCTTG
>LPNX010899486.1:0-10338 GCA_001517045.1 Pseudotsuga menziesii | reverse complement strand
TATTTTCAAAAGAAACGTCCACAACTGCATGATCGATTTAGGGGAATCATCAAATGTTATGCATGTTTTTATGTGTATAAATTTGAATGCAACTTGGGATTCTTGTCCTACTCAAATAGTTTAGTTAGACAGATCTAGAGTTAAGGTCATAAGGGAGCTCAAGAACGTCCTTTTAACATTTTCTATAGACCCTAGAATACATCAGACAGTGGATATTGTAGTAGTTGTTGTCCCTGAGACATATGGTATGTGTCTAAGGAAAGAATAGTATGAGAAGATGAAAGGATATTTTGCTACTGATTCGTGCCATTTGTGGCTGCCATATAATGGAATTCCTAACTAAATTAATATTAATAGGGATCCTTTCATGAAACAGACAGTCATGGATTTAAACGATCCAAGTGAACCTCCATTCTTTGTGAATACAACCATTGAAAACTACACCCTCGACCCTTACTTTGGTCATTGGCCTATTGATTCTTCCCCTAATGAGAATGCCGATATATTGTTAGAAATTGGTAATTGCATAGTTATCCAATTTTCTGGAGAAATTGTACATAATGTATACAATGTCAATACCAATTTTAGATTAGACTTGTCATCTTGGATGTTTTTATTTGATGGATCTAAATCCAAATATGGTGTCGGCATATGTTGTGTGCTCATGGATCCTAAGGGTGCCAAATGGATGATCGCTTGTAGACTATAATTCGATTGTACCAACAACATTGTTGAGTATGAAGCTCTGGTGCAGGGGCTTAGGAAAGTAATAGAATTGGGAGTATAAATCTTTGAATGTTATGGAGACTCAGAAATAATAGTCAAACATGTGAGAAATAAGATCCATTGTTTATCTCCACATCTTTTGAACTATCATGAGTTAGTTAGGGACATGACGACTTCTTTTAAATCCTTTAATATCAAATATGTCCTTAGGTCATAAAATTTAGATGCATACCTTTTAGAAAACATTGCATCTAGGTTCATTCCACCAAAAGGCATGTCCCCTGACACCTTTTCTATCAAGATCATGTACAAACCTTCCATTCCTGATAATTTAACTAGTTGGAAAATATTTGATGATGATGTTCAGATACTAGACTTCCTGACGGCTCAGGACAGTTTTAAAGACTTTGCTATAAATGAAGTCGAACATGAAAAGTATTTGTCTAATAATAAATTTCCTTCCAACTTGATCCCTAAATCACTCCTTAATTTAGAGAAATTCTATGATCTGCAAGATAATTTCAAAGGAAATCCAAATTGCAAAACTCATATTTCTACTCTAAATTATAAGACTGTTAATCTTGGCAATGAGCAGAACCCTCGACTCATTAATATTGGTCTTACTTGTTCTCCTTAAGAGCAGAGGGCTTTAGTGAAATTATGCGAAGAATTCAAGGATTTTTTCGCATGGAATTATGATGATCTAAAAAAATTCGATTCTTCTATTATGCAACATAACATACCCCAAAATACCGATGCAAGACCCTATCAACAAAAGATGAGAAGTATGTGTCCTAGTCTCGATCCATTGTTAGCTAGAATATTTCACCTTTTGCGGACAATAAGGTGTTCCACTGGTCTGAATGGTTTAGATATAGAACAAATGAAGGACAAAGGTTGAATACCCTCCCTGGACACCATCGATACCTGGAATGTGATGCTTCAATAGTAACTCTGTGTACCTGCAATCAGCTTAAACATGTAAACACATCAAAGCTTCCAGAATATAATCTACTCATCCATGTTCGTGACTAAGGAATATAACAACATACATGTGAAATTAAACAACAATAGTAATGTGGGACGGAAATCAACTTTGCATTAAGATAAAATGGAGAATTCTACAACCAATTAAGCCTTAGTGTTGACATGCATCTCCATGAAACCAAGCACTTTCATCCCCATAAGCTCCAACTTTGCTCTCTATGCTCTCCAATGGCTTGGGCCAAGTAGTCAATCCAACAGCATAACAATATATTAAGAGTTCTCCCCTCAGCCATGGACATGAGCTTGTATTTATAAGGCTCAATGGATAGGGATGGTTAAGAGATTAGTGGATGAGGAGGCCTCTAAGATCCTAGGATGACGAATCTCGAGCTCAACTAACCCACAATGATAGGGATAAGGGAGGACACAAGGCTCATCATCTAGAAGCCTCGAGAATCTTCTCTTTTCCCCATTTTACCCAGGGTACAACTTTTCTCCTTCAATGACAGAGCGATTCAGGTAAGAAACACTTATGGACTAAGGGCCATAGGTGGTGGCACTGCTTGTGGATAACAAGGGATAGGCGGTGTGAGCAAGGTACCGCTCTTAGGCAAAGGGGAAAGTGCAGTGTTGAGCATTTTTGTGAAATATTGACAAATGGTATGATTTTCCACTCCAAGTGCTAGGATTAAGGGCAAATAGGTATGTCAAAGGTATTATCACATGATGGTGACATTATTTTGGTATAACAGGATGCGCCCCAAAGCATGAGTCTTAGAGGGATACGATAAACAAGAGCTTTGAGAGAACAAGTCATCGCTACGAGGTGAAAATGTCAGCTCGATCGGAGCATGTTGTCAAGTAGGCATCTGTAGTACATTAGTATGTTGACTCATAGACACAAGTAACCAACTCATGGCTATAGACCAATACAAGGTAGATCCATGAGAGGAATAAACAAGCATGGCTACTAGAATACATTGTAGATCCATGTGATAGAGGACTCAAACTTGGACATAGCTATGATACATACAATGTATATCTATGTCATACAGACACAAATTTGAACATAGCCATGACCATACAAATGTGGATCCTTGCTAGATATACAAAACTCCATCGCAACCTAGGGAAAAGCAATGAGTGCTTTAAACAAACACCCAGGGTCTTCATCTCATATTCCACAAAGTACGATTCTATCCATGTGATTACAATGATCTGAAGTCGAACATGGTAGAAACCACTTGATTACCACCCAATTATGTGAACCGTTAATAAGTGTGAGGGAGATCACCATTGATGTCAATGATTCCCAAGGTACCCTAGTACAATCTACTGAGTGTGAATAGATGTCCTAATGTCGAACACTTAGTTGATTCTATCAATCAAAGGCCAATGATGTGAACCTATGTTGAGAGCGAGAGAATATTTCATTAAGGCATATAGATCTCAAGGTACTATATATTGTTTCTAAGACTATTTCCTGGATGATGAGCTAATGTCGATGGGAAAAAGTCTCGTCGAATGAGGGCCATGATGAGTCCCACATCGATGACACGAAACTCGGAACACAGTTCTGGAATGATGTGAGTGTAGTAACCATAAGACTGACTCAAAAATACCGACACAAAAGACTGTGTGGACTACAGAGGTAAAACTTCTTCAAATCCCCTTTGAACATTGGGTGGCATGATAAAAGACTTGGCAGCATGACTGAATGGGACAAACACACAGTGCGACAGTGGACAATGCATTCTTTTGAAAGACTCAAAGGAGTGACATGACTCATGAAAGTGGATCGTCGTGGAGATCAGCTGAATACCCAATTGACTGACATGATGTGCAGACAAGTGCCATGTTTAAAGGTAACGACAAACAACTGCCATTATTTGCAAAATGATTCCCTTCCCATTTCCCCCATCATGGTCGATGAGTGCCTCTTTTCGGTTTTATGAGTTCAAAGAGGGTAACAAACACTCGATATATCTTTTCAGAAGACAATTCCAGACTCATATATTTTACGAACATGAGAGAGGAGGGGTTCATTCCCAAAACGGGCCTCTCAATGTTTAATTTAATGAGTCCACTGAAATAAAACTCGGTATCGTTCATGTTTAGAGAGTCTGAACGATTACGAAAGAAGACTCAAAAGGGGTCATTTTTCGTATGATTTAGTCCCTAAGGCCCGAAAAATTATAAACTCATACCTTAGGGAACTCTTGCAGTCATGATTGGCTGGAGTGTTCCTTTTTTGTAAATAGTCCTATCTAAACTGAAAAAGAGATAACCTACCGTTGGACAGACGACTCTTCAAATACTTTAACGAGCGACTCTTCAAATACTTTAACGAGCATGAGAAGACAAGATCGATCGACAATCTTTTCGTATTTAGGGAGCCTGAAAAGAGTTTAAAGAGAAATCCATGAGGCTTCTTTACATAATGTAATTTTTTACGAGCCTGGAAAGAATCAGAAATGGAATCGACGATCTTTTCGTGTTTAAGGAGCCTGAAAAAGAGGTGAAAAGAAGACTCCATGACGCTTCTTTACACAAAATAAACTTTTTATGAGCCTGGAAAGAAACTAAAATGGACTCAGACCTTTGATACTAGGTTTTAAAGAGCGTGACCAAAGTGTCGTAATAAACGCTCATCGACCTTTTCCATTTTATGAAAGTGCAAAAAAGCAATAAACAAACTTCCAAAGCTTTTTACTATAGTTCTCTTAATCCTACAATCGACTTAGAAACAAGTGTTAAATGCATTTATAACTAGCATTAAGGGATTACGACAGATAAACTTTGACTAAAATATGATTTTATATCAAAACTATAGTATGTCAGACCCAAAAATGCCTATATAAGTCATGTAAATAGTAAAAAATCAAATCATTTCACTATTTACCCATAGTGGAGAGCATTTGGAGCACTTTCTTAGCTAGATATTCAACAACTGATACATGGAGTTCCCACCGTCTATTTTGAGCACCGTCAGTTGCAGGTAATAGCTAAAACCCTACTCTTTCATTTCATATCATTTATTTTGAGTTTTGGTGGGGTTTTGGGCTCATATGGCAAGCCATAAAACCTTAAAAGTGGGCACCACGCCTACCCCTTGCGGGATACGCAGTACCACCCGAGAACATCGCCTATAACATAGTTGACAGGCGGTGCCACCACTTGTCTCCAATGGTGCACAGGCGGTGCCGGCCGTGGAGATTTCAAACTAATAGCATGAGCGATATAAAGTCATTCTTTTCATTTTTAATGATTAAAGATGATTCTAATGCATGCTATGATTTTTTTTTACAGGTCTTGGTTACTCAAAACATAGTGATATGGAAAGAAATAACACATGATAATGATGATGCTTTTGCTGAGAGGAATGCAGGTTGTGTTGCTGCATTACGGGACTGTGGGCTCCTGAAGTTCTTCTGGACCCCAAGCATGGTGTCACACGAGTGGTTACTGGAACACATACTGCGGATGTTGAATCCAAAGCAGCAGTACTTCGAGGTGGGGGCCCATATTCTTATAGTGGAAGTAGAGGACACCTACTTCTTGACTAGTCTCTAGAGATGGGGTGCCCCCATCTCACTGACAGGTTCCAGTGGAGGGGATATTACCACTCGATAGCTTATAGATCGTCACTGTGTTCCAAGGATGAGGACATGGGGGAAGAAAATCCCCATAAGAGCAGTGACAGATGGGCCCCTACGGACTGTCCTATTTACTATACAGAGGGTGGCCAGAAGTCAAGGTGTACACTAGGATTCTAGGGCACACATGTTGTAAGCCATAGAGGCCATGGCACCCACGGTATTCAACTGGGCAGAAACCATGATTCCAATATTCAAAGATCAGCTGACTAATTGTCGGCCGTGAGAGCTAAAGCAGTTTTGCTTTAGCTACATTTTAGCCTGCTTCTTCTTCGAGTGGGTTCCATAGATGAGACCTCAGGTGGTCTTCTGGAGTTTGAGAGATTGGGACCCTCGTATGCTGAGGTGGGTCTAGGTCAAGGCTCGTACAGGAGTAGGTAGGGGAAGGGTGAAGTTCGGTGACCCATTCTTCCGATGGATCCGAGATCAGATTGTCATGGTTGAGGATTATGCTTACGCAGGTACAGACTTCACCGAAGATCTAGACCTACCACTCCCACCTGGCAGACAGTGGGGCGACATTGGTAAGAAGCAAGAAACCCTAAAATGGATGAAATGTTTTTATGTTTTTTAATGTTATATATATATATATGTATATATATATATTTATGTTAAGTGACGAGACCTATATATTCTCATGCAGATGTTGGAGTAGCACAACTTGGAGGAGGTTCTCCGTTGGACAGGTGAGCTGGATCCCGCTTTGTACCACAGGGTGATGATATCACCGAGGAGCTAGAGGAAAACATGGAGAGGTTGACCTTGGATATCCTAGATGCTGCCATTGATGATCTCCCGATGAGATATCAGAGATCCACAATGCGAGTACCGGGTCGGTTCAGTAGGTTGCTACGTAGAGTAGCTCGAGCAGTGATGTGCTATCATGAGCACCACTAGTGTATGAGATAAGTACTAAAAGCTGACAGCTTCAGGATTTTTTATAGTGATTTTACCTAAAATCCTACGTGCTTCAGATGAGGTCTCAGGGCCTATTTTTGTAAACTTTTTGTATATATATATACAGACTTTTACCTGGTGTTTATATGTCTCAAATGGGAAATGTATTTTATATGAGTTTTATGTGTCTTTAAATGTTTATTTACAATGTACCATGTTTGATTTCAATGTCATGAATGGGAAATATGCCAATCTAGGATGTAATTAGCTAATGAGTCAGCAACTACATTGTGTTCCCTAGGGATATGCCTATAAGTGATGGTTTCAAATGACCTTTCTAGCAAATGTACTCTCCAGAAAAGGTGGAGGAGCACAGGGTTTCTAATGGTGTAAACATGGTTTAAATGGAAAATGATGAGTTATGAGTCCATCAAGACTACTAGATCACAAACATCCTGGGAGGCAGCTTTATCCAGAATACCGATGACCACTTCATACTTGGCGATGTTGTTAGTAGCAGGACCTATACAAACTGCTCCTGAACTGACCAAATATTCAGCTGGGGAATAGAGGACCCAAGCAACCGAGGCGAGATTCAAGGTGTGGCGGCAAGCACCATCAGCGAAGTCGTAGAAAGCCATCTGCATGACCAAAACATGGTATAAACAGATGCAGACACTAAACTCAAAACCATCTTGAAAATACTAAAAGCACACTAAAAGTCAATCAATATACATATATACAATATACTATCCAAGAAAGACCTAGGTATAGTACCTTTTTAGGTACAACCCATTGCGAGGCTGCCCCAAAGGGATTCCATCATAATCAACGAGCTCGTAAGCTCCTTTCTCTAACACCTTAGAAATAATGAAAGGTCCGTACCACATCGACTTGAACTTACCCTTCCCTAGTTTTTCATATCTCTGATCATACGTCAAGACTAGGTCACCCTTGTTAAAGACACGAGGTTGGACGGATTTATCATACTGCACCTTGACACATTTCTTATGTGCCTCATTAGCCAAGGCAGCATCTCTCTGAGTCTCTTCAAGGTTACTCAAGTACAAAAATATTTCTTCCTCCGCGGAAGTGTCTGGGAGAAGTTCGAAGACACGTTGTAAAGATGGAATCGGACATTGAATTGGTAAGACAACTTTGAGTCCGTAGACAAGTTGGAATGGCGTGAAACTAGTGGTTGTTTTCACAGAATTCCAATAATCCCAAAGAGTGGAGAAAATAACATGGTTCTAGTTGGATTTATGATCTCCAACCATCTGACGAAGCATAGTTTTCAAAACCTTGTTTGTCAAAACCCCAAAATTTCGAAAAATTTAAAACTTTTATAAAATGCATATAATCACACTAAATATAGTCATTAGCTGTTTGATTAGTTTATGCTACTGAATGATTATTAATTACTCTTTACTTTGAAGAGCAATTTCTTTTTCAGTTACTGATTGTTTTCTGTTTGCAACCGCAAGGGGAATTGCTATGACAGATTGGGCTTACTTAGCTACTAAGCTAATGCAGCAGTTTCTCTGTCTCTTATAGATATACAGGTAAGGTTCGGGTTGCTGCTAACAGATCTTTTGAAGTATTTAGATAATAAACTATTGTACCAAATCATTCAGTTAGAAAAATATAAAGTATGCTAGCCAGATTTATCAAGCTTATACAGGTAAAGCTTTTCCTATACTTCTCTTTAAGCTTTCACTAATAGAAAGTTAGAATTACTAGAGAAAGGATAGCTATTTTCCTTTATAATAGCAGAATTAAGAATCCTTAAGAAGTACTATATCATTATTGAGTTTACTGTATGCATTCATGCTATTTAATATCTTGCACTGTAATTAAAACTAGGTTATCATGTTCGATCCTATTGTACTTAACTGATGTTCCCACATCATGACAGGTTTTTAAATTTCAAGATATGATTTTGTTTTACAATAACATTTATAAGGATCTGAAGTTTGATAACAACAATATATACTTCTCTTGCTTACAACCATTACAGGGTTTTTCTGCTAGATAAAAGTCTTCTCTTATTCATTTTCAAGAGTTTGATCTACTGGAAAACTACCTCTATTTCCAATGATCAATGACTGAATAAAATCTATGAACACCTGTATAACTAGTCTTAGATTAAATCAATCTTATTAAAAATTTTCCAGGTTAAACTATCATCACGAATAACAATAACACATTATAAACTGCTTGTCCACCTTCACTTACCCATTCTTAAAAATATTTGAATAAGAGTAATAACAAGCCTACTTGTTAGCACAATAATTCTAAGACTATTAAAAGATTGCTCAAGTATTTACCTTGACAATTCCAAATGAACTGGTGTAATCTCAATTCAAAATAGTGATTTACACAGCAGAGATCTTCAAGTTAAGTCCTAGAATGACTAGTCTTTTTACCAACTATGCACGGCTATAATTATACTAATCATTATAGTGGTAACATATAACAACTGCACTTATCATTAATAAAGAAAAGTTATACTTATTGCATTGATTGGAGACTAGGGTAATGGTCATAAGGTCATAGGGTTGTAAGTTCTATGAAAGCATTACGACTCAAAGTTAAACCCTAAACCCTATAACTTATAGTGCAAGGTTTATAAAACAAAGTTTATAAATCAAGGTTTATAAAACAAGGTTTTTAACCTTGAAAGAGGTCGGAATTGCAAGGATTATAACATATACACTATACCAATTTTAACAATAATATGCAAGGATTATTAGCATACTCTAATGTTTATAAGGCATAGTCTCAAATGCTATATTCTAACAATGCAATTGTGTGCAGGTGTGATCATAGGTTAGCGACTAAATGGAATCTCCATTTGATGATTTGTTTGGGGAACAAAAAGATTGTGTAAACATTACAATATGACCCAATCGCAAACAAATATTAAAGTGTTGTCGTGGTCGTTTCCTTGCCATGCACTGGAGGCTTAAAAGGTTGAATCGACCCTAACTTCTATCAGTCTCTGCAAAACCCTCCTGGTTCGATTTGGTCAAAAGCTCGCTTAATACAGCTCCAATGCTGCTTCCATCCTTCATGCTTCTCCTCGGCTCAGTGTGGAAGTCTGTAACTTGTTTCTGGCAGTCATAAGGCCGTGAAGAACCTAGGGTTTTTCTTGCGGGTTCCACAGTCGACTCTGTCGTGGCATAAGAGAGATCTTTGGCTTGGTAAATGACAGTCTTTTTATTGGGAACGATATCCTTGTCTTTCTTCCAGCGTGTGCTCTCACAGAGATTAAATGAGGGTTATGCTTCCTCGGCTCTCGGCTATTAACTGTTTAACCATGGCTGCTTATATTTGATCTTCACCGGTGAGTTACAACTCATCCATTTGATTTATTTGTGAATACATTTAACCCATAACATAATAGGGTTTTAACTAATAACTGCTTCTTTGTTCGCAGGTTTGATCCCTTTGAAGAGGAGCAAAGACACCAGGGTTCGAATATCAACTCATCTCCGGTAAGCCCGGTCTCGACTTGGCGTTCCCCTTGCTGGTTTGCTTAAGGCTGTTAGTCGAGGGTTTGGGTGATACGATAATGAGGTTACTTCAGTTCTGTTGTTAATCCTTGGCTGTAAGTTTAGAATGGGATTAATACAAATTCAACCCTTGCTGTGCAAAGGTGTTGCGACCCTGGTCGATCTTGTAATTACTTGTCTTTTGCTGCGTTAAGGTTTTTATAACAGAAGTCTTGTATCAATGTATAATGGCAATGGCTGCGAGCCTTCCAGCTTCTGAGGTTTTAAACTTTGTTTACTCTTGTTGTATTCTTAAAAACATACAGGGTTTTTACCCGAGTTTTGAATATGGTTTATTAAGCAGCCTTTCTGTATTTTGGCTTGGCTGTAGCATGCGTTTTGCTCTACTTTTCCAGCTCTGTACATAAATAAATTGATTAAAAGTTTATAACCACATTCTCTGTGGGTTTTATAGTGCTGCCGTGGATGAAATATTTATTATATTTGTATTACTGTGTTTAAAGGATTCAATTCTTAAATGCTATGGAGATTAGGTTGATTGCTTAATCTGTTATTAT
>LPNX010899460.1:344601-445188 GCA_001517045.1 Pseudotsuga menziesii | reverse complement strand
GTGCTCACGTAGGTTACTTATTATCCATACCTAAAATTTTCAAGTATTTGACATTGGCGAGCACCAAACTTGTCCCACGATATATCCAAAAAGATTATTTAAAAAAATACGAGTAAGAAGCTAATTCAATTCTTTAAAACATTTGTGTTTACTTCAACTTGAAATTCTTAAGGGAGATAAGGGTTTAAGGGGTTGAAGTTGAAAACACGAAATTTTGTTGTTTTGTTTGTCAAAAAAACAAGCAAAATAGTTACCAAACTTCAAATTGTCAGCAAGCAATAAGAAAACAAATGTTCCAACAATAAAAGTAATTAGGTTTATTTATCTATTTATTTTATTAATTTATTTAAAAACTAAATAGAAAAATAAATAAATCATGCATCGTAATAGTAATAATTTACATACTTCAAATTTCTACTATGTGAGGTTTTGTTTGATTCACCATACCCTACAAATTTCTATCTTAAAACTAATCTGGTTGCTCCAAACTCCTCCTTGGTAAGTTTCTTTTCTAAAACTCCCCCTTTGAAATTTTAGTAAAATAGTGAAATAATGATTAGGCTAATTGAAACACTTTACATAATTAGTTTTTGAAAATGAAACTCCTACTCCTTTTATTTTTTATTTTCAAGACATCAGTGTGTTATTTACACCGCTGCACTTGCGCATTGTAATAGGAAACACACAATTAAGATATACTTTTTTAATTTTTTTTCTAGAATAGTGTTGTGCCAGGAAGATATGCATGTACCGTAACACTACTCTTTTCACGACAGACGTATAGACATATGTTAAAAAAATAAATAAAAAAATAGCATGTATTATAGTGTGTATTATAAATCAGGTTACATTGGTGTGCCTTCATATACTAAGGACACTGAAGTTAATAATATTGAAAATTGCATAGATAACTATCTGTAATCAAATATAACAGATATTTTATTTTGCGGATGTTCCAACACAGTGCGTAAGTGGTTTAGCCATACTAGTACATCAAGTTACTCAGGATACTCAGGATGCGCCCCAATGAGTGAGTGTGTGTCTGATAAATAGAGAGGCTCACTCTCTATTTATATTCTTTCGTTCACTTGAAACCCACTCCAACATGTCGGCCTCACTTAACAATTACTTACTAGAGCCGACATCTCTAGGAGTGTCTAATAACCCTAGTGCCCCTAAACTTGTGGAGACTTTGCCTCCTCCGACCAACAAGGATGTTTATCCTTAACACAATGGTGGGGACTATTGCCCCAACTTATAATGACTCACCTAGGGTCGACTTCTCTAGGATAGTATAATAACCCAAGGGCCCCACAACTGCGGGGACTTTAACCTTTGACCAATAGGAGGTTAACCCACAATGACTTGACATGAATTGTTACATTATAGAAACTTCCCGATAGGAACATCGGGGTATGACATGACTTAAATACATTACAGACACATCCCAGAATAAACATCGGGGTACAATACATAAGATATACAGATGAATACATTCCAAAGTTACAAATACATCAACAACTTTACTATAAAGGAAAACTTGGGACTATGACCTTTGGGTTCACAGGCTTGGTCCCTAGGAGCATAAGGTCACCAGTCTCAAAATCTGTCACATGTTGATTGATTAAAACAATGTTTCACTAAACATTAATGCATAAGGAATTTATGTATCCGAGGGTAACACCCTAAAAAATAACTCTTTATGCAATTGATGCCAGAAGTTGTTTGCGTGCTAATATAAGGGATTCATGTGACTAATAAATGTTTACTCTATGTAGTAACAATTGAATACTAAAGGAAGAGGAAAACACGTGTTCGATTTTTCCGAGCTAGGTTTGCTCATCCAAGCGGGAACATGGTTATCCCGTGTCTCATCGAGGATCGCTTGGCTATCGATTGTGGTATTAAATCCTCTCCTATCTTTCCTCCTCTACCTTTAACAAGATGTTGAGTCTATTTTAAAACCCCGATATTGCACCTAAAACTATTTTTTACAATTGCACAAAGGAAAGACAATATTCAAAGGAAGGCCATCAAACTACTATAATAAATGTGTGCAACTCATGTAAAACATAACATAGACATCTAACCATTCACCATCTAACATAGCATAGATATATCATAAATAATGGTAGCTCCATACATAGTAAAATAGAGACCACTACAAGATAAAAAAGGGTTCAAGCTTAACATTACCTAGAAGATACAAAATACAAAATGTAGGTATGTCAAAGCATAGGAGGATATCACATCGCTTTAGAGTAGAAGGGTTGGCAAGATAATCACTGAATGTCTTTAGCTCTCAATTTGGGCTCTCAACCCTGCACAAGTGGCATTAAGGAATCGGTTTCCTTCCTTGTAAAATATTACATTAACTGAGTTGATGTAATATAATGGCTTGGATGGAAGTTGAATATAGTTTATAGATTATTATCAAAGCCACACAGATAATTAATAAGAAACATTATTATATGATGCTTTATGAAACATAACCTAAATAGTATCCAAAGAACAATAATAGGAGTAACGATATGTAGATCTCCTCTAAAATGAACACTAACTCCAACTAGGAAGAAAACATCAACAAGGCACCTTCAAAAGGTTGAACGCTCTCTCCTCAAGGTGAGGGTACAAGACATGAGTGAAAGCTACCATCAAGAGTTGATTCTCCTTCCTTCTTTGTGGGCGAACTCTCAACCATCAAGGTGTCTTAAAGAAGAAATTAGAGAACTGGTAACTATTTTAAGATCTAGCTACATACTGATGGAAAGTCAGACATGAAATGTCTATTGCGGCTTATCTTTAGGCATATTTTAGTGTCCATTGTTCTGTTCTAAAATTTTTCCAAGGGTCATCCTGTCAGTTGTTGTTATACACATGAAATTTGTGTCAGATCACTCATCTTCAGTTATCAGCATGATTGAAATCCTCCTATGTTTTGATGTGAGTAACGTGCATCCCTTTATTTTCAGGAAAAATATATTGGCAATGATATTTTAGTATTAGATCATAGTCAAAACACCCATTCCAATAGAATCTATTAGAAACAAAGGCTAAATCAAACCATGGAGATTGTGCTACAGTATATAACCATAATTAAAACATCCAAACATGTAGATATTGGCGGTCCAGTAAATGAAGTGTAAGATCACAATCATGCTACCCATTTTTCGTGTATCTTCTAATTAGAAAATCAGAAATACATATTCACATAAACCTCTAGACTTCTGATACCACATCTACCACTTGCATTCTCCATGTAATAGCCACCAAAATTTTAAATGAAAAAATGAACGATTATGAAATCATATTTTGCCGTACTCCATGTGAACCATTTACCCTCCATGTTTACCCGACTTTGAATTATTCCCTTGTAGTTCCATGGCATTTTCCCTCAATGTCGAATTTCCAATTCCATCTACTTCCTCCTAATATCGTTTCAGAACCGCCATTCCCATATTTCTATATTTGCAATTTGTAAGAGAAGAACAAAGAATACATGTTCTTCTTAATTCAATAACTCTCTCTATTCATCTTTGCCTTGTTGTTGCATATGCTCTTCTCCTCTCCTCCTCAGGTCTCGGCGGTAACTACAAATATTGTCTTTGGAACACATCTACTTATGGGGGATTTTACTTCAGCTATCCTTTTGGGAAATATGGTAGCGACTGCAATGACCATGCGTTTCAACTACTGTCCAGTGATATCGAAGGCCATCCTCGGCTTAATATCAATGGACACATATATGGCATAGTGAAAAACACTTTCTTGGGGAATTTAGCAAGCAACCTAACACTGTACGCATGGCTTCTCTGTAACAGAGGTGGATTATCCCATCCATCCAGCACTGTGTGTTAATGAATAGTGACGTTTTCATGTTCGTGCATGGTTAAGGATGCGTTGGTATGGATTTTTATTCTTGTTATTGCCCTTACTCAAGGATACAAAGGTAAGCTTCAACTTTTTCTTGTTTTAAACTCCTTTCATTTGATTTTGCAGTTTTATATATGTTTATTTCAATTTGTAACTCTTTTCTTTCTGGATATGTCTACATGTTTAACCCTTTGAAGAGTGAGTGGATGGTCTGGAGGAAGGATTTGGGTTTCCACTAACTCTGGTAATCCATCAATCCCGGTTTCAATGCCAAGGAAAGAAATGCGAAGATAGAAAAAAGGGGTAACCTTGTGGAAGATCTTTGCATTGCGTTTAATGGTCTTTGCACTGTAGAGTTGTGTTTTTTTTAATTAGACATGTACAAGATTGTTTCTGAGCAAAAACACTTCTAAACATCCCGTTAATGGTTCTCATTGATGAGGGTTTACATCTCTATATCCAGAAGCATGCATTTTATGATAGTTTATAATGATTGGTCCTTATGGGTTTTTGAATGTATCGACCCACCCCTCTCTCTCTCCCTCCCACCTAACTCTTGTACTCACTCCCCGAATAGTTGGCCCAACTCATAAATCAATTAAAGGAATAGTCATTCCAAGCAGAGGGAGTTGAATCAGAAAATCCCATGTGGCGTCACTCTAATCAATTTGTTCATGACCTGAGACTCCCTAATGAGGATCTAGACCAATTTGATGGTTCTAACCCCAAAGGCTACCAACCATGGAACCAGATCCATAAGGTAGGTGGTTAGAACAGGATTTTTATCTGGATAAATGTGGGCTTCGTCGCTGCCTTTAGAATATCCATCATTCCTTTTACGAACAAGTTACAACCATTATCATCACTAACAACAAAAAAAGAGTTCCCTATTGTATTGCTAAAGTGGGAAACTCACCCACACTTCGATTCATCTAGAAATACCACATATACAACGTTTGTTAACACCATAAAACAATACTAGTCAAGACGATCAAAGAGAGTGTTGAATTGAACCCTATACTAAAATACTTTTCAATCCCACCCTCAGATAAAACTCTTTCGTGGTGATTATAAATGGTGAAACATAGTGGTACTTCCGAAAAAATATAAACATGTTAAATGGAAAGAAGTAGATCAAACGTAATAGAAAATATAATTACAATATTTAAAATCATTTTGGCAACAATAATTATGACATTATTTTAAGCTTATGACATGACTCTAATGATGTATAAGCATAGAATCATGTTAGAATCCAAAGGTGGATGTGAATGTGAGCTCCTGCTGTGAATGGCACCCATAAATGGTTTCCCATTTGTTGGATAGCTATGCCCAAAAATGCGCCTGCAAGAAAGGCTACTCGGAGACGAAATACTGGGAACAAATCATTAATTCTGTGAACATACAATACCAGCTGGGTTCCAAAACTATGAATCAATGAAGAGTGGACAACTTGAAAAGGCGTTACAAGCTGGAGCGGTGGAATGCAAAGTTTGGGGGCTCGAGGCATGTGGAGTGGTCATTCTATGAGAAACTGGACGAGAACATGCACTCGTTGAAAAGAAACGGCAATGACAGGAGCTCGTGGAGCACTTGGATTTGTAGGACGCCTTCAGAAGCGACCTATCAGTGATTGCATAAGGTGGAATGTACCAAGCATAAGAAATTATTTTTAACAGGTGGGATCAGCAGGAATTGCAAGAGGGAGAGAACATAAGTCCTCAAATTGAAAGCACCAATCGGATATGAGCCTCTATGCATATTGCAAGTATTTTCTCTGCTGGTTATGCTGATTCACAATGGTGTCTTGACGAGCTTGTATTGACGGTGGAGTCTATGTCCAAGTCAAGGTCCACCATTATTCGGGTCTTCTATGGTGTCAAGCCTTCAGAGCTTCCACGGGCATGGACCAGAAACAGAGACATTCGAAGGGAAAAATGGAGGAATCACTTAGCATTTTTTCATTCCCTGAAGGGACGATGAAGTGAACAGTGTTCACAACGCCGACCTCAGGAAAGAAAACTCCGTAGGCATTTTTATGTATGAGGTTCTATTTCTAAACACTGTTCACCTTTGTTGTGAGTTCTCCTATTCATCTTTCTCCATGTGTACTTTTTCTCTCCCAACAAGCATCTGTCACGCATGTTGAAGTATTCAGTTGCCTTGGTTGCGGTCATGTGTTAAGGAGGCTCTATACTTGGCATCTCTTCTAACTCAGAGCACCCTGTGGAACATACAACACCCAGAGCATTGTACAAAGCGGCCAACCCCTATACCCTCTTCAGCTTCACACAATGAGCTGCTAGAAAGTCCTCCAAAGTTGCCAATGTTTCCATAATGAGCAAGGTTAGATCCGCTATGGCAGATCGAGATCTGCACATACCAACAACAACAAATGTGCTCCACTTCATTTCAAGCAAAAGACAATGCAGTCTGTAACAGATTGGTAAAGCAAACAAATAAGTCCATTCCATTAAATCTCTCTTCCAAAGGGCTCGAAATCACTTGCCGTAAACGATATCACTAGCAATATTGCCAACATATTTGCATGAAATCTCTGATTTCTTGCCATTTCTATGCCTGGAAGCCTTCCTTCAAAGAAAAAGCGATATCATATTCATTACAGCACAAAGACACATGTATACACTACTCCAAATGAATGAATGAGCAGAGCAGCAGCGTTAATATGCATATTAGAATGTGAATACATTGTGGAAAAGAAATATAATCTAGATGAAGCACCAGAGCTGTATGAGAAAACAGGAACGGCTGAGGGAGGAAGCGAAATGATAACCTATTAGCAGTCAGTTTTGCAGTTATGGGCTTTGCCGGTTGCGCGCAAGTGTACTTCCCTTTCTCTGAAGCGAACTAGAGAGTCTCCATAGACACTTCAGTTTGTTGATCTAGCTTGGTACTACCGTTATTTATGCTCGTCGACGGATCTCTTATAATTATGATTAGTTTTCTCTATTAAATCAAAGAGCCTAGGAGCATTATGATAATTATGATTCGAATTTTGATTAAGTGAAAGAGGAGACTAATGGTTAGTAGGCTGAAGAATTGAACCAGTTGAAAGGAAAGAAGGCAATTGTCCAACATAATGGAGCAAGCTGTTTTCCACTACCGACAGGCAGACAGTATTAAGTAACCATTCACTACCAGCGATGGCTCTCTTGGATTTTTCAATGCGTTCTTGCTCAGTTTACATCTTCATTTTAATCAATCGGTAAAAGCGGACTATTCGTTTTAATCAATCGGTAAAAGAGGACGATGCATGCAAAAATTTATTGTGGTTTATTTTCCATTTATTCCATATAAGTGGCCAAACATTATTTGTTTAAAAAAATGGCGCTGTGGCAAACTCGGATTGGACCAAGTGAGGACGAAAAGCTACAGTGCTTTTCAAAAGCACTTCAGAATACTAACATAAAATAACTAATCAGTAAACTGAAGCAAATAGCACCGAAAAAGAGTTTAATCTTGCTACAAAAAAATTAAACTACTAAGTTATTTTAGAATTTAGTGAAACCAATTACATAACTGTTTCTTTATGTCAACTGTTAGCTGTTAGTAAAACTGCAGGCTATAGCATTTATTGTTAACTCAAAAATTTTAAATTTTTTGTGAAAATTTGGGGTTTTGACACACAAAAAGGAACTTTTCACAGTGATCTTTCTTGGTCCATCCTCTTCAAAGTGGTACTTTCATTTTTTTCAATAAGAATCACACACGAAAAAAAAATTGAATCTCGCCAACATGTGTTACTAAGGCACTTTTTTTTAATGTATGCCATTTCGATAAATAATAAAAAATAGTTTTCAAGTCTAAAAAATATCAAAATATAGTCCATGCACAACTGAGTGTATATTATGAGAATACATCCCTTCCCCCCCTTAAATGAATAATTATCTTTGGAAAAACTAGTGCTCACATAGGTTACTTATTATCCATACCTAAAATTTTCAAGTATTTTACATTGGTGAGCACCAAACTTGTCTCACGATATATCCAAAAAGATTATTTAAAAAAATACGAGTAAGAAGCTAATTCAATTCTTTAAAACATTTGTGTTTACTTCAAATTGAAATTCTTAAGGGAGATGAGGGTTTAAGGGGTTGAAGTTGAAAAACACGAAATTTTGTTGTTTTGTTTGTCAAAAAAACAAGCAAAATAGTTACCAAACTTCATATTTTCAGCAAGCAATAAGAAAACAAATGTTCCAACAATAAAGGTAATTAGGTTTATTTATCTATTTATTTTCTTAATTTATTTAAAAACTAAGTAGAAAAATAAATAAATCATGCATTGTAATAGTAATAATTTACATACTTCAAATTTCTACTATGTGAGGTTTTGTTTGATTCACCATACCTTACAAATTTCTATCTTAAAACTAATCTTTGCTCCAAACTCCTCCTTGGTAAGTTTCTTTTCTAAAACTCCCCCTTTGAAATTTTATTAAAATAGTGACATAATGATTAGGCTAATTGAAACACTTTACATAATTAGTTTTTGAAAATGAAACTCCTACTCCTTTTATTTTTTATTTTGAAGACATCAGTGTGTTATTTACACTGGTGCACTAGCGCATTGTAATAGGAAACACACAATTAAGATATACTTTTTTAATTTTTTTTCCAGAATAGTGTTGTGCCAGGAAGATATGCATGTACTGTAACACTACTCTTTTCATGACAGACGTATAGACATATGTTAAAAAAATAAATAAACAAATAGCATGTACTATAGTGTGTATTATAAATAAGGTTACATTGGTGTGCCTTTAGATACTAAGGACACCGAAGTTAATAATATTGAAAATTGCATAGATAACTATCTGTAATCAAATATAACAGATATTTTATTTTGCGGATGTTCCAACACAGTGCGTAAGTGGTTTAGCCATACTGGTACATCAAGTTACTCAGGATACTCAGGATGCGCCCCAATGAGTGAGTGTGTGTGTGATAAATAGAGAGGCTCACTCTCTATTTATATTCTTTCGTTCACTTGAAACCCACTCCAACATGTCGGCCTCACTTAACAATTACTTACTGGAGCCGACATCTCTAGGAGTGTCTAATAACCCTAGTGCCCCTCAATTTGTGGAGACTTTGCCTCCTCTGACCAACAAGGATGTTTATCCTTAACACAATTGTGGGGACTATTGCCCCGACTTACAATGACTCACCTAGGTTCGAATTCTCTAGGATAGTATAATAACCCAAGGGCCCCACAACTGTGGGGACTTTAACCCTTGACCAATAGGAGGTTTACCCACAATGACTTGACATGACTTGTTACATTATAGAAACTTCCCGATAGGAACATCAGGGTATGACATGACTCAAATACATTACAGACACATCCCAGAATAAACATCGGGGTACAATACATAAGATATACAGATGAATACATTCCAAAGTTACAAATACATCAACAACTTTACTATAAAGGAAAACTTGGGACTATGACCTTTGGGTCCCTAAGAGCATAAGGTCACCTATGTCAAACTCTCTCACATGTTGATTGATTAAAACAATGTTTCACTGAACATTAATGCATAAGGAATTTATGTATCCAAGGGTAACACCCTAAAAAATAACTCTTTATGCAATTGATGCCAGAAGTTGGTTGCATGCTAATATAAGGGATTCATGTGGCTAATAAATGTTTACTCTATGCGGTAACAATTGAAGACTAAAGGGAGAGGAAAACACGTGTTCGATTTTTTCGAGCTAGGTCTGCTCATCCAAGCGGGAACATTGTTATCCCGTGTCTCATCGAGGATCGCTTGGCTATCGATTGTGGTATTAACTCCTCTCCTATCTTTCCTCCTCTACCTTTAACAAGATGTTGAGTCTATTTTAAAACCTTGATATTGCAGCTAAAACTGTTTTTTACAATTGCACAGAGGAAAGACAATATTCAAAGGAAGGCCATTAAACTACTAGAATAAATGTGTGCAACTCATGTAAAACATAACATAGACATCTAACCATTCACCATCTAACATAGCATAGATATATCATAAATAATGGTAGCTCCATACATAGTAAAATAGAGACCACTACAAGATAAAAAAGGGTTCAAGCTTAACAATACCTAGAAGATACAAAATGTAGGTATGTCAGAGCATAGGAGGATATCACATCGCTTTAGAGTAGAAGGGTTGGCAAGATAATCACTGAATGTCTTTAGCTCTCAATTTGGGCTCTCGACCCTGTGCAAGTGGCATTAAGGAATCAGTTTCATTCCTTGTAAAATATTACATTAACTGAGTTGATGTAATATAATGGCTTGGATGGAAGTTGAATATAGTTTATAGATTATTATCAAAGCCATACGGATAATTAATAAGAAACATTATTATATGATGCTTTATGAAACATAACCTAAATAGTATCCAATGAATAATAATAGGAGTAACGATATGTAGATCTCCTCTAAAATGAACACTAACTCTAACTAGGAAGCAAACATCAACAAGGCACCTTCAAAAGGTTGAACGCTCTCTCCTCAAGGTGAGGGTACAAGACATGAGTGAAAGCTACCATCAAGAATCGATTCTCCTTCCTTCTTTGTGGGTTAACTCTCAACCATCAAGGTGTCTTAAAGAAGAAATTTAGAGAACTGGTAACTATTTTAAGATCTAGCTACATACTGATGGAAAGTCAGACATGAAATGTCTATTGTGACTTATCTTTAGGCATATTTTAGTGTCCATTGTTCAGTTCTAAAAATTTTCCAAGGGTCAGCCTGTCAGTTGTTGTTATACACATGAAATTTGTGTCAGATCACTCATCTTCAGTTATCAGCATGATTGAAATTCTGCTATGTTTTGATGTGAGTAATGTGCATCCCTTTATTTTCAGGAAAAATATATTGGGCATGATATTTTAGTATTAGATCATAGTCAAAACACCCATTCCAATAGAATCTATTAGAAACAAAGGCTAAATCAAACCATGGAGATTGTGCTACATTATATAACCATAATTAAAACATCCAAACATGTAGATATTGATGGTCCAGTAAATGAAGTGTAAGATCACAATCATGCTACCCATTTTTCGTGTATCTCCTAATTCTAAAATCAGAAATACATATTCACATAAACATCTAGACTTCTGATACCACATCTACCACTAGCATTCTCCATGTAATAGCCACCAAAATTTTAAATGAAAAAATGAATGATTGTGAAATCATATTTTTCCGTACTCCATGTGAAACATTTACCCTCCATGTTTACCCAACTTTGAATTATTCCCCTGTAGTTCCATGGCATTTTCCCTCGATGTTGAATTTCCAATTCCATCTACTTCCTCCTAATATCGTTTTAGAACCCCCATTCCCATATTTCTATATTTCCAATTTGTAAGATAAGAACAAAGAATACATGTTCTTCTTAATTCAATGACTCTCTCTGTTCATCTTTCCCTTGTTGTTGCATATGCTCTTCTCCTCTCCTCCTCATGTCTTTGCGGTAACTACAAATATTGTCTTTGGAACACATCTACTTATGGGGGATTTTACTTCAGCTATCCTTTTGGGAAATATGGTAGAAACTGCAATGACCATGCACTTCAACTACTGTCCTATGATATCGAAGGCCATCCTCGGCTTAATATCAGTGGACACATATATGGCATAGTGAAAAACACTTTCTTGGGGAATTTAGCAAGCAACTTGACACTATATGCATGGATTCTCTATAACAGAGGTGGATTATCCCATTCATCCGACACTGTGTGTTAATGAATAGTGACATTTTCATGTTCGTGCATGGTTAAGGATGCGTTGGTTTGGAGTTTGATTCTTGTTACTGCCCTTACTCAACGATACAAAGGTAAGCTTCGACTTTTTCTTGTTTTAAACTCCTTTCATTTGATTTTGCAGTTTTATATATGTTTATTTCAATTCGTAACTCTTTTCTTTCTGGATATGTCTACATGTTTAACCCTTTGAAGAGTGAGTGGATGGCCTGGAGGAAGGATTTTGGTTGCCACTAACTTTGGTAAGCCATCAATCCCGGTTTCAATGCCAAGGAAAGAAATGCGAAGATAGAAAAAAGGGGTAACCCTGTGGAAGATCTTTGCATTGAGTTTAATGGTCTTTGCACTGTAGAGTTGTGCTTTTTTTTAATTAGACATGTACAAGATTGTTTCTGAGCAAAAAGACTTCTAAACATCCCATTAATGGTTCTCATTGATGAGGCTTTACATCTCTATATCCAGAAGCATACATTTTATGATAGTTTATAATGATTGGTCCTTATATGGGGTTTTGAATGTATCGAGCCACCCTTCTCTCTCTACCTCCCACCTAACTCTTGTACTCACTCCCCGAATAGTTGGCCCAACTCATAAATCAATTAAAGGAATAGTCATTCCAAGCAGAGGGAGTTGAATCAACCAATCCGATGTGGCGTCACTCTAATCAATTTGTTCATGACCCAAGACTCCCTAAAGAGGATCTAGACCAATTTGATGGCTCTAACCCCAAAGGCTACCAACCATGGAACTAGATCCATAAGATAGGCGGTTAGAACAGGATTTTTATCTGGATAAATGTGTGTTTCGTCACTGCCTTTAGAATATCCATCATTCCTTTTACGAACAAGTTACAACCATTATCATCACTAACAATAACAAAAGAGTTCCCTATTGTATTGCTAAAGTGGGAAACTCACCCACACTTCAATTCATCTAGAAAGACCACATATACAACGTTTGTTAACACCATAAAATAATACTAGTCAAGCTTATCGAAGAGAGGGTTGAATTGAACCCTATATTAAAATACTTTTCAAGCCCACTCTTAGATAAAACTCTTTCGTGGTGATTATAAAGGGTGAAACATAGTGGTACTTCCAAAAAAAAATATAAACATGTTAAATGGAAAGAAGTAGATCAAACGTAATAGAAAATATAATTACAATATTTAAAATCATCTTGGCAACAATAATTATGACATTATTCTAAGCTTATGACATGACTCTAATGATGTATAAGCATAGAATCATGTTAGAGTCCAAAGGTGAATGTGAATGTGAGCTCCTGCTGTGAATGGCACCCGTAAATAGTTTCCCATTTGCTGGATAGCTATGCCCAAAAATGCGCTTGCAAGAAAGGCTACTCGGAGACGAAATACTGGAAACAAATCATCAATTCTGTGAACATACAATACCAGCTGGGTTCCAAAACTATGAATCAATGAAAAGTGGACAACTTGAAAAGGCGCTACAATCTGGAGCGGTGGAATGCAGAGTTCGGGGGTTCGAGGCATGTGGAGTGGTCATTCTACGAGAAACTGGACGAGAACATGCACTCGTTGAAAAGAAACGACAATGACAGGAGCTCGTGGAGCACTTGGATTTGGAGGATGCCTTCGAAAGTGACCTCTCAGTGATTGCATAAGGTGGAATGTACAAAGCATAAGAAATTATTTTTAACATGTGGGATCAGCGGGAATTGCAAGAGGGAAAGAACATAAGTCCTCAAATTGAAAGCACCAATCGGACATGAGCCTCTATGCATATTGCAAGTATTTTCTCTGCTGGTTATGTCGATTCACAATGGTATCTTGACGAGCTTGTATTGACGGTGGAGTCTATGTACAAGTCGAGGTCCAGCATTATCCGGGTCTTCTATGGTCTTAAGCCTTCAGAGCTTCCACGGGCACAGACCAAAAACAGAGACATTCGAAGGGAAAAATGGAGGAATCACGTAGCATTTTTTCATTCCCCAAAGGGACAATGAAGTGAACAGTGTTCACAACGCCGACCTCAGGAAAGAAAATGCCGTAGGCATTTTTATGTATGAGGTTCTATTTCTAAACACTGTTCACCTTTGTCGTGAGTTCCCTTAATCATCTTTCTCCATGTGTACTTTTTCTCTCCCAACAAGCATCTGTCACACGTGTTGAAGTATTCGGTTTCCTCGGTTGCGTCGCTTGTTAAGGAGGCTCTATACTTGGCAGCTCTTTTAACTCAGAACACCCGGTGGAACATACAACACCCAGAGCATTGTTCAATGTGGCTAACCCCTATACCCTCTTCAGCTTCACACAACGAGCTGCTGGAAAGTCCTCCAAAGTTGCCAATGTTTCCATAATGGGAAAGGTTTGATCCGCTATGGCAGATCGGGATCTGCACATACCAACAACAACAAATGTGCTCCGCTTCATTTCAAGCAAAAGACAATCCAGTCTGTAATAGATTGGTAAAGCAAACAAATAAGTTCATTCCATTAAATCTCTCTTCCAAAGGGCTCTGAATCACTTGCCATAAACGATATCACCAGCAATATTGCCAACATATTTGCATGAAATCTCTGATCTTTTGTCATTTCTATGCCTGGAAGCCTTCCTTCAAAGAAAAAGCGATATCATATTCATTACAACACAAAGAAACATGTATACACTACTCCAAATGAATGAATGAGCAGAGCAGCAGCATTAATATGCATATTACAATGTGAATACATTGTGGAAAAGAAATATAATCCAGATGAAGCACTAGAGCTGTATGAGAAAACAGGAATGGCTGAGGGAGGAAGCGAAATGCTAACCTATTAGCAGTCAGTTTTGCAGTTGTGGGCTTTGCCGGCTGCACGCAAGTGTACTTCCCTTTCTTTGAAGCGAACTACAGAGTTGCCATAGACACTTCAGTTTGTTGATCTAGCTTGGTACTACCATTATTTATGCTCGTCGACGGATCTCTTACAATTATGATTAGTTTTTTCTATTAAATCAAAGAGCCTAGGAGCATTATGATAATTATGATTCGAATTTTGATTAAGTGAAAGAGGAGACTAAGGGTTAGTAGGCTGAAGAATTGAACGAGTTGAAAGGAAAGAAGGAAATTGTCCAACGTAACGGAGCAAGCTGTTTTCTACTACCGACAGGCAGACAGTATTAAGTAACCATTGACTACCAGCTATGGCTCTCTCAGCTTTTACGACTCATTGGAATGGGATACGACACCATTTCTTCCACAAGAGAATCTATCAATGTCCTTTTTTCAATGCGTTCTTCCTCAATTTACATCTTCGTTTTAATCAATAGGTAAAAGCGGACTATTCGTTTTAATCAATCGGTAAAAGAGGACGATGCGTGCAAAACTTTATTGTGGTTTATTTTCCATTGATTGAATATAAGTGGCCAAACATTATTGGTTTAAAAAAATGGCGCCGTGGGAAACTCGGATTGGACCAAGTGACGACGAAAAGCTACAGTGCTTTTCAAAAGCACTTCAGAATAAAACGTCTAACGACGTAAATATAATCTTGACCAGCGAAGCTTTGCTCTTGATTCCTATCATATCTCGTTGTGTTGGATCTGAATGTCCCATTTGTATCATGTTTAAAAACCATTTATGCATCACTAAGCAAGGTGGTATTCATGAAAAACTAATCAATGTCTATTGTACCAAAAAATTATTTATCCTATGTGCAACATGCGAGGTTATATAAACATCACTTCTTAAAGCCCCTATAGATCTCAGGTTGCTTGGTGCCACTGCAAAAGCCTTGATTATATTCATCCTATTGAACTTGGACTTGTGCAAAAAATGTTATTCACAGCTCTCACGTATTCTTAGCTTGAATTATGATGAGTCAATGTTCATTGAGGAAGATCTATGGAGTTTTCGAATAAGATTTTTGGTTTTTGTCAACCACTTGTAAATTTGCAATTATTTTATGAAAGCTATATCATTCGTGACTAGAAATGGTCAAGCTTTCCATACTTGTAAATTCGAAAAGGTTTAAATCTTTCAAAGTGACAAAATTTTAATGTATAAATGACAAAATGTTGCATTTTCTTGAATAAGCATATATTAAAGGGTCCATAATAAAGAAACAACATTAAAAGGAGAAATTAGGGAACTTCTAAGAGATATTAACTCGCAAATTATTGTTATTTAGTTTGGTGTGTGTTTATGCAGACCTTATGGGATCTTATTTAGGCTTCAGTAAGTTTGAACAATTAAATTTAAGTTGATCTTAATATAACCAGACAATGGTTGTTTTCCCTGATAGGACATATTTTCTATGGAAAGTATTATTGGATTCCTCACAATGGGTGTTCATGATTTTTGACCTTTTAAATGAAATCCCATAAATTTCGCTACCCTTACTTTAGAATTGATGTGTTTTTATGGTAGGCATTGGAAAAAATTTATTATACACATGGTAGAGGGTTTCAAGAGGGGTGTCTCAACTTGAAACCTCTACTATGGCCTGTCAAGCTCATAACTAGAGAATTTTCAAAAACAAAATTGAATACAATCTCTATGTTGTCCAAGACTAGATTAATCTGTAAAATGCTTTGGGCGTAGCAACCTATAAGCATTGTAGGGTCAGTGTGCAGCAGTCGAGCAAGATGCATCGGATCTATTTGCAGGATCCTGTAAGCCATCAATAAATATGCAAACCTAAATATAAATATTAAAGGAGGGATTTTGAAATTTGAAATATAGGTATTGTTTACGAGGAATATTATAATAACATTGCTGATATCACCATGTCGCCGGGTCTTGGGGCACAGAAATCCAAGGCAACGTCATGTTTCCTAGACCAATAACAAGCTTAAAAAATAGACATTTAACAAATTAAAAAAAGAACATAATAAAACAATATTACATAACCTTAGTCTAACTTCTATATAATTTTTAAAATTACTACAAATTGCTCCCAATAATCCTCGTGAGCAATTTATATATATCCCCTATGTCGGTTCAAATAAATATCGACATCGATACTTTTGAAGAAAAACTTTAGTAAACCTAAATTAAATTTGCTTGATTGTTTTATGAATCATCCCATAATATTTTTTCTTTTGTATATGAATGGAAAAAATAATTATTTTAAAATTTTTATGGAAACTTAAATCCATATTAATTCTCCATTTCCCTTCTCATATTGTTAACATCTTATTTCTATGCTCCTCAAAATTCAAAATAAGACGGTAAAAGTACTAGAGATTGGTACCGAATGATATATAGCAGAGCTTAAAAATAAAAATTCCCTAAGAAATGAAGTCCATATAACCTTATGGTGTGACCAAGAGCGAAAAAGAGAGGGTTAAAGGAATAAGGAGCGCAGAGAATACACGTGAAAGCATGGGACCCAACTGTAAAATCAAGAGCAGCAGAAAAAAGTTCAATAATTAAATCAACGACAAAGATTGAAAGTAGATTTTATCGACGGTTATTGCATGGTATGGAGCCCGAAGTTGCAAGAAGTTTAAGGTGGATGGGTGGTAGCGGATTATTAACCGCTTTCCACGTGGTGTTTTGTGGTAAAGTTCGTTGGGAAAAGCAGTTAGGAAATACCAACTTATCAAAGGTTGTGAAATCACCTTACTTACCATATAAAGGAGTGTTGGAAAAAGTAAAAAAATTCTTTTTTTCTTACTACGGGAGCATCGATAACACACCAGTTTTTCTTTTTCCACCGAGTTCAAAGGTCAACTTTCAAACATTCTTCCTTTTTCTAGGTAGCTCTGAACTATAAAACTTTGTTCAATCCTTTAGTCATGGAAAGAAGTCGGGATTATGTTTTACTTTGTAGAGTTTTGGATGAGAAAGAGGAAGTTGTAATTGATGGAGAGGGAATTTATAATTCTATATATAGGAAGAATTTCTCAGTCAAAATAGTGTTTATGGGAACTTAGGTCAAAAGGAAAGGATGTGTTAAATGTTTACAGCTCCTTTTTATATCATTTTTATATGGAGAAAACCTTACATTTTCTAGAATTTGTTTAATGGAGTGTCAACAACTATTCATTCATTGAGAGGGTTGTTATGAATAGTTGTACCACCAAAATTCTTTGTCAATTTAATGCGAAAAATGTTCATGGAGTTTTGAGTTTACCTGAGAATTTTCCTAGAAATCTCAAGTCTTTTAATGAGGAAGTTTTGGTCAGATTGTACAAAGAGTGTAAGCTTAAAGATAGAGATAGTTTCTTGTCAATAATTTGGAAAACTGGTGAGTCACTAGAAAACCTTTCTTTACCCTTAAATGTTGAAATTTTCAGAGAAGAAGTTTAATCAGTCTTATCTTTGTTGAGTCAAATATTGGGTCGTGATAATGATAAGTATGTAAATGAAGTCATGTTAGGTTTTTTTGTTAAGAGTGGGTTCACCTGAGTCAAATTCAAGTCTAGTCTATTGTTTTAACATTGATGAGTTCTTAGTCAATGCAATTCACTCACAATAGATGGAATTTCCGAAGTTGAGGTATTTTAGATATTAGGCCCATCTGCTTAACATGCTTTTGTGGTCAAATGTATCAGAGTTACATTTCCTTTGTACAATCTTTTCTCCTAATCTTCCCAAAAATATTAATATGTTTGAATTCATCAACATAATCATGGAAGAAGTGTACATAATTATTTTTTATGTTGATTTTCCTAGAGTTTTAGAGGATATGAATAATACACTACATCTTTCACCAAAAAGTCGAACATGCGATTGGTTTTTGTACAAATAATTCACTATTATTAGAGTATATGGTTTCACTGGAGCACCATACAAGTTACTGTATTTCTTGACACCAAGAATTTTCTCTTTAGAATTCATCAGGAAAAGATTATTTTTAGAGAAGGAACATTTTGGTGCTTTCTTCAGATGTGAAATTACCTCTTAAAATTGGTCCATTCATCTTAAAAAATAAAGCATCTTTATATGTAGTTGAAAGATTACTGGGGGTTATGGATTTTCAGAAAATGGAAAGATTGAATTATGATCACATGAAGTTACTTCTTAGAGGAGGCAACAAAATAAGAACATAGATTTTGAACATCAAATAATAGAAGGTATGGATAAGATGGCCAATCTGTTAAGACTTGAACAAAACCATGAAGAAATAAAAGAAGATGTGATAGAAGTTGATGTGGAAAAAAAGAGATAATTTGGCCTTGATGATTCAAACACCTACCAATTCTGATCTAGTTAATAAGAGGGTCATTTCAAAAATTGATAACATGGAAGTTGATGAAGAAATTTCAAACAAGAGAATTAAGATACAGTCCCAAGGGGAAGTGGTTATGTGGGATGAACAAAGTTTGAGTGATTCGGGGAAGAGTATTCTTTTGCAACAAAAGCTTTTACAAATGCACCATATTCTTTTTCAGATAAGGAGAATTCAGAGTTAGATTCCATATTTAATCTTAGAAAAGAAGAAGGAATCCTTTGATGAAACACAAAATCTATTTCCTTAAGTGAGAAAATTGACGTATCAACAAGTCTCGTTAATCTCAACTAAGGATTTAGAGAGAAACACACTGAAATTTGTAGTTGTAAGTGATGAAAGTGTATCAGATATGGAAGTTAGATTGGACAAGATCTTTGTTCCTGACAGGATTCAACTTCATTGACAAACTGGAGATGTGCTATACTCAGATCTTTTACAATCTACTTTGAAGATCATGAAGTTATAGTCAGTTATAGAGACATTGGAAACTTAGCCTCAACAAGAAAAGGTTGAGAATAAAGAAAATCAGGTTTAGATTAAAAAGTTGCAGGCAAATCTTATAGTTTTAAGAGCTGAACCAAATAATATTTAGTTAACAAACTAAAACTTCTTGAAGAGAAAGAAAATAATATTCAAATTATTATGAAGAAAATCAAGGTTATAGGTACACAATATGTTCGATCCTCTGAGTTAACTATATTACAACAAGAAAAGGAAAAAATTCATCAGGAAATGATGGATTGCAAATGAAAAATGTTGAAATTGCAAGAAGAAAACCATGCCTGGGAGATAGAGAGATCTGGATTATGTCACAAATTTTAGTTTTGAATACAAGTCAGAGAGAAGAGGAAGAAGTATTAGAAGAATTGATGAGCCAACCTATTATTCACAACAAGGAACAAATAAATGAATCTCATGTGGAGGACCTATTAGTGTCCATGTCACATATTAATTGAAGGAAAGGGGAAATTAAATAATTGAAAGAGGAAAATTATAAACTCAAATAGGATTTGGGCCTAAATACTGAAGAAAATAATAAAATTCCAAATGAAAAGAAGCAGTTGCAAAAGAAAGTCAATGAGCTAAAAGATAAAATAATAGGAAAAGTGCCTTTGCAGGGGGCCAAACATCTTATATGGGACACATTATCAGTGGAAATTACAAAATTCATACCTTATTTGAATTATTTTAACGATAAACGTTTAATAGTGGATATGGTTTTCCAAACATGTAAAGTGGTTAGTGAAACTTTGGATAAGAAACTCTTGGATACAACTCGAAATGTTACTGATTTGTTAAATACTGTGACTTATGAAGACATGCAAGAGATGGGAATTAGGAATAGACTTGTTATTATCTTGTGGGCTAGAAGATTTATTGGAAAACATAATCATGTTAAATATGTGCAAGAAAAAGCAAATCAAATTCTTCTTTAGATTAAATATTTGAAAAGATTATTTAAAAAAAATATGGTGGTCTCCCTCCTTTTTGGGATGATGATGGAAAGTTATTTTCTCAAAAGAAATATCATAATTTATTGGTACTTAATTGCATGGATCACTCAAAGTTAGAGAATTTAACTAAAGGGTTTAATGTGAAGGTTATCATTGAGAAACTGGCAGCTGACTTTGAAATATTTGATCAATTCTTAATTACTCAATTAATTTTACCACCTATTTCTTATACTTCTTATGTGGAATTGGAAGTGTTGATAAAAGATATGATGGAATACAATATCTCGAACCAAGAGAAGTCCGTAGAGAATTTTGGAAAGACTAATTATATATTACATCAATGAAGGACAGATGTTGTTGACTAAATGTCATTGATGCCAACAGGTTTGTTGGTATGTCTTGGTGCCCCTTGAGGAGCCTTGAGGGTTAAGTAGTTGTCAATGTCAAACAAGACCTTTTGACCTTGTCCAACCCCAAGTCTGAAGCCCTTGGAGCCCTTTGGACAATGGAAAAATCCATGAACACCCTTTAGAGTGTTTAAGTACCCCTAAGTTATTTCTAGGTTTCCCCAGTTGTTTCTTTGGTTCCCCAGTACCAAAACCTTTGCCCCATTACCCTAGAAAGTGTCCTTGGTGGGTTGAGTAATTGTAGAGTCCAAACGACCCATTTTGTGATCATTTGTGTTTGTAATAAGGTCATGGTACCATAGGAGAAGTCCTTGAACCCACACCTTGATGGTCATGATGATGAAGCACATCTTTGCTTGTGGTGACTTTGTTGATCGAACAACAAACCCTAAAACTCTTACCTATGGTACCTAATCCCTCAAACTAAAACTTTCCTTTCCCTTAAAACAATAACAATACCCTAATGTTGCATGATGATTCCTATTTCACCTTTACATTAGCCTTTGAAGACCTTATTTGATGAACCTTAAATCCTCAACTCATAAAATCCATTAAAATCTTACCATAAAGTAATGGAGTATTAAAACATTTTTAAAAAGTCAACAAACACTAGACCTCCATATGAAGTCGACACCCTTTAAGTGGATAAGTGTTAAAACATTTTAAAATTAATAGAATATTCATTTCCCTCTCATAAGTCGGCCCCTTCAAGAATTATTATTTTTTTAAATAAAACATTTGACCCTCAAGGAAGTCAGCCCTAAAATGCCTCTCTTTCTCAACGCCTAAAGTGTGTATTAATACACTTTAGTTGTCATAAATATCTACACCAATGAACATCATCTTGTAAAGTGGTTTGAGGGTTTTTTTTATTGAGGGAGTGAGGAGCTCGCAGCAACAAAGAAGGACACTTGAATTTGCACAGAGATATATATTTCTTTTCTTCTTCAAGGTTAAGAACGATCCAAGTGTTGGATCATCTACTTCATTCGATTTTTTTTAAGGTTACTCCTGCTTGCCAACACTGAACTCCTTGGGTCATTGACTACTAAAAGAGTCTGAGTTTGTGTTAAATGTTGTCTTTTTAACAATTTAACAGTCTGATCTTGTACAGTAAAGCCTCGACAAGTATTCACGACAGTCCAAGTTTTGATGAATATATCAAGCCTCTTACAATGATATATTTTTGGTTGAATCAACACTTACACACAGTTCAAATCCTTCCTCAGTCTTGAGACTTTTGCAAGAAGCCCTGAATTCTTTGCGGTCATCCATAGCCTGAGTTTGACTTGTATGGGGTTACCACAACTTTCCATAGTCACAAAGTTGAAGTCTTCCTCAACAGTCCCAAAGTGATGTATACTCAGTCCTTTTGTACATACACAGTTCTTGCTTGGGGTCTTCTACAGATGATATACACAACCCCAAGTATGATGCACTAATCAAGGTATGTAAAATTTATCAGTGATGCGTGAACATTGGTATATTGATGTGTAGACAATAATGTGTACAGTAATGTATATATAAGTGTGTGTACAAGTATATGTACATTGTTGTGTAATCAAAAGTGTGTATAGTGTATGTGTAGACAAGTGTATATATAGTAAGAGTATGTATAATGAATGTAGTGTTGCATGAGAAGTGAATTGTACGAAGTATATAGTGGTCACTTATAGTGATATGAGTGTATGTACTAGTGTATAGTAAAGTGTGAAGTTGTGATCTATTACATAATGATGCATGCTACTATGAGGATGACACATGATACTCTATGATTTGATGAACACTCTATGATGCACACACTTGTATTCATGCTATGATATGATGATGATGATGATGATGTGATGATGCATGCTACACTATGCACTCCATTATACATAATATGATGTTTAATTGATGATGAGGATGCATACCCTATGACGATGATGCCTATGCTATAATGACACACTATGATGATGCCTATCTTATGTTTAGTGAAAGAAGAGAAGAACTACTTATTCAATGATTGTGTATGACGAGGTGTACAAGGATGTACATGAGTAGTGTATAGTAGTGAAATGACATATCAATATACAATGATGATTTGGCAGTTATCATAGAATAGAGGTTATCAACGACAAAAAGTTCAGGGATTGGTTTTGAAAGGTTCACAGGTTCAATAGTCCTTTTCTTTAGGGTGGTAGGGTGGTGCTAGGGCTCACAGTCTTGTGAGTTAAGTTGTTGTAGCAGATTGTCAGTTGTAACTGATGAATCCTAAGGGGTTGTAGCCCCTTCCAGTTGTATATGGTAAAGTTGTATTAAATTTGTTTACCCCAATTCTTGCTGGGTCAAATTTATTTTTTAAAAGGATTTTGTGGTTTTAGCCCTAGTACTTCAATTTCCACATCAAAAATATTGTGTACTATGCATATTGTTATTTTCAAGGACATTGATGGTATGCTATGATTGGTGATTAGCAACTTTCTCTTGATTAAAAATTTATAATTTTGCAAATAATGATTCACTACCTCTCAGTATTCCAACAAATGTCATAGTTCTAAGGAGTAGTTTGTTTGTCTCATCTTGCATCCATGTGGACTTTTTAAATTATGCAAATAGGTTACTTAAACAAAGCATGCAATTATTGTTCCTAGAAGTTAGGGATTTAGTTTCGAGAACTTTGTTGTAACATATAGTTTGTTAGCTTACACTCAAGAAGCTATCTTGTATATATTTTGAATTTTATGATGTATTAGGGTTTGGGTCCCAAGAAAAGAAAGAGATAATTGTGAATTGTATTTTTTCTCTATTAATATAGTTTTGCAGAGAACAAAAAGTCTGAACTTTTTCTAAATCAGAAATTCATGTGATAACAATTCAAATTTTGTTATCTTCTTTTATGTGTATGTGTTACACTTATCTCAATATTCCATTATATGTGTTTTGTCCTTGTATTCAATTGAGAATAAATGGTTTGGAATTCATCTTTAGTGCTCCAAATGCGTGTAATTGAATGCTCATATTTTTTTCGTCTAACATTACATTAAAATTCTTCCAAAGTTTGATTCTTTGATGTAATTGATTGTTACTTCTAAACTCTGCTACCATCCTACAACAAATTTTATGACTGAAAAATGTTATCTACCTTGCTTATGTGTTAGAGATTGTTCATTTCCTTGGTCTGCAAACAAAATATTTTTTCTCAACAACTCCATTCCCAATGGTTTCTTTCTCTTGATCTTAGCAACTACAAAATTGAAACCTATTGTAATTTATATATGAAGATTCTAGTCATCGTGCTGAAAAAGATAGATTGCTACTGCAGTGACCCTGAGTAGTGACTCTATAAACTAACCCCCCTTTGACTAAAAGGGATAGCTTTTAGTCTAAAGATTGGTTTGAGCTAGGATACCTTTTAAATTTTCGTTCCACATACAAAGTAAACTTCTAAGTAATAACATTTTGGTGCCATTTCTTGGGAACGAAAATGATATTTTTCCCTGGAAAAAACAATAAAGATTCAGATTTGATTTCTGTGTGAAAACAAAAGTTAGAAGTTACTAGTTGGCTGAAATTTTTGCTCTGGCGACTTCAAATATTTGAATATTTATTCAATATAGGTGAGTCCACGGGAGGAAATATGGCTTCAAGAAGAATATATACAAGAGGGAGTCTAGATCCTAACCCACCGAAGATTGTTCAAGATCTAGAAGGAATTCTCAGGAAACAAAAATAAAAGTTACAAGAAGGTACATCCCAAATTCAAAGATCATTTTCTTTACCAAAAATAGAAAATACTAGCTTTGAAAATACTTTGTTTGAGTTAAAATTTGAGAATTGATTCTTGAGAAAAAAATATGAAATAGACCTTGATAAAGAAAATTTTGATGAATGAAAGTTTCAATATTATTTGTTATATTCTCTGTGCAAAAACCTACAAATTTCTGAAGAGACCCATCCTTTGGATTCTTGTAGTAAAACAAATAAAAAATAAAGGACTAAAGCCTGGAATATCCCAAGCCAACAGTTCTTCTGAAATAGTTACACTAACTCCACAAGTCCAAATTCTTCCTCAGACACCCACTAGATCCATGGCTTCAAGGTTTTGCCCACTTTCCCTACCTGCTCAGTTACATGATCTTCCTCATAATTATGCTAAAAGAATTGTTCTATTTGATGGCGAATGAAGTATTACTGCGCAACAACATTTAGATAAGTTTGGTGATTTTATAGATTTGGAGGAAGCCGATGATGATGATGTTAAAATGAGTTTACTAACACAAAATATCTCTAGAGAATTCAAAAAATGGTTTAAATGGATTGAGGAAGGAAGTATACATAATTTCAATGAATTTGAAACAACTTTTCTTGAAAAGTGGGAAGATAATGAGAACCCCTTGCATATCCTAACTCAATATAACAATCTAAAAAATAATAATGTAGAATATGTTCAGGAGTTTTCTACCATATTTATGAAGTTATATATTTCAATCCCAACACATATCAAAACCCTAGTTGGAGTTGTAAAATTTCAATATGCTAAGTATTTTGATAGAGATTTTGCTGTTGTTGAGGGAGAGAAAATATGAAAATCTTGAGGGTATGATGACAAATGCTATTGAATCCGGAGTGAATCTTATGGAATTAGGTAATATGAAGCATAATGTATAAATGGATAAAAATAAAATTAAAGAATGTTATAGAGAGAAACATCCTATGGCTTGGGGTAGACCACAATAGACTAAATGACACCAGAAATCAATCCATTATGATATGCAAGAGAAATAAATACATCTAACACTAAGGGATATGAAGCGTACCTTATTCCGTACGATTGATGTAGATCCCCGTTGAGCTTTTCCAACACGCTTATATTTATAATTCACTCTTAACAATAGCAAACAAGAAAAGCATTCTATATATCAAAGTGTTAGGCATACTCTAGCATATATAAACCATCATGTATAAGCAAATATAACTACATCCATGGAAAAAATTGTTGAAATATTGTAACTTCGAAGAATATTCTATATGTATCTTTTGTGGTCCCTGATGGTCCTACCGGGAGAACCACTTGTATTATCTTGTACCCTGATGCTTCTAATCATAAGAACTAATAAGAGTCATGAGGTTGTCCCCTCTAATTGTAAAGGTGGGTCATTAGCACCCGAGTGTGGTTACTTGAGCCTACATGTGTAACTCAAGCCTACATGATTAACTCGAGCCTACATGTCGGATGAGTTAATTGAAGTGAACGGATGAATATAAATAGAGGTGTAGCTCTCTTCATTTGAAACATACACTCTCACTTGTGTAGCGCATTAGTGGAGAAGAGAAGTAGCTGGAGAAGGAGGAGGATTAGGCTTTCATCTCCTTGCTGGTTTTATCTTTTATCTTTTATCTTTTTGGGGCATCTATATCGAGGAAGATTTTGCTGGGTTTTTCCCAGGATAAATATTTGTGTTCCTTTTTTATGGTTGTGCTTTTCTATCTTTCAGTGATTATGAAAATGAAATGAAGTACTGATGTCTCTTAGCTAAGCATATGAAAATTTAACATGGTATCAGAGCCACCCTGAAAGAAGACATTGTGAAGCTATAGAAGCTAGGGATTCTTATTTTTTGGGTCTCTATCCACAACCAATCAGCAAAACAAGGCTAGACTGACTCTCCATTGAAGGGTGCATCTTTCTGTTGAAGCGGAATTTGATTCTGAGCATTTTCAGTTTTGGTGCAAAAAATTAGGGCTTTCTATAGAAGAGGAATTTTTGAGTGATCATAGCATAGGATTTTTCTCCTCATCAAAATAGAATTTTAGAGACCTGGATCAAGAAATTTGGTTGGGTGAAACTCCAGAAAAGTCAAACCCTAGTTTGACCCCGATCTGGAAAAACCCTAAATACTAAAACTGCTAAGTTTTGGTACATTCACTATATCCTGCGATTGGAAAAGGATCAAGAGTTGAAAATTGTAGAGGCTGAATAAAAAATCCTGATTTACACTGTGTCCAAAATTTCGCCTCATTTTCGCTATATTCTGGGAGATATGATCCCTCCAAGTTAGGGTTCTAGCCTCTTCCAGAATTCATCCCTAAACAAGACACCTAGGGATAATTGCTGTAGCGTGGGCTACAAAGGTCCAAATGGAATTCCTGAAGATTTTACAGAAATAGTACGGACTTTACTTTTTGTGGTCCTAATTTCAGAACTTGAAGATGAACCAGTGACACGTGGCATGCCGTACAACTTCACTATTCTAAACAGTCCTGTAACAGGTCACCTTGGGAAAATGATCCTAAATTAAAATTGATGAAACCAATTCTGATGAAACTTGTGTTGTTGGATCAGGGACATGTGATGTTACCTCAGTACAAAATTTCAGACATAGAGGAGCATTAATTTCAGAGATATCACAGAAACAGTAATAGACATTTTTGCAGAAGAAATCCGAAAACTAGGGCTTCCTGTTTCGGGAGCTTCCCTCCAGTGTTTTCAGAAAAGGATTACATTGGACAGCTCCATTTGAATAGATCTATATTTCTATACAATTATATATGAGAGATTCCAAGTTTTTAAAATTAGGGTTTCTCTGACAAACCCTAGATCAATGAGATCCGGAAGTAGGACGGACACCTCAAATCGGTAAGATCTAATCTTTTGCTATTTGCATTTGAGGTTCTCATTTCAAAATGATCTATCACATCAGCTTGATGATAAGATTGGTGAAGTTGAAAATTTCCAAGCATGGAAGTATTTGATCTCTCTGAAGAAAATGAATTGGACACCTACATGAGTAGAGAGGTTCCAGTTCTAGAGGGAGATGAGCCTCAAAGACTTACACAAGAAGAACTTGATCAAGGCCAAGAATGGATCAACTTATACCACAAGTGTCTTCCCTAAATACACTGAAGATGTTTGATTCCTTGATCAAGCTATTTGAAGATAAGAACTTAAATCAGAAGATATCTTTGAGAAAACAGTTGAAGAATGTGAAGATCCAGAATGCAGAACAACTTGAAGCGGTAGAAGAAGAATGTATGCCAAAAGTAAGTGATTACTTTCAGTTTGACTAATAAGAAGAGAAGAAGAAGATGGGAGCAATTGAATATCAAGCTCTCACCATTCAAAGAATATCCCTTAAGCGACGAGGAATATGAAAAACTCAATTCTTGAAGAACCTCTTATTTATCTTATCATTTGGATAAGAAATGATGATTTCATGAATGAAGAAGATGATAAAGCAGAATGATCAAGATGGAGTCTACCCACGAAACAAATAAAAGATAAGTATTCAATTGCCATTTCATGATATTGTTTTGCTATGCATTTGAATGTATTCAGTTGATGTGTTATGCATGATATATTGTTTACATTAATACTACTAATATGCATGTGATGGGTAAGTAGCTCATGGCGCTATACAACTCTCCAGTGCTACTTATCAAACCTCCTTGCTGACATATTGGATTAGTGCACAATCTCAATGATGTCATGGTAGAGATAGAAGGCATCTAGAAAGTTTCTGTGAAATATGGATGAATGTTGTACTGGCTAAATAGTTGCATGATGCATAAGAATTTGTCGCTATGCTTATGATTTATGAAATAGTTCTAACCATGCAACTAGTGCATTTGAATTGTAGGAAAGGTCCTATACAACCTCCTACAAGAAAAGAAGGATGAGACTTGTTCCGACGAACAAGTGATGACAATTCAATAAACATGAATTTGAAACTCCCATTTTTAGAGACACCATGACGGAAGAAAGAGCTTCAGAGAGCGGTAGATCCACCTCAAAGGATGAAGACCACCATGGGTATGAGAGATAACTCAAGATGAAGAAAAGAATGCTATAAAAGAAACTATGATCAAAGAATAACAGTTGATCATGGGGAATGATGTATACGATATGATTTCGAGACATAAAGGGAAGTCATAGTATCCTCCATATGGATGTACACGAACAAGTGTACAAAGAAAGGTTCGTGATTTTCCTCAGAAAGAATAGACTATGACATGACATACTCTATTGACCAATATATATCAAGCATAGAACCACCTGTACAGAATGAAGAAGGAAGATAATACTCCACTTCAGGGGGAGTGACTACAGAAGATATATGAGTTCGACACGGTATGACATGATGGACAGCTTCTTGATGGATCGAGACTTTACCAAGATTAAAGTGGGTTCCAACCTTCAAAGTTGAATGCAGAAGACTAGGATATGTTGATGATTTGACAAGACGAACTCATGGAAGATGTTATGATGAAAGAATACTAGAATGATGTATGGGATATAGTTCCCAAACCAAAAAGAAAGAGTATTGTATCCTCCAAATGAATATACAAAATAGAGCATGCAGCTGATGGAAGTATCGAGAAGTATAAAGCAAGATTTGTGGCCAGAGGTTTCTTTCAGAAAAAGGGAATTAATTCCAAAGAGACACTTACTCCAGGAAGTAAGGTACACTTCCTTCATAACTATCATGGTAGTTTCTTCCATGGTGAAGTAAAGACAAGCCTTCCTTAATGGTATGATTGAGAAAGAGTTTTACATCGAATAGTCATGAGGATTTCAAGTTGAAGCCAGATGGAATCACATATGCAAGTTGAAGAAGGCCCTCTATGGCCTGAAGCAATCTCCCAGAGCTTGGTATGAAAGAATAGATAGTTTCTTGTCAAGCATGGGATTTACGAAGAATAAAGTTGATCCTAACCTTTATCTCAAGGTTGTAGAAGATGAACTTGTCATCCTATTATTATATGTGGATGACTTATCCTTGACAGGAAATGAGAAACAGATCATGGAAAGCAAGAAGAAACTAGCAGAAGAATTTGAGATGAAAGACCTTGGGTTAATGCATTATTTCCTAGGTCTGGAATTATGGCAAAGTTTAGAAGAAATATTTCTCAACCAGGGAAAGTATGCGGTAGAGATATTGAATAGATTCAATATGTTGGAATGCAAAGTCATGGCCACACCCATGGACTCCAACCTGAAGCTGTTAGCTGATGACTCATCAGAGTTAGTGGATATGACTCATTACAGACAGATCATTGGGTCATTGATGTACTTAACAAATACCAGACCAGACATTTGATTTGCTGTGAACACCTTAAGTCAATATCTTGTTCAACCAGGATGGGTTCACCTAGTAACTGGAAAGCATGTGATGAGATATCTGAAAGGGAATATAGACTTTGGTTTATATTATGATGGTAGCCATGAGTATAGATTGTATGGCTACACAGATGCAGATTGGGCCGGAAGTATCTCAGACAGGAAAAGCACATTAGGTAGATGCTTTTGTTTGGGGTCTGCTATGAGTTCATGGTTTAGTAGGAAACAGTCCAGTGTTTCTTGTAGCATGGCTAAAGCAAAATACATAGCAGATTGCTCTACTAACTTGTGAAGCCATATGGATTCAAAAGCTGATATCAGGTCTCTTTGAACTGAAGATGGATACTACATTGATTCTATGTGATAACGAGAGTTGTGATAACAGAGAACCCTGTGTTCCGTCGTAACACATAGAAATTCGGTATTTCTACATTCAAGATAAAGATGCAGATGATGATGTTTCAGTATTTACATACTGTAGATACAGATGATGGTGATTCAGTATTTCTATACTAAATATAGAGATGATGATGATTTTAGTATTCCCATACTGAAGATATAGATGATGTTTCAGAATTTACATACTGTAGATGCAGATGATGGTGACCTGATGATGCTTTCAGTACTCACATACTAGAGATATAGATGGTGATAGTTCAGTATTCACATACTAAAGATGTAGATGAAGATGGTTTAGATGATGATGCACTGACAAAGCCTTTGTCTCGGGTAAAGTTCAAACACTTTCGAGACAAGCTTGGTGTGGTTCAGAAAGACCTTCCTTGAAAGGGGGAGTAGTGATGTTGCAGTGGGATTGTATCATCCCTGGACACTTGCCCTAAAGTGACCCTAAGAACTCGGTCTTCGAGAATGAAGAGGGATTGTATCATCCCGAGACATATGTCCAGAAGTGATCCAGAGACTTCGGTAATCGAGAATGTGGTGGGATTGTATCATCCCCGGGCACTTGCCCGAAAGTGACCCAGAGACCTCGGGCTTCGAGAATGAAGAGGGATTGTATCATCCCAGTACATATGTCCAAAATTGATCTGGTGACCTCGGTCCCCGTGAATTTGGTGGGATTGCATCATCCTTGAACTTCGGTTCAAAATGTATTCGGAGGTCTCAGCCCTCGTGAATGTGGTAGGATTGCATCATCCCTGAACTTCGGTTCAAAATGTATCTGGAGGTCTCAGCCCCCGCGAAAGTGGTGGATTGCATCATCCCTGAACCTCGGTTCAAAATATATCTGGAGGTCTCAACCCCTATGAAAGTGGTAGGATTGTATCATCCCTAAACTTCGGTTCAAAATGTATTCGAAGGTCTCATCCCCTGTGAAAGTGGTGGATTGCACCATCCCTGAACCTTGGTTCAAAATGTATCTAGAGATCTCGGTCCTCGTGAATGTGGTAGGATTGTATCATCCTTGAACTTGGTTCAGAACAGATACGGTGACTTCGGTACTCGAGAACATGTGTTGATCCCGTAATTCCAATAGGAAGGATTGTATGAGTTCCACATCTGTGTTGATCCCGTAATTCCGAAAGGAAGGATCGTTAGTAACTCCGTAAAGACCTAAATCCTGTAATTCCGAAAGGAAGGGTCATTGAATTGATCCTGTAATTCCAATAGGAAGGATTGTCCGAGTTCCAAAGATGCGTTGATCCCGTAATTCCAATAGGAAGGATTGTCTAAGTTCCACAAATGTGTCGATCCCGTAATTTCTAAAGGAAGGATCATTAGTAAGCCCGTAAAGACCTAAATCCCATAATTTCGAAAGGAAGGATTGTTAGTAACTCCGTAAAGACCTAAATCCCATAATTCTGAAAGGAAGGATCATTGGTAACTCCATAAAAACCTAAATCCCTTAATTCCGAAAGGAAGGATCATGATGACGTTTTGATGATGTTGATGTTTTTATGATGATGATGATGTTTCTGATCGAAAGATCAGATGTTGCTGATGATGATGATGTTCTCTGATCGAAAGATCAAAAGTTGTTGATGATGATGATGTTCTCTGATTGAAATATTAGAATATGATTATGATGCTGTTGCTAATGATGATGATGTTATCTGATTGAAAGATCATAATATGATGATGATGATGTTTCTCTGATCGAAAGATCAGAAGTTGCTGATGATGATGTTCTCTGATCAAAAGATCAGAATGCGATGATGATGATGATGTTTTTGATAGAAAGATCAGAATGTGATGATCATGAGATCCTAATGATGATGATGCCATATTATCAAAGTATGATGATGATGACGTATTGATCGAAAGATCAGAATATGATGATCAGTTGATGTTAGATTATGACGATGTTCGGTTGATGATGGTTCTGATCGAAAGATCAGAGGCTGATGATAATGATGTGTCTGATTGAAAGATTAGAGTATGATGATGATGTTGTTGCTGATCGAAAGGACAAAGTGCTGAAGAAGATGTTGCTGATCTAAAGGTCAAAGTGTTGAATATGATGTTGCTAATCGAAAGGCCAAAGTGCTGAAGATGATGTTGTTGATCGAAAGGTCAAAGTGCTGAAGATGATGTTGCTGATCGAAAGGTCAAAGTGCTAAAGATGATGTTGCTAATCGAAAGGTCAAAGTGCTGAAGATGATGTTGCTAATCAAAAGGTCAAAGCATTGAAGATGATGTTGCTGATCGAAAGATCAAAGTGCTGAAGATGATGTTACTGATCGAAAGGTCAAAGTGCTGAAGATGATGTTTCTGATCGAAAGGTCAAAGTGCTGAAGATGATGTTGCTGATCGAAAGGTCAAAGTGCTGAAGATGTTGCTGATCAAAGCAGTCAAAGTATTAATGATGATGAAGACTGAAGATTGAAGATGAAGACTACATAATGTTGAAAAGATTCCAATGATTTATAGATGTGTTACCCTAATGATGCTGATGATGTCCTCTATCTCTCTCCTACTATTGTTGTTGTTGATGTTGTTGTAGAATACCCTTCTCGTTAAGGGGGAGTGTCGAAATATTGTAACTTCAAAGAATATTCTTTATGTATCTTTTGTGGTCCCTGATGGTCCTACCGAGAGAACCACTTGTATTATCTTGTACCTCGATGCTTCTAATCAGAAGAACTAATAAGAGTCATGAGGTTGTCCCCTCTAATTGTAAAGGTGGGTCATTAGCACCCCAATGTGGTTACTTGAGCGTACATGTGTAACTCGATCCTACATGATTAAATCGAGCCTACATGTGTAACTCAAGCCTACATGATTAACTCGAGCCTACATGTTTGATGATTTAATTGAAGTGAACGAATGAATATAAATAGAGGTGTAGCTCTCTTCATTTGAAACATTCACTCTCACTTGTGCAGCGCATTAGTGGAGAAGAGAAGTAGCTGGAGAAGGAGGGGGATTAGGATTTAATCTCCTTGTTGGTTTTATCTTTTATCTTTTATATTTTTGGGGCATCTATATTGAGGAAGCTTTTGCTGGGTTTTTCCCAGGATAAATCTTTGTGTTCCTTTTGTATGGTTGTGCTTGTCTATCTTTCAGTGATCCTGTTTATATGCTTTTGTTATGAAAATGAAATGAAGTACTGATGTCTTAGCTAAGCATATGAAAATTTAACAAAAATATTCATAGTTATACACATGTAATGGATGAGAAATGGATATTTTTATTAATAATAAACATAGATAGAACAGTGAAAAATTCTATCAGCGCCTCATCGAAACGGAGAAAACGAGTCCTCCGCCTGGGCCTCCACCACTTCAATCCTCCATATCAATGGAAAGCTTACAAAGCAAAGGAAATATTATGAAGAGACACAATATGTGCTCCAGAGGGACAAAAGGATGTAGAATCAAGCATAAATAAGTGAGGAAACAATGAACTATAGTCTCCTTGCTCTCCAAATTATCCTCCTTCAATGCATCTAAGAGGCTCAATATATAGCCCTCCATTAGGAAATGGAGGGTTGAGTTAGAGCGTTTCCAAGCATATGGAAGGCCAAGAGTCAAGTTATTTGGGACTCAATAAGGAAAAATCCAAAACAATTTTTTTTATGCACATTTCCTTATGCACGTGGGTATTGGCTCAAAAGCTACGCGTACATGCGGGTGATGGATTGAAAGTCGTGTATACACATAAAAAGGTTTTTTTTAGGAATTTTATTGGTTCATCAAAGTATAACTTGGGAAAGGGGGGTCCAAAGAGTCTTCATAGGGACATGGAAGGCCATAAAGGTGTGATCTACCAAGTGTGTTAAAATCAGCTATAACAGATGCCCCCTAATGTGTGAGGTCAGAGGGGTAACATTATGGTCCAAATACATTATATCCATCCTAGAAGTGGAGTAATGAAGACCCAGGTGGAAGAACCAGCTACTCATCAGTACAATACAATGATAAATCTCAGCATGTGAATTGAAATATACATGTAGCAGTCCCAGATACATAAGAGTATAATGGACATGAATATGCATCATATACAAATGTCATGTGTGGCCATTGCCAAGTACAATATACAATGAAACAAATATCCATAGTGGATGAAGATATCTGATAATATACTGGAATTTGGTCATGAGATATGACATCTCATAAATACTGACACGATCAAGAAGGTATCATATGTGGAATGCCACCGAGATCGGAGGTCTTCTATGCAAATCGCTATGAGTACATGTCCCATCACGTGAATAAAGGTGTCGAGGTCAAACATGATGGTCTATCATCTGATTACCGGTCATTGATGTATACTGTTAACGTATGCGAGATATCCCACTGATAATGATAATGGGATTCAAGGTACAGAGTGCAATCTAGCAAGTTTGAATAGATGTGTTGAGGTCAAACACTTGAAAGAATCCATCGAACATGGGACTTTGATGTATTCCCAAAACTGTCGATGGTGAGAGGAACTGCCACTAATGAATCCAAGTCTCAAAGCACTCAATGGAATCTAGAATCATATTCCAGAATAAATGATTTGAATTCGATGGAATGGACTTCACTGGAAGGAGGGCATTACAGCATACCCCATCAACTAACATGAGGTACTCAACAATGCTGGATAATTTGGAAGAACTCGGATGAACAAGATGTGCATGAACTAGAAACTATATTGAGAATGACTGACATGCAAAGACAAGATAACTAAGGAATGGTTCACTCGGGCTCAAATTCCTTCGAACAAGAGCATAAGACACATGGTGACTGAACATAGGCAACATAGAATCGACATGCAAACTGGGACAAGTGTGTGACATAGGAGGCATCGAGAGAGTCTCCATAGGGACTGGAAGCATAACCAGTCAGTGGAGAAAAATCAGAATAATAAGTACAGCTCTTGAAGTCATATTAATAACCCAACCAATGGATGTTATAATACAATGTTCTGTTCGAATGCGACACAAATTGATAGCTACAAAAAGTAATATCGTCTCTCGTTTGGCTTTTTTATGTTTTTTTTTTGGGCTTTTTCAGATTAAAAATCTTGAAAAAGAATAAAAGTTCTTATAGTATACAACTAGGAGGAGATGAGTGTTGTGGGAAGGAAAACTAGTTCAAAGCAGTGGAACATACCTATGCTCAATTCCAGGAAGCATGTGCAGGATGACAACACTCGGGGGAAGGTCTCCTCTCAGTAAGGGATGATCAAGCTACAAAGGATATATAAAAGGCTCTTCTTGGCCAGGATTTAGACAAGCTCGGGCTACATGGATTATAATTTGAAGTGGGGAGACGAAATAAATGTTAATAAGGCAAGAAAAACACATGAAATGCAATTACAAATTGATATACAAGGGATTCCCCGTGGGAGATGTGCAGCATAAAGTTCAAGAGGGATATGAAGCTCTTGCTTAAGGACATGGTAGGACTATAAGGGACTCCCAAACCTAGTGGAGAAATCTCGGCATTGGTACCAAAATACAAAGTGGGATCTAACTAGGGAACCCATGAATAAGAAAGCTCTACCACTTAGATAATGTCACTTCTAATAGCAGTATGAAGGCTCTATGACATTACGAAGTGGGTCCATACCTAAAGTTAAGGAAGAATGGTCATAAGCCGATGCATAATTGTAGAAGGAGCAAGTCGATAAGTAGACTTGAACGAGAGCTGACTTAGTCAAATAGCCAACTAAGTTGATGGGCCGACTTAGTCGATTAGCCGACTAAGTCGTCGGCTGACTAAACTAAGAAAATAGGTCGGCCACCTAAGGTCGGTTCGGTTCACTAAACCGACAGGTAGTTATTTGGTAACCATTCTGTAATCATATATATTAGGCTGTTGAGCTAGATGAGAACTCAGTTCAGTTCTCTGCATTGTATGGACTCATTTTGTATAATATAATCTGTTTATTCACATATCTGTTCTTATCTCTTGTCTATGTTTTATATTTATATATGTTTTAGTGTGTATTATTGGTAACCTTATGTGATATTTGAGATTACAACATTGGTTCTGTTTCCAGTAGTACACAACTGGAATGTATGCAAACAGATGATACCAGAGTAGGAGATTAAGGACCGGTGGGAACGTAAAGTTGCAAACTATTTGCAAAATTACGCACGAAGGAACAGATTAACAGTCGCACAAGCAAAAGAAATATTTTTCACAGAGATGTATGAAAATTTTGTCGAATCAGTACCCCAACTTTTGAAGAAATTCCTGGATGAAAAAACCGAACGGGATTAAAGAACAACAATTGCTGGAAAAACTGATCCATGGAGGTAGAACAAACTTGTCGGAGTGGTTTGAGAAAATCACCGATCACTTCTGTGAGGAGCAAGCAGTCAAAGACAGAACTTTGGTAGAAACAGTCAAAGAGAAATTTTACACAAATCTCACCAAACAATTTCTGTGTTCCCTACCGACCTTGCTGTTCAAATTTTTGATCGAGAAAGGAGTAGCACATATCGTCGAAACTTGTCCATCACTTCATGAACTACCAACAAACTCTAACTGGGTGGAGAAGCAGAGGAAGTGGGAAAAATTCATTGCAAAAAGGGAGTGGGAATACTTCCTAAGAAAATAGACCAAACTATCCGGGCTTTCTAAAAAGCGTCAGGTAGGCTATGGGGGGGTAGCTGGTCATATGTTGAGATAGAGTATAGTGGATCCTAGTCGACTAGAACTAGATATCAGTCACCATTAATAAGAAGTCGAATAAAAGGGAACTCAAGAGAATAGTATCATACAAAGGTATATCAGACACTCAGAAAATAGAAAGGGAAGAGAGACACCAGAGAAGGGAAGCAAGACGATAAAGAGCCTTAGAGATGCACAGAGGAAGGAACCCTAGGGAGAATGACCAGGAAGAGAATCCGCCAGAGTCAGGTCATGACCGACATGAAGAAGGCATGGAACAAGAAGCATCCCCTAAGGAGGAAGAATTGTGGATAGAGCAGTCAGAAGCTCTCCAATTAAGAGCTCCTAATGAAGGAACAACCCTTTCCCCATTGAATCCGCGTACTCGAATACATACTATTGTCGAAGAGGACCTCCGACTACAAGCTGGTGACTTCAGTATATGGAGTCGACTAGGTGACGAAACATACACTAGACAAGACCTCATTATACATCGACCGGTGGAAGGGAACTGGGTGACCTTTCAAGCGGCCCCCTCCCTCCGAAGTATCCACTTTCTCTTACCGACACATGAAGGAGAACCCCCCCCCCCACCAAATACAGCTTTAGAAAAAATAGAACACTCCGAATTGCAGCCAAATAGTTGCAGTGTACCATCAACAGTAGAAGTCGACATCAAACGACTACAAGTCGACGAAGAATTGACAACCGATAGGAACGAAAGTTTCGTTGACCAGAGTTCCACAGGCACGAATACACCAATAAATACACCACCCTCATCACCACCCCCACCTCCACCATTTCCCCCTCCTGAGAGAAGTGACAGTGATTTAGACATGGGTCACGTATCGACTCACATTCCTATATATGAGGGGGATGATGACTCCAGACGACATTGGTTCATCTGCGAGTCGACTTGGGAGGCCAACCAAGTTACAGACGAAGATAGACAAGTGGCATAGTTCGCAGGAGCCTTAAGGAAAAGGGCATTGACGTGGTACATGACCTTTTTAGAAAGACAACCCAAAGCAACAAAAGCCAAGATTAAGGCGCAATTTTTTTCTTTTTTCAAAACCCTAGATGCTAAGCACTTGGCCATGAAAAAGCTTAAAACCACATCACAAAAGCTAGGAGAATCCATTTGCGACTACTATAAGCGTTGGAAAGACCTACTGAGCCAGTTGGATTATGTTATAGATGAACAGTTACTAATCCAATGGTTTCTTGCAGGGCTATCCCAGAAAGTACGTCGACACATCAGTCTGGAGATGTTCAAAACTTACGAAGATGCGCTAACGAAATATCTTCAGGTGGAGATGGATGAGGATGTACCTACTTACCCCATGGACCACAGATTGGAAGAATAGCTTGAGAACATACAGAAGTCTCTGAAGGAGCTAAGCCTCAAGAATCAGAAGATATGGTGCACCAAATGCTTGACAACAATCCATTCGAAAGATAACTGTCAACAAGAATATAGTCGACAAGATGTTCAATTCGTACAGACCAAGTCCTTTTGTGACATTTTCTAGGAACATGAAGATCACTTGACGAAAGACTGCCCGTTCAACATGAAGAATGGCAAGGCTTCCTGGTGTGCCATCTGTGAGACCAAAAGTCATAACACGATCGACTGTCATTTGAACCTCAAGAACCGACAGAACTATCAGGCGATCTACCAAACGAATGCAGTGGCACGGCATAATGAGCAAAAAAATCTAGTAAACGATCAGAATGGACAAAGAGATGATGGTCGATGATATGAGCGCCGGTACGACAATCAATGCCCAGGCTATGGAGGAAGAGGTCGATTCCCTGGGAATCGTGACACACAACCGCATCGACCCATCTAGTGCTTCATATGTTACAAAGAGGGTCATCGGTATGCAGACTGTCCATACAAGGACATGACTGATCTCAAATTCTGTACCCATTATGGGGTAGGGGATCACTCATTATAGGATTTCCCTACCATGTTAGAAAAATTTAATACCAAGAAAAATGTTAATTTCTTGTCTTGTGAGAAAAAGAATGATGTAATAACCACCAAAAATTTACATATTGTAACTCTGCAAGGCACAAAAACAGGAGCTGATAACCCCAGAATTAGTAAAATTAAAGAGACAAATGTCTATCCTGACCCATTGAAGGAAAAACAAACATATAAAGAAGCAACTCATGTATTTCAAGAAATTGCACGACAAGAAAACATTCATAACAGTCGACCTAACACAATAAATAGATTAATCCAGCTCGTTCAAATAGACAATTTAGTATCCTAGTTCATTGATTTGTTGTATGAAATACAAGGTACCAACTCTGAAAAACAAACAAAGAACATCTGCAGCTTAAATAAAAAAGACAAAAGTAATGCCGACCCACTTGTCGACCTGGAAATCGAAGGTTACCACGTCCGATAAGTAGTGCTCGACTTCGGCTCACAAGTAAATATCACGACTTGTGACACTTGGGAACAAATGGGTAGACCTCAACTCTATGAGTCAGGAATATACCTGAAACTAGCCGACCAAGGCCTAATTGAACCCATTGGATTCTCGCAAAACGTTGACATGATTATCAAAGGAATCTCGACCAAGGTCGATTTCGAAATCATTGACCCAAAGGAAGGATTCAACTCCTTCCCAGTGCTAGTCAGTTGACCTTGTGGTAGAAAGACGAAAGCATCCATATCTCTGGACAAGGAACACATAAAATTAAAATGAAATGGTCAAAAGGTCATTGTACCCATTCATCCATCTCAAGGGGAACCTTGGACTGAAATTATTGATGAATAAGTCGATGTCAGACAACTCTACCAAATCCATAACAATGTAGACTACACAGAACCAAACATCCATGGAGAACTTCACTTAGGTAACCAAGACTCAGTTGGTTATAACTCAGACGCTGAATTATCTGACTGAGAGATTGAGAACTACAAAACACAAACAAGAGGGTGCTGGACTATACAAAAAGTGCAGAAAAAGCCCACCCAACAGTGCTTCATACTATCCATTGTCCCAAAAATCTTCGAAAAGAAAATGAGGGAACACCCTAGCTTACAACTGACCAACCTGAATACTAAACAAATACCAAGGTATAAGGAAAGGGAATCACCAGTCATTCATGTCGAGCAAGTCTCTAAAAATATTGGTGAGCATGGCCGACTTCAAAGCCTAGTTGAAACTTTTACAGGGCAAGCAGCTAGATGGTGGGATACCCATCAGACAAGACTACAGACCTGGACAAATTATTTGACTTACTTTGTCTAAAGTTTTGGAGGAAATAATTTAACCCAACAAGCTCAGATACCTATATTTACTCAAGGACAGAACCCATAGGATCATATCAAAACCTGTGAAAAGGAGTGGAGAAGACTTGGATACAAGGATGAACGAGCATGGCCACACTTGTTCCCATCAACCCTAGCCGACTTACCAAAAAAATGGTATAAGATGGAAGAAGCTAGAGGTGAATCCTTCGTATGGCACAAACTCAGGGAAATTTTTATTAAAGATTTCAACTTCATACCTCAAAATGAAAATCTGGTCGAAACAACAAAACAAATTAAAGAGTTTATCTAACCGACTGAAAACCAACCCTTACAAGACCACTGACATATAAGGGAATGTAACAATATACAAACAAGGTCAAAACCACAATCGACAAGATTACAATTAGAAAACGAAAACACAGAAGGAAAGAGATTTAGATGGAAATCCAACCATGTCGAGACGACCAAACCTATCTGCACAATCCTAAAAGTCGACACAACTGACAAAAAATATACTGATAGAATGATTGCAGCCGACTTCCCTGCCACATTCTCACAGTTCACAGAAGGAAATCGACCGATCAATGAAGCCAAAGCACCAGAGTGGTTAGATGCTAAAGTAAAAACTAAATAGGTTGACATCCCAAATGATGATCGACCAAAAATGGCAAAGATTGGTGACTACTGGAGTGAACAACAAACCACAGAGATAGTGAACTTACTAAAGTAGTTCCAAGATGTCTTTGCTAGGGATTACAAAGACCTAAAAGGCTTAGTCCACGAAATGGGAGAAATGAAAATTGACAATAAGCCTGATGTTCGACCTGTCAAGAAAAGGCCTTATAAACTAGCTCACAAATATAAGGAGATAGTCAAGAAGGAAATTGATAACATGTTAGTAGCAGGTATCATCTACCCTATCAACCAATCAGAATGGGAAATTCCTATGGTCATACAACCCAAGAAACATGACCCGACCAGACTAAGAATTTGTGTTGACTTCAGGGAACTAAACAAAGTAACACTGACAGACCCATTTCCAACCCCTTACGCAGATGAAATCTTGAATGAAGTTGCAGGACATGAATTCTATTTATTTACAGATGGATTCTCAGGCTATAGCCAAGTACCAATAGCTAAAGAGGACCAGAAGAAGACAACATTTGTGTGTGAATTTGGTTCCTTTTCTTACAAAGTTATGCCTTTTGGATTAAAGAATGCACCTACAGTGTTTTCTCAAATTGTTGTCAAAACATTTCAAGAATACATCTATAAGACCATGGCAGTATACTTTAATGACTGGACAATATATTCCACCTTAAAAGATCATTGCAAATGGCTCAGACTTATGCTGGAGAGATGTCGATAGATTCAACTCTCCCTAAACATCAAGAAATGTATATTTGTGACCCCCATAGGGATATTATTATGGCACATTGTTTGTAAGTAAGGTATTAAGGTTGAATTTGCAAAAACTAAAATTATCCTTGACCTGAAATCACCAGTAAACCCCAAACAAGTCAAGGTGTTACTTGGCCACATAGGCTATTACAGAAAATTCATAAGATATTATTCAGATATGACTTATCCTCTTGAAGAACTATTAAGGGAATACCAAGAGTTTAACTGGACAGAAGAATGCCACATATCATTCGAAAAATTAAAAAGAAAACTAGTCAAAGCCCCCATCCTAAAGTTTCCAAATTGGTCGATCAAATTCCATGTTCACATTGATGCATCAGGCCTAGCAATAGGAGAAATCCTAACTCAACCAGGAGATGATGGAATGGATTATCCCATAGTTTACAACAGTAGAAAATGAAATAAGGCTGAAAGAAACTATTCAACCACAAAACGAGAAGCCCTAGGTATGGTATTTGCACTACAAAAGTACCGACATAACCTCTTAGATAACTCCTTCATATTCTATACCGACCATCAGGCCCTAAAGTATCTTGTCAATAAACCACTCCATCATGGAAGGATTTGTCGATGGCTACTTCTCTTCCAAGAATTTGAGTTTGAAGTCGTTGTCCAACCAGGCAAGTTAAATGTCATTCCCGACCATCTATCCTGAATCGACATAGGAGAAGAACCGACCGGAGTCGACGATGACTTACCTGATGCACATTTATTTTGCATAGAAGCAATCCTAGAAAAACTAGAATAAATAGCTCAGTTCTTAGAAAACGGACATGCACCAGATGGTATGAGCACCAAGAAAAAGTAGATCTTAGCTATGAAGGCTTTACCATACAGTCTCATCAATCGATTTTTATACAAAATGGGATTAGACGACATCCTTAGAAGGTGTGTACTTGAACATGAACGAGACCAAATCATGCATGAAGCACACTATGGACCTGCAGGAGGACATTTCCAAGTAGACACAACTGCAAAGAAAATCCAACAGATAGGATTATGGTGGCCGACACTCCACAGAGATTGCAAATTTTTTTTTAGTCGATGTGACAGATGTCAGCGACTAGGTTGACACCTACCTAGTACAGAAATGCCCTTGATATCAGTAAACCCCAGCCTCACATTTGAAATCTAGGCCATAGACTTCATAGGATCATTTCTTATTGCAGCAAAAAGATCAGGTGCAAGGTATATTATTACTGCAGTGGAATATTTCACTAAGTGGGCAGAAGCTGAACTTGTCGATACATGTTCTAGTGAGATAGCTGCTAAGTTTATCTATGAGAATATCATCACTAGATTTGGATGTCCACTAACCCTGATTAGCGACCAGGGGACACACTTTATCAACAAGACTATCAAAACCCTAACCAACCAGTTCCAAATTAACCATCGTCGGAGTACATCATATCATCCTCAGTTGAATGGAGCGATTGAAGCATTCAATAAAACATTGACAAGAGGATTAACTAAAATATGTAATGCTGATAAGGACGACTGGGATGAGAAAATACCTGTAGTATTATGGGCATACAGAACAGCCTATAAACGATTGACCAACCAAACCCCTTTTTGACTAGTCTATGGACAAGAAGCAGTAGTTCCACTACACTTCCGACAACAGACACCTATTATCGCAGAAATACTACATGTCAATGTCGAACAAGGAAGGAAGGATCGACTATTTCAACTCAGCAGGATGTAAGAGCACCGACTCATGGCTATACAACACCAAGAAATCCAGAAGCAACAATAGAAATCATGGCATGACCGCAACATCAAGAACAAAAACCTGTCGGTCGGTGACCTTGCTTTACTATACAATAGTCAGGTCAAAGGAAAACCTAAGAAACTCCACATAGAATGGATGGGACCTTAATTTGTCAAAGAGATACATCGCAACGGATCAGTCCGACTAAGGACATTATAGGGCATAACATTTTAGAAACTCGTTAATGGAGCCAAACTAAAATGTTACATAAACTAATTCAAAAAAAAAATCATATAACAACCATAACCATCAACCAAAATCCATAAAAAACTAAAAATTCCAAAAAAAAAAATACCCTACAGACAGAAAACCATGACAGGAAATCACCATATCGACAACCGCCATCATGACCATCGACCTAGCACCATCGACCACTTTCATTGACTGCCTACTTCTGTCGGCCATTCTCATCACTGACACCAACCAATGACCTCGATAGTCCCATCGTGCATTCATGACATTGAGTGCCAAAAGAAATTCAGCATTAACTCACACTCGCGTACTCCAGCTGGAACATCACGTCTGCAATTAATACACCCATTGCCACACACAACCACAGCATCACCTATATATACTGGACTACCGAAGGTTCATTCACCACAACCTATACAGATAGAACATCCGAGCATTCAGTCGACCAAAAGCCGAGAACCCCTTAGTGACATCCACCAAACCAACACAATGGTCCCCAATCAGACTAGAGCATCGACCAAGGTAAAGGAGATACAGGCTGTGGATACACCTTTAGTCTGCAGGTTGAAGAACATCAAAAACGCCAAAGTACAGGAAGGCTCATGGCAAAATCTATGGACCGAGATCCAAGAATGGGCCTTTGTCGACAAAAAGGCCACTCAAGCAGCACAGAAAATCCAGCGCAACACTCTCTTCGGCTATGCCAATGCATTGCTGATGGCTAGCTTTGGTGGCACGAAGGAAACTACTCTCAAGTTCATTATCAGCCGATACCACAATTGCTGATTCTACTTCGATGAGCCGATCAACATCTCTAGAAATGTCATCTCCAAGCTGACCGACCTCTCTAATAAAGGAGACCCTGTACCAGTCAGAATCAAAGAAGGACTAGTTGAAGAGCTCATTGGGTCACCTTCTGGAAAAACTCAAAAGGATTGATGATAAGCCAAATCACAACCCGAACGCCACAGATTGTGGCCAAAATAATTACAATCACACTCACTCTAGTAGGATGAGGTAGTAACCTCAAGTTAGAGATGCTAGAAGCCGTCGACACCATTGCCACTGATGAACGAATATACAAATGGGGTGATTATGTCGTCAACATGGTGAAAACCATCTGTGAGCGATGTCAAGAAATGGGGGGAATAATCAAGTTCCCCTCCCTCATCTTATGGATTGTCATGTACCACATCTACCTAGAGGGGAGCCCAGTCTTTCAGGAACCGTTGAAGTTCGACATGTGGAGGTTTAAAACCTTCTCCGAGAAAGGAACCTTTCATGAACTGGAGCACGAGAAAGTATTCCTGGAGAAATGGTTCCAACAACTCAAAGTCCGTACAACTAGATTGAGGGTGCCTCAAAAAATCTGATGAAATCTACCCGTGAACTCCCACATCCTGCTGGAGCTTGACCATACCTCGGTGTGGTACATGCAGGGCAAGGATTCCAACACCAAATCCCTCGACTACTATCCATATGTCGACTAGATCATCCGAGAACTATCTCGATAGACCAAGAAAAAATTACCAGTACCAGCAGCAGCCAAACTCACAGACCAGGAAAAGGAGGAAGACTATGAGCTCAACCTCTACATCAGCACATTTATGTCGGAGGAGACACTGGTCAAACACACCGGTCGACTGCAGATAACTATCAAACCTTCGACTGCAAAGAAAATAGAACCCCATCTCGCAAAGCCAAAGCCACAAACACAGTAGGAGATAACTCCTTTGGCTCCAGCAAGTGTCATCCTGACTCAGACATCAATGGGTGAAGTAGAACTAGACAACTTTGAGTATGCTGTTACAAAATGCATTATTCAGAAACTAGCCAAAGAAATAGAAGCAACCAGGAAGAAACTAAAAACATAAGAACAACAACAAGGTAAAGGTAAACTCAAGCTTATCATTACCGAATCATTAGAGGATGAAGACGAACTGGCAGCCATGACCCTCGACATCATAGAGGATGCCACCGCAAATAAAGTGCCATTCGAAACCCAGTTCCAGTGCTTTGTTGACGCAGGAGCACAAGCAGGTCGACCGAAGAAAGAAAAGACTGCAACGATGCATGAAAACGTCATTGATCTTGTGTCGACACCTCCACCCCCATCACCAACAAAAATAACCGAGGAGAAAGCACCGACACAACAGTCAATCAGCCCCCTCAACTTACAAAAAAGCACAATGCTGAAGATGGTAAAACCAAAATTTGACAGAGACAGCGACTTACAAGCTTTCTTTGAGACACTACCTGCATTGTTTAAGTCGGCTCAGAATATTTCCACCCAGGAACCTATCTTTACAGGACGGGGCACACAACCCCAAATCGTTGCAACCATCACATCGACTTTCACAAGAAATCCCAACAAAGAAGGTAAACTAACTGGACATCTGTCCTCCACTATTGCACTGAACGACGTCGTACCCCAAGCTGACCTACCAACCACTACATCGATGGAAGAAGAAATGACTTCCGACATAAACTCACACCACCAACTCGACAAACCACCATTCAACCATACCTCCCCCAATCCAATCACCCCTGACCATTTGCCAACTCCATCACCACTACCACCACCATCTCCACCACCACCACCACCCCCTGATTTAGAGATAGGCCCACCATAACTGACTACATCCACACAACCAGAGGTGGTAGTCATCCCACCTCCCCAACCAGACAAACCATAGGCCTCTAACCCACAATCCAAATATCCCGCATCAACTGTTGTAGGTACACAGGAGATAGAAGAAAAAAAGCATAAGAAGAAGAAAGAGCATCATGGAAAGTCTCCAAAAATCCAAATTAGCTTGAAATATGCAAGCTCCTTAACCGACACAGATATGGGACAACTCCTCAAAACCCTAGCGAGTGAAGAAAAGATGAGGAGTGCGAAAAGAAGTAAAGAACTCTAGGCCAAAAATGTAGAACAGGTCGAGTTTCTCGACAAATGCAGGAATTTGGTCTAGTCCATCATGTCGGGCCCCATAGAGATCGACACAGATAGACCGCTTCAAAGAGCGTATCAGCTATTTGAGAGCATGGTGTCGACCCTTCAAGCACACATTCAGGAAACCAAAGAGGAACAAAAGGAGGAAACTACCCAACTCCTAATGGCACAGCACACTACATTTTCTGAAGCTTACAAAGTATTGCAGGACCATATGGAGGAGTCTGTTGTAACCAAAGAAGTACTAAGAGACTGGCCTACTCACTACCCACAATTTTATCAGTAGACATGAGAGACCCGGCAAGGGATTCAGGCACTAGAGAGCAGAAAGACCACTAAGGAAGCACTTAGAACAACAATAGAAGAATAGATAGTGCTTGAAACCGCCAAACTGCAGAAACTGGAATGGGAAGCACGTCAGTGGGTGCAACAATCTCTCCCCAACTTAGAGAAAGTCAACATCATTTACCCGCATATGAAATGACTTATCGAGACTGCAAAGGAGAAGGAACAGTTCATGGGTCCCGACATGGAGAGGATAACCAAAGTCTCCATCTTGGAAAAGATGTCGATCGTATAAGGCTTGAACACACTCACCATCGACATCCAGAAAGTTTTGCAGAGTTGGACAGATTTCCAACATCACCTCACCATCATAGCCCCAACCATTGTAGAAGTCTGCGTATAGAAACGACCAACCATTAGACTTCACAGCCCACCGCAATAAATATTAAAGGCCGACAAGAGTTTTGTACTTCCCTGTTTCTTCGGGACGCATAAATGTTTTGTTCGTGGGGGAGATGTAGAAGGAGAAAATCGATAAGTCGAATTGAATGAGAGCTGACTTAGTTGAACAACCGACTAAGTTGATGGGCCGACTTAGTCGATCAGTCGACTAAGTCGGTCGACCGACTAGACTAAGAAAATAGGTCGGCCACCTAAGGTCATGTCGGTTCACCGAACCGACAGGTAGTTATTTTGTAGCCATTCTGTAATCATATATATTAGGTTGTTGAGCCAGATGAAAACTCAGTTCAGTTCTCTATGTTGTATGGACTCATTTTGTATAATATAATCTGTTTATTCACCTATATGTTCTTATCTCTTGTCTCTGTTTTATATTTATATATATTTTTAGTGTGTATTATTGGTAACCTTATGTGATTTGTGATATTACAACAATAATGCAAGAGGATATGTACTCCTAACACATATAACAGTTCGAAATTATACCTATAATAGATACAAACGAGTCAGAGTATTGGTCAAAGTACACTCAAATCAGGTCCTTACACCAGAACATTAGGAAAAAACAATCCAAAATAGTGAATAAGAATCCAAAATATAGAGTAGTGGGTAAAAATTTCAAAATTTTTCTATAAAATAGTAAAACACTCATTTTCACCATACCATTTGAAAAATTTACCCCACATAGTGCATTTGAACCACAAACTTCGATCATTGATTCTGGGAGCTACGTGCCAAGAAACTAGGAACTGTCAAAGCTAGGTAACTCTACATCCCACACTCTTTCATTTCAATTTTTTCCTTTTAATTTTTAATGGTTGAATTTTTATTTTGGAGCACCCTAATATTGGAGTTTTGGCCCACGCATAAAACCTCTTGATTTCCACGTATAGGGATGAGTATAAGCAGGAAGTCCTTATATTTATGCATATATGCGTGGCTGTTTGAGAAACAATTGCGTACAAGGCCACACATACCAATTTTTAAGGTGGAAACCCATCAAACTCTTGTGTTCTTCTGTAGGATGGTATTGGAATGACGTGAATGCGAACACAAAGATATGGATAGGGTAGTACAAGGTGATCTGGTTTCCCAACAAGCTTTGAGGGCATGTGGATTATATAAGTTTTTGTGTCTTGGTAGCTTAAGAGATAAGCCAAGACTACTCCAGATGCCGGTGGACTAATGGGATTCAGATACAGAGACCTTCGAGATCGATGGGATGCTCCTTAGCCTTAAGGTTGAGGATATTTACTTTATCATTGGACTATCCCTCCGAGGTGAGGTAGTCATTTTGAGATCTCATGGTGTTTGAGGTGGCCTCACTATTGAGGAGCACATTATTGTATAATACCTCCCAGAAATAGAAAAGGTTGGGAGTCAAGTCCCAATGAAATATATACAAAACCTTGGTCTCAAGGCTATATTACTAGCATTGGGCAGAATTGTGAGGTTAGCATCTCTCCATTAGGCTTCCAAGCCACTCATGTTTCATGTGGTTGAGTGTATGAGGCCCACTATCTATGACTAGAGTATCGCGTTGTTGGGTAACATGAAACAATAGTTGACGGATTGCAATATGGGTAGAACAAGAAACTTTGGTTTTGCCAACATTTTTAGTACCTTCTTCTTTGAGCGCATACTGGGGCTAAGCCTAAGAGTTGAGATCACTCCTCATGGTCCTAGGGATCTAGATCAACTGCGATTGGAAAATGTGATGTGATGTCTAGGAGGAGGACATGTAGCTACGCCCTACCCACCTGAATTTTTCCATTGGTGGCATAGACAAATCGTAGCCATAACTGACTACCCCTATGCACGTATAGACTTCTGTGGAAATCCAGACATGCCTATTCCACAGGGATCTGCATACGGTGATATAGGTGAAAATCCTGACTTTATTTTGTTATCAAATTATTTGCTTTTTTTTTAATTTTTTGATATAATTAAATAAAAAAACATGTTTTTGGGTGGTGACACATACTACTATTGGTCATGTAAATGCAGATGTTGGTCCTAGATGGCCAGGCGACATCCCTCGACATCATTGAAGGGGGAGAGGTGATGATACAGTGGGTGCATATGTGGAGCATATGCTCCAAAAAATCCACACAAACTTTGTCTATTTGATGCACAGGGTGCCCATGGTGCAAGTCGAGGACTTGCATGAGGCGATGAAGTGACAGGTAGTAGGTGTACCCTATGCATGGGTTCATTTTTTTAGATGGCTAGCTAGGGTTGTCATGTGTTTTCATGATTAGCACCTCATTCGACATGCTTAGAGGCCTAGATGTACTTTTTGTATCGACCATGTAGTATATTATGGTGGCTTATGATGATCAATTATTTATATTTACATGTGTGAATGTGATGTGAATGCTTCATTGTCTGTGTATCAAATGCCAATCTAGTACATAATTTGCATATGAATCAGCAACATGATTGTAGTTCCTAGGAATGTGAATGTATGTAATGTTTTCAAATTTTCGTTCTAACAACATTACTCGCAAGAATTTCTGTAATAAAGTCAAATATCTAATATGATGCACACCCTTTAACTGTAAGACCACTAAATATGAGTGAAGACATACCTCAAGAGATCGACTACCATGAGAGATGGCATCGCATAATAACTCAATCACGACACTATATTAAGCAATATTGTTTGATGAAGGATGAAGACATACACTTCGTAAAGAAAAAACTTGACCCGTAGGCATATAGATCACCCAAGCAGCCAAGGCCGAGATCTGGGTATGGCATCTGTCACCGTCAGCATATCCTACATATACCGAAGACTCTATCGACATCTACCACACCAAGAGGAATCAAGTCAACAAACCTGATCACCACAAGAAGACCAAAACTAAACTATGCAAATGTACAATAATATACAAAGTATCAGCCTCAACTAAGAATTATGCATGGTACTTTTTGAAATAGAGCCCATTTCTAGGCTCTGCTAAGGCTATCCCCCCATAATCTACTAGCTCGTAAGCCCCTTTCTCTAACACTCATTTGACTATGTAAGGACCATGCCACATGGGGTTGAATTTTATCGCCCTTGATGGTTCGCTAGCTTGGTCATACAAGAGGACCAATTCACCTTCACTAAAATTCTGGGGATGGATAAAATTATCATACTGAGCCTTAACACGATGCTTGCTTACCTCAAGAGCCACTAAGGCATCTCGACGCTCCTCATTAAGTTACTCTAAGCAGACCAGACGTTCCTCTAACTTAGAAGTTTCTGGAAAAAGTTCTACGACTAGCTTCAAAGAAGGGATTTCACATTCAATCAGTAAAATTGACTCCACCCCATGTACAAACTAATATGGAGAAAATCTTGTGGTAGTTTTAAACCGATTGGGTAAGCCCACAAAGAAGGATACAACATGATATGCCAATTCGTATTACTTTGTGTGATGGTTCTTTGGAGAATGGACTTAAGGGACTTATTTACAGCTTCAACTTGTCCATTTGATTGAGGATAATAAGAAGATGAGTGTTTTTCCTTATATCCCAAATTCAAAGATATCTCAGCCATCATCTTGTTGTGAAAGTTCCTTCCATGGTCTGTGACAAGATATATCAGGATACCAAACTGGGTGATAATTTGATTGAAAATGAAATGCGTGGTTGTCTCACCATTGGCTTTGATAGTGGGCATAGCCTCTTCCCATTTCATGAAGTAATCAACAGCTACTATGACATGATGATTCCCCCAGCAGAAGCTGGGTTGTAATCCATAAAATCAACCCCCCACTAGGTGAAGGGACCAACGATGATAATCAAATGTAACAAGGCAGGATATGAGTGCATATTTCGTGCAAAAACATGGAAAGAGTGGCACCACTTGAACGCATTGACATAATCCTTGAATATCGATGGAAAAAAATAACCTGCTTTGAAAATATCTTTGGCTATAGAAATCCCAGATAAATGGCCACCACACGCCCCTCTGTGTCAATAATTAAACACAGCCTCATCCTCCTCATGATTTAAGCATCGACGCAAAATGGAATCAACCCCACGACGATACAAAGTGTCACAAAAAATGAGGTATTTCTTAGCTACATGACATAATCGTCGACGCACATCCCATGAGAGGTGAGGAGGAACCTTCAAAGTTTTCAAATAGATGATAATATCCCCATGCCATGGTTCCATAGTCAAAATGAGAAAAAATTTCTCATCCATGAAAGAGTCTTCATGAACCTTGACTTCATCCAAACTAGGAAAATATGATATGAGCTCCACAAAAATCAACGATTTCTTCGACTTTGCCCAAAAAAATTTGAGATCGAACTGTTGCAAATTCACAATCCATTTATTATATTTTCTCCCTACCATCCGTCTGGTGAGGATGAACTGAAATGGATTGATGTGAGCCACAACCAAAGTCTGGAGAAGGAGTATGTAATGTCTCAATTTTTGAATCGTATGGATGATAGCTAAGGCTAGCTTCTCAACATGAGTATAACGAAGTTCAATGTCAATGAGGTTTCTACTAATATAATAGATAACGTGCTCTTGGAGCTCCTCATCCTCTCGAACCAAAACTATTCCAATCATCTCTTGAGACACGACCACATATAAGAAGAAATCATGGATATAGTCAGGTGGACTAAGCACAGGGACCGATTCCAAGTCTTTCTTCAATGCATTGAAAGACTCATGGGCTCGCTCATCGGGGGATAAAAGGAGTGTCTTTATTCAAAAGAATCATGAAACCCTTGGTCAAATTGGAAAAATTGACAACAAACCTACGCAAGAAGCTATCCATCCCTTGCAAACTCTGAATATGTCTAATAGTGCATGGGGAAGACAATCGAAGTATTGCCTCAACCTTAAGAGGGTCGACCCTAATGCCCTCCTTAGAAACGATAAACCCTAACAAGTGACCTACTTTCACGAAAAGCATGCACTTTTGAGGATTTAACCGAATTTGATATCGACAACATCTTTCTAAAAGCAAACACAGATGATCAGGGTGATCCACTCTCAAACAAGATTGAGCAACTAAATCATCAAGATACACTTCAATTATGCGCTTAAGGTCATGAAAAGCGAAGGTCATAGACATTGAAAAGTAGGTATGATGTTTTTAAGGCCAGAAGACATTTTTCAGTATGCAAATGTACCCCAAGGACAAATGAAAGTCATTTTATGATGATCCTTAGGTTTGATCTGAATCTGATTATACCCTGAAAATCCATCCATGAATGGGAACAACTTGCTTCCTCCACACTCATCCAAAATTTGATCTATGAATGGTGTGGGAAATTTATCTTTAGCACAAGCTCTGTTCAGGTCTCTAAAATCAGCGCACACACGGATAGTCCCATGTTTCTTATCAACTAGAATGGGATTGGATAACCATTCAATTAAGAGAACCAAATAAGTAATGCTAGCCTTGAGAAACTTCTCTATCTCTTCCTTAATAGCGGTTGCCTTACGGGTATTCATCATTCGCAAGCGTTGTCGAATAGGTCTAGCATCTAGATAGGTGTTAATATCATGTTCAACAATGCGAGGGTCGATTCCCAGCATTTCATCATACGACCAAGCAAAATCATTTTGAAATTCTTTGAAGAGCTTAGTGTATGCCTCAATTTCATTGGGGGAACAACGTCCATATGTAAACATTTTCAATATTTCCAGGAGTTTGAGAAATGTTGATAGGGATAGTCGGTGACAAATCAGCCATGTTCTCTTTGGAAGACTTACTTGGAGCACCAAATGGGGCCATGGGCCTACCAATGTTCTCGATAAGGATCTCCATATAGTCATCACACTCAATATGTTCAAGGTTTCAGAGAAAGTAAGATCAATGGTGTAACTCCTCCCAAGGCCCATCTAAACCATTCATGGCTTCGAGGATAGCTTCATCTAAAGGAAAATCATAATCGAAGTAATCATGAGAGTGTGATGATGCAACTTCCCAAGCAGGCAGTGCATAAGGGTCCTCCTCCTCCATCCGCGAAGAGGAAGGACTAGGATCTACAACGGGACCAAGAGTAGCTTGATATGCAATCATCATTTTAGATAATAGCATGTCCATCTTCCTAGGTATAGGATCTTCATCCGAAGTGCTCGGAGAAGGGAGAGTCTAATGATCCTCCAAATGCAAAACGTGAAAGGAAATCGAACTCAACGATGATGATTCACTACCAATGTTGGAACCTATCGTAAGAATTGGTGCATAAATATTGAAATTTATCATCAATGATGGATACATTCCCACCCTAACATTCTCAGTTGTCGGTTGAGAATTATCAATGACCAGGATAGTAGCTCCCAACTATGATTTCGTACCAGAATTATCAAAATATTTCAGTTTGTAAATTTCTGCGGTGAGTTAAGTAGATGTAGGGTTTTTTCGGACAATCCACAGTAGACATTTTTAAGTTGACTTTTCAATTCTAAATCGAGAACCATCATTAGGACGATCCTTGTCGCTTTTAGCCTGCGAGTCTCCTTGGCTATGTCCCTTCCGTACAGGGTAGCAATTTCAGTTTGTAAATTTCTGCTGTGAGTTAAGTTGATGTAGGGTTTTTCTAGACAATCTGCAGTAGAAATTTTTAATTCGACGTTTCGATTTTGAATTAGGAACCATCATCAGGACAAATGTCTACTGTGGATTGTTCAAAAAAACCCTACATTATCAAAATATTTTTGCACAACCGTGACAATCCTCCCTTCAAAAGGGAAACAAACAAATCAGAAGAGAGATGACGTGACCACTTTCATATTATAAATCCAGTTATGACACAGTAAAAGGTTATATTCAAGGGGAACATCAACCACCTTGAACTCAATTGACATAGTCTTCCCTCCCAATTGGACCTCAAGAGAAGAAATTATACCATGCGACCGAAAATATCTCCCATCAAAATCAGTCAGCATGGTTCCAGATCTCGACAACGTAGGAGAACCTAGATCCTTCCAACATGATAAAGACATCACAAAAGCCGCAGGGCCTTCATCCATCACTGTGCATTTAATGGTGTTTTTCATATAATCCATTTGGACAAGGAGAGACACATGGTAAGACAAATGAGGCTGGAATTCATAGGTTTCAAATTTAATCATTGTGGAAGGATGTGAATCAACCACCCCAAGGGCATACAACAAATATTTCCTCTGTGAAGGGAAAGTATAAAGGACTTCTAAGGTAGGCATCGCATAAGGAGTATGTCCCAGATCCTCGACAATGGAATAGTGTTGGGCGGCTTGGGCATTATGATTGTGCCCCAAATTCTTTAAGACTCCCTTAGGAATGCAAGCTGGAACTTCATGCTTGTGAACATGTTTGTCTATATGCAAAGGGACGTAGGGAAGACAAGGTTATTTTCCTAAGTCGGCTTGTGACAAACCATAATCTTTAGCTCATGTCACAACATTTTTAGCAGACATCATTTTGATGCACCCATGGCCACTTTTGGCGTTCGACGGGTTTTGATGCCCACCAGAAACACTTCTAGAGTCCATGGTCCTTGAATTCATATTTTGATTGTGCAGTAAAGTCTATGGATTTATTACTCATAATTGAGTCTATGGATTTATTACTCATAGAGCCAACAATTCCATCTGCATGTGGACTAGGTTTGAACTTAGGCTCGAACTTTGACCATGGTTGTTCTAAATAATCTCATATAAGAGCCCATACTGAGCGTAAATCAATTCTAGTTGTTGATCTCGGAAAATAGCAGGTTCCTCGTTTATCATTCTAGATGTGGAAACATCCTTCTCTATGTATGGAAATAACGACTTGAAGAACCATTCCAAAATAAAATCTGGTGGAATTTTGTTGGCCTTAATCAACCTCTTTCATCTACACCACTCTTGAATTTGGTTAGAAATATGTGTGGCTTTATCTTCCAAAATTTTGACAAGAGTTCAGTACCGACATCGTATCGAAAAGGTAGCTAAAAATGGTTGAGAAATGTCATGGCTATGTCGTTGAAAGTATGATAGGTTCCCCCAGGAAACTCTATATACCATTTCACCTGAGGGTTTATTGAAACAATCGTAAATGAATGGAATCATGGTTCAACAAATTCGAAGAGAACCATATGTGGAAAGTAGTAACATGCTCATTGGGGTCCTCGCCACTCTTACCTTTGAATTTTGGAATATTCGAAGGAAGCTTGGTGGGAACAACCGACCATGTCATATCATGAGATACCGCATCATTGGTCAATCTCAATAAATCAGGAAAGTTAAGTGTATCTCGGAAAGGGATCCTAGGTTGAGCCATCTGGTTCCATGCCCCCTAAGAAGACCGATTCATGCAAGTCTGGTTGTTGTAAATACCATGGCGTTGGATAGTGGGATAATATCCTCCTCCCACTTGAACCATAAAAGGACACTTGGGAATGTTATAATTCAGAATACCTTGATACTTGGGTGCTACATAGGCATAATTGTAATACTGATATGTAGGTTTCCCCATGGACATAGCCTTGTGACACTATAGTGTGGTACGAATAAGGAACAACATGGCTAGAGGTAGTACCATCCTGAAGGACCATGTGAGTCATGGGGAGGATGCGACATTAAAAACGCATTCAAAGGAATAGGTGCAGTGAACGATGGAGCATAAGATGGAATATAAGATGTGATTGCACTATTCACATGTCTAGGGCCATTTCCGTGAACAGGGACACTAGTATTAGGCCTAGGTAATGGGTATAAAGGTCTTCCCACAACATGTGTGGAAGGTGCAATGTGATCACTACCAAACTGGTCTACATGGAAAGGGATGGCAGTTCCCCCAAGCGTAATACTAGGGTCAACACCAGATCCAACATTGAATGACAAAATGACCTCTAAAAGATATGGCATGTCAAATATAAATGGGCCGGTGGTAGAGGGTACCGGATGAGTCTCACCACTCGAACTATGTGAAGAATATCGATGGTCAGTGTTTACATCATCTGAAAACTGAGATCGTAGATTATATGACACACCAACCTCAAAATGATTGACTTCTTCCGGAGTCCCATATACACTATCTGGCGCTTTCCCCACCCTAGGGGACAGAGAAAGAGGGGCCTCTGGGATTTCAGATGTATGACTCATGGTGAGATCAGTGTGTGAATCACAACAAATATGAGTATGCCTGAACTATCTGGCTCTCTTCCACAAAGGAGGAGGAGATGTAGAAGGAGAAAGAACCGCTAAACATTGAGAATGGCAAGAATCTGCTCTGAGATCCATGATGAATCCACAAAAATAAAAAATACTCAAACTACTTACGAACCCCAAAGAAACTTAGTGCACATAGAGCACACACCTAAGAGAATCTAAGCCAAAATGGAAGCAAGCCAAAGGGAGGATAAATGAGCTCCCGAATGTAGCAGGTTTGTCTCTCCTAGGAGAGGCATGAAACTCCCATACACTACAAGCAGAGGTGTGTAACCAATTATAGTGTCCCTCAGCTTCAATGCATAAAGCGACTATGTTGTCTGACCCCTACCCGGCCAAGACATTCAAAAAATAACCTCTCTAAGTACCCCCTCTGATACCTAGGTAAGGAAACTAAGGTCACCCCATTATAACCAATTCTCAGGTGGACAATCATAGGAGGGATCTACTGTATGGGCAGGGTAACAAATACCGAAGCTCGAAAGCACCAAAGGTATCTTAAAATCCACTAGATACGAATAAGATCCTGGAAATATCTTCGATGCTGCACAGAGAGTGGCGAGGAGCTATCCCCACCACAAACGTGTACCTTGCCTCATGCTTAAATCATGTTTAAGAGGATCCTCCTAATAACACTAACTATGACAAGGATATGAATTTCTCACCTGGACAGACACCTACTTGTTTTGTTTAGTAGTCTTAAAGAAATTTACTCACAAAAAACTATTGCAAGACTCTAAAACCTAAGCTTTTTGATGTACCCTATCAAAGAAAAATGTGTAATTCATTTTAAATTAAGCGTTGATTTTAGGGGTTGTGATTACTCAAAGTAAATGACCATGCAACCAATGATGTTATGACTTAGTAGTGAAAGTGAATAATAAACCTACAAACAATGCCAAGTGCAATCTTTTCTTTAAATGAAAAAATGGGGTATTCCACTACATGGGATGCATATTTTTTCCTTCAAATGACAATTCAACCATTCCTATATGAAATCCTAGTTACTAATCAACTAAGCAAACCTAATGCAAGTACTATGCAAATGCAAAATTGCATAAATATGCCAAAAATAATATGTTTGTGTATTTTTTAAATAAATGATGTGTACATGCAATAACAAGACTCTACAACTCTGAGACCCTACAACAACTATCAGACAACATCCAAGCAAGACACTGAGATAAAATAAATCTAATGCACTAATACCAAAACAAAAAGGAAATAAGATGACAAGAACAACTTCTAATTAAAAAGAAAATAAAAAAGGTCTCTGGTTAGAAACAAAGGAAGTAAACAAACACCGAAAGCACCCAGGAAGACTCAGCAACATTCAAAATTAACCCAATAACTCTCAATCATCCAAATTGCATTCAAATGAGAAACATACACGACTGTTTGCAGAAAACCGTGTGCATACGTGGTTATTCAATTAAAACCTGCATGTATACGTAACTGTGAGGAAAAAACTCACATACAGGAAGAAAGAGGGGGTAAAATGGTAGGCCAAGACCGAAATTACTTGAACAAGACACTAATGGGAAAACCTACTTTTGGACCCGACACAGAAACACAGAAAAACAAAGAGAAATTCAAGCACATTGTGCACCTAATCCCCAAAGAAAAACAAGGAACGTCCCTAGCGGAGTCACCAGTTCTGTTACGGAGAGAAACTTCCTATGGCTTGGGGTAGACCAAAACAAATTGAATGACACCAGAAACCAATCCATTCTAATATGTAAGAGAAATAGATACATCTAATGCTAATGGATAAGAAGCATACCTTATTCTGGATGGTTGATGTAGATACCCATTGATCTTTTCCAACACGCTTGTATTTATAATTCACTCTCAACAACAACAAACAAGACAAGCATGATATATATCAAAATGTTATGACTAATCTAGCCATCATGTATAAGCAAATATAACTACATCCATGGAAAAAATATCCATAGTTATACACATGTAATGGACGAGAAATGGATATTTCTATTAATAATAAACAGAGATAGAACAGTGGGAAACTCTGTCGGCACCTCGTCGAAACAGAGAAACCGAGTCCTCCACCTGTTCCTCCACCACTTCAATCCTCCATCTCAATGGAAAGCTTACAAAGAAAAGGTAAGTTTGGGAAGAGAAACAATATGTGCTCCAAAGGGACAAAAGGTTGCAGACTCGAGCATAAATAAGTGAGGCAACAATGAACTATAGTTTCCTTTCTCTCCAAACTCTCCTCCTTTGATGCCTCCAAGATGATCAATATATAGCCCTTGAATAGGAAATGGAGGGTTGAGTCAAAGCGTTTCCAGGAATATGGAAGGCGAAGAGTCAAGTTATTTGGGACTAAATGAGGAAAACTCCAATTTTTTTTGTTTTTATGCACATTTCCTGATGTACACAGGTATTTGCTCAAACGTTGCATGTACACGCAGGTATTTGATTAAAGTTTGTGTATACACATAAACAGGTGTTTTTTAGGGACTTTCTTGGTTCATCAAAGTATAACTTGAGCAAGGGGAGTCCAAGGATTCTGCAGAGGGACATGGAAGGCCATAAAGGCGTGATCTACTAAGTGTGGTAAAATTAACTATAACAAAGAAGAAGGAAATTATTGTGTTTCTCAATCTATGGATGCAAAATTTTATATGATTATGAGAACAATGGAAAATTTGGTAGATAAACTCTCTTTGGAATCCACTAGAACCACAAATCAGGAATCCAAACTATATGATACCTCCTATTCATAAAATAAGGCAAAGGGATCAAATGAATCTAGTAGATCAACAAATTAGACCTCCTGTCCCAGAAAGTTATGTTGCTATTGAAGAAATTGACTCACTTGAATATCAAATACATCATTTGTAACAATCTTAACCCCATTTTTATTTGGCAGAAGATGAATACAGTTGGTCTGTCCAACAATCACATTTGGACATGTCATATGAAGAAAAAGGATCATTGCAATATAAAAAAAGCTTATCAAAGTGAAATGATTGATTTCTAGAAAAGGTAAAACCTTAGAAATAAGGGTATTGATGTATCAACAAATAAATTACATCTTAATGATTAACCTTCAACTAGTCAGAATAAATCAAGAAGTTATTAAAAGGGATCATCCTAAGAGAGATACTAATGTCAAAGAACCTGAGGTACTTCAGTCATCCTTCATCTTGAAAAATGAAATATTAAAGATCAAAATCCCATTTCATTTCAATGAACTTTTGAAGAATGCTGAATAAAAAAAATCATATTTACATAATCATAAAAGGAGAAGGCAACCAACAAAATAATACCTTAGAACTCCATGATGATGCTCCAACTATTTTCTTTGGTCCAAATATTGAAGATACTGAAGAAGATGTGCCACCATTCTATGTTATTCTAAATATTCATGACATGATTCTTCATAATGCCATGTTGGACTCAAGAGCTTCCCACAACCTTATGGAAAAAGATGTGGTTGAAAGTTTGGGTTTAGACATCACAAAACCCTCTAAAGACCTTTTTTATTTTGATTCAATAAAGGTGAGATGTTTGGGTTTGATCAAATATTTAGTGGTGTCATTAACCCAGATCCTAGCCAAGAGTATTGTTATGGATGTGGTAGTAGCATATATTCCACCTAAATTTGGGATGTTGTTGTTTAGATATTGGGATTCAAGATTAAAAGGAATGTTGCAAATTGACATGTCTTATCCAATGTTTGGTGATCAAAGAAGGTTGTACATAGATATTTTTTTGGCATATGTGGTTAGCAATCAAAATAATCCAGATAATTATCCTGTTTGTGCCCTTGATACTAATATTGGTTCTTCTATCTTTTATTATGATGTTGGTAAGAAAAAACAGACATAGATAATTTTCCAATAGTTGAAGAAAAATGTCCTCATATTTTTGACAAAGCAGTTATCAAATGACTCAAAAAGAAAAGGAACTAAAGAAGGAGATAGATACTAGAGGATTGTGGAATATGAACTTTGATGGATCTTCCAACCAGGGAGGTGTTTGAGCTGGGGTGTGGATAAAGTCTCCTAGTAATGATTCAAAGCTTCATTCTTTCAAACTAGATTTTGAATGTACAAATAATGACCCTGGATATGAAGCTTTAATTTTAGGTTTGAACATTTTGAAAGATTTGGGAGCTAGGAGGATAGTTGTATATGGAGATTCAGAGTTGATAGTCAATCCAGTGAATGGTAGCTATCAGACTAAACATCCAAAAATGAGAGCCTACATAAACAAAGTGTGGGACTTATTTTGGAATTTGTTCACTTAACATAAAATTGAGTGGTTTTGTAATTACAATAAATTCACTCATTAAGTGGTAAATGGAGTGGTTTGACGCTCACCATCATTTTGTATGGGTGGTTTCATCACCATTACTATCAATAGTAATGCTTAAAATTTCAATATTATTTATTAAACATTTTCATAATATTATTTTAATTTTTATTGATAATGTCTTATTTCATATACTTTTAACTGTAAGTTTTTATTTCAAACAATCAGAATTATATTTTTTCTTTAATATTTGACAAGTATTTAATTTTTAGATTGCAACTAATATTAATTAATAAACAACAGTAAGAACTGATACTTGGAATATTCAAAATCAAAGTTTTATATCACTACATTTTAATAATATTGTGTTTATTAAATCACCTCCCTTTATTTGGATGTTTACAAGGTTTGTGTACACAAAATATTGTTTTTTGTCATAAGTGATCCTATTTTATATGAGAACAATAATGCTCATTGTTAGTTAAGGTGCACTAGCTCACATATTTGTATAAGTGCATCAATGCTTCTTTACTGTAGGAACACTAGTGCTCTAGGACTTTAAATAGTAATGCTTAACGTTTCAATATTAGTTATTATAAATTTTTGTGATATTATTTTTATGTTTATTGATAATGTCTTATTTCATATGATTATCTATAAAATTATATTTCAAACAATCAAAATTATAATTTTTTTTTAATATTAGGAAAGCATTTCATTTTTAAATTGTAAATAAGAGATGCATTAATAAACAAGGTTATGAAGTAATACCTAGAATATTCAAAATCAAAGTTATCATATCACTCAATTTTAATAAATTATCATGTATTTATTAAATTCCCTCCCTTTATTTGCATGCTCACAAGGTTTTTGTATAAAACTAATTGTTTTTTTCATTGGTGCTCATCTTTGGTATGGGCATACCAATGTTCACTATTGGTTAAGGCGCATCGATGCTCATATTTGGTATAAGTGCATATATTATTCTTTATTGTAGTTGCATCGGTTCTCCATTACCAATGTGCACTAGTGTGGTTTTATCTAAAAAACAGCAGTGCTCCTCTTTGGTGAAGGTGCACCACTGCATCTTTGGTATAAGCGTACAGGTGCATCTTTGGTATAAATTCCCTGGTGCATATTTATCAGAAGCGTGGTGGTGCATCATTGGAAAAAGTGCACCAATACATATTTGGTAGACGTGTGTTGATGCATATTTGACAAAAGTGCATCGGTGCATCTCTAGTAGAAGCACACCAATGCATATTTGGAAGAAGTGTAGCGATGAAAAAAACCTCTGCTAAAGCCTTTGATCGCCGAGATTTATTAGTTATGATAAATTTTCGTAAAATCATCTTCTAAAGAATCCATTGTCATTGGTAAAGATTTCGGATGAGCTTTTTTTGAAAATTTTGACGAATCTTGTAACACTAAAAACCTACGCTTCAAGGCCTTTTCCTTATAGTGTGTTTTCTAGTTAAGAGAAAACCAAATCAAATTATTGCTTTGAACCTGAGGAGTGGCTAGATCACTTTGTTTCTAGAAACATGCATGGTTGGGGACAAAGGGGCGGTTTTTTAAACATGTACTGATACCGATGATTTGGACATGTAGGATACATCGAGTGAGTTGGAGAGAGTGGGATATGAGTGATCTTTGTTGGAGGATTGAGGAATACCAAGATATGATGGAAAGCTTGGCTTGACATGGTTTGTTGAAGTACATGATGACCCCATTGATGCGCATCATGAAGCTTCTGTTAAACAAGTTGGTGGATCTTTTAGATCAAGAGGCGAAGGACTTTGTGATACAAGGTGAGCAACTCGAGCTCACCATAGAGGATGTGTACTTTATGATTGGACTCCTAAGACTAGGAGTGATCAGGGACACAAAACCAAGGTACCTAAAAAATGTATCAATGTGGGATTCAGTGGGGTGGTATAACATTAGGACAACTTAGGTGCATGACTTCTATATTCTAATCTATGACATAGATAGCCTAAAGACCTAGGTAATTTTTGCGATAATGGTACGTATGTTGGGATCAAGTGGACCCCACAACATCTTAGGTTGAAATTTGATTATCTTGGAGAGGTTTCTAGTCGATACATAATTTGTCTAGGATCAAATGTACCTGAGTATGGTTTGGTGATCGTTGAACCAGGTGAGCCGATTTGGGGGGTATTTTTGTTCCCCATCATTCTTGTGCTCATTTTTCTTTGAGAAAGTGTCGAATTATGGTTGTACCTAGCGATGTGTGACAGGGGGATATCAGATCCGGCTAGGATGAGACGATGGTACGAGATGATGATACATGAGGGAGGTGACCTAGTGGGCAGGTTCTTCAACGAGGATATTTTCACACAATGGAGTTAATTATTGACATATTATTTATTATTGAGGACTACCCATATGTTGGCATGGACTAACATACAGATGTAGAGCTCATTCAACCTCCTAGGAAGGCTTGTGGCCTCGATGATACATATACAATTGTGATTTTATGTATAGTCATGATTTATACTACTAAGATAGATGGTAGATACATTTTTGTACATGATATGGGTGTTAATGAATAGCCATGTGTGTGGAGACATTGGGATGGTTCCCCCAACAGGGTACCAAAAATGCATAGGGAGAGTGGAGGGAATATATCCCCTGGATCATGTCCAACAACAATGATGGAGCGTCGAGGAAGCAATTGATCCATATAGATTGACTACTAGATGGGATCATGGACGAAGGATGGCAGTACCTGGATGATCATTTGATCACCGTCTGCTACAAGAAAATGACTCAGTGGAGGTCTACCATACACTTATTTGTTGTGGTCGTTGAGCTAGTGAGAGCTATGGCATGAGGTGACTCACCCCTCCAAAATATAATGATTTAAGCGATGTCCTCTCTGATGGCTATGTTGAATGAAGTTTTCATAGATGTCAAAAGGAGTTCAGTAATGACAAAGGAATAGGTGATGACACGATGGTAGGGAAAGCGATGGCATATGTGACGAGGATGGAAAGACACCTGAGAAGATCCAGCGAGGGGATCACGGAGTTGTGGTCAGCTTATTTAGTAGTGGTTGTATGGATCATATTGTATTAAGATAATAGATCGACAATAGGAAAATGATCTGAAAAGTAAAAGTGTGTGGGCCATAACATTTCAGAGCACCAAAATGAAGTTCCATTTTTAATAACTAATCAATGAACGAGGAGGATTCTACAAATAAATTGACAATTCATAAGATTTGTGAAAACATTTATGGAATCCCATGTTGGATAAGTTGGGAGGCACATTCGCAATCTGCAATGTGGAAGGAAGGCGCAATCTACAATCCGCAAATTGCAGAAGAAGTCTTGCAAAAGAAGAATTATGGAATTTATTTTGGGAGAAGTTGAAATGCACACCAACAAATCGCACTCCACAATTGCGGAAGGAATGAGTTCTCTCAAATTGTGGAAAGGTTAAATGTAGAAAGGTAGTTGTGAAAAAGGATCATTGCGGAAATGAGAATGTGTAAAGGATCGTTGCAGAAAGGTATTTACGGAAGGTCATCTACGGAAAGTTCAGTTTGGAAAGATGAATGCGGAAAGGTCTGTTGCAGATAGTTTGTTGCAGAAAGGACATTGCGGAAAATAAACTATGGATGGCAGTGACTGATAACTTAAACAGAGTTAAAAATGACAAATAGAGAAGTAATTTCAAATTAGTTTATTTTTCTATGAAGAGTCACGATGAACATATGTGACTATTGAATAAAGAGTAGAATGGCCAGTTTAGAAAGTTGAATGCCGAAAGGTCTATTGCAGAGATTTTGTTGCGGAAAGGATGCTGTGGAAAAGCAACTACGAATGGTCATGACTAATAAATTAAACATGTTTGAAAATGACAAATAGAGAAGTAATTTCGAATTAGTTTATTGTTATGTAAAGAGTCATGATGAAGAAATGTGACTATTGAATAAAGAGATATGTTTGAGGGTATATAAATAATTTGTTAATCCTTCAAATAAGTGTCTTTACACATTTGAATGTCATATCGATTGATGTAGACCAATCAGAGATAAAATTATCATATAAGGGAGGCTGGAAGGTGCTAGGGAAGGCAATAGGCATGCAAGGGGGTCGTATCCTCCTTTTAGTGGTAGTTGCTAAAAAGGGTGTTGTAGCATCCTTTCAGTAGCATATGATAAAACAGGGGGTCGTAGCCTCCTTCTAGTAGTTGTTTGTAAATAGGGTGTAGTACCATACTTGTCTGTAGTAGTAGGAAAAAACTATTGCAGTAATAGTAAGTATTGGTGGTTTACCCAATTAGGACTCCACGATAAATTTTTGTTCTGTGTCTTTTTTGTTAATCATGTGTGTTAATAAATTAATTAAAAATGGTTTTAATTATTAAAAGTTAACAATACTGGTTCATCCCCCAGTCTCAGTATTGTCCAATATTCCAACCATTGGTCTCAGAGTGGGATCCTTCGCTATAGTTTAATCACTGGAAGGAATATCGTATTAAAAATCACCATGGATCAACAAGAAGGGTTAGTTACTAACAAACCTCCATTATTTATAGGAGACAATTATGCATAGTGAAGTGTAAGAATGAAGTGCCATCTAATGTCTCTTGGATACAAAGTCTGGAGGTCTGTTGAAAGAGAATATAAAGTACCAGATGACCTACCTATATATAGGAATGAGATATACCAATATGAGTCCAATGCAAAATCCCTAAATGCACTTTTGAGTGCGTTAACAAATTCAGTATTTGTAGAAGTCATGCAATGCAAGACATCCAAATATGCCTAGGAAAAACTAAAATGTGCCTATGAAGGAGCGCCCAAATTCAAAGAGTCCAAACTTCAAACATACAAAGGACAGTTTGAAAGCCTAAAAATGAAAGAGGAATAAAATATTGCAGAATATCTTCCTAGAGTAGGTGAAATTGTTAATTCAATTAGAGGTATCAGAGGAGAAATAAAGGAGAAATAAGTGGTCAAAAAAGTACTAAGAACCATGCCAATGAACTATGACTCAAAGGTGTGCACTCTAGAAGAATGAGATGATCTTAAAATTATGACAGTAGATGAACTACATGGAATATTCACTGCCTATGAGATGAGAACATGTCAAAATGGATCATCAAAGAAAGAAGCATCATTTAAAGTCTTATCCAAGAACCAATATGAGAACCTAGATGATGAAGAATCTCTTTTCATCAAGAAACTTGAGAAAGATAGTGGCAAGTACAAAGTAAATATACCTTTGAAATGTTTTAACTGTGGAAGGATTTGACATTTTTGATAATAAGTGTCCTTACCCAAAACAAGCAGATAGTGACGATGAAGAACCTTCCAATCATAAGAAAGATCAAAAGAGTAAGACCATGTACAAAAATAAATTTAAGAAAAACAAGAAAAACTTCTATTCCAAGGAAAACGGTGAAGATGAAGAGATAAGAGAAGATGTTGAAGTCTTATTCATGGGATTAGAGAAAGAAATATCCGAATAAAAAATAGAAGGTGTGGTAGGTCTTAAAGCAGAAATTGTAAGTGCTCTTGAAGAATTAGGGAAGTATAAAAGGATGTACAAAAATTCAAAAACTCATATGGAAGAATTTGAAGAGAAAAACAATGATGCAGAAAGAATTATTGTTGACTTAAACAATCAGTTTCTAGTAGCCAAAAATGATGAGAACAATCTAGAACAACAACTCAAAAAGATAATAAAAGAATCTGAAAGAATTGAAGAAGAGATTATGTGACTTAGAAAGAAGCTGGATGAATAATATATCAAATCAAATTTTGAGAAAAGCTCAAATAATTTAGTTGAAATCTTAAGTTTCTAAATACCATCAATTAATAAATCTGGATTAGGATTTTACAAAGAAAAAAAACCAAGACATTCTTCTTGCACAAACCAAGATGGAAATAAAAGAATCTATGTTGATGCACTAAAGAGACAAATTAAAAGGGAAGAAAGTAATAAATATTCTTCTCTCTTACAAAGAACAGATATGATGCCTAAAATACCAATGATAAGTAGTCATCAACAACTCTTTTTAGGAAATTGCTATGCCTGTAACAATTTTGGACATATGGCTAGAAATTGTAAACTAATGGTTCCTATTGAGAAAGGAATTACACCAAAGACTTCCTTATATAATAAAAGTGGTACTAGAATAAATCCAGAAGGAAGAAACTATAATTCTTTTACTCCTCTAAAGAGTTATAGTATAGAATTCTACAAATGTGGTAATCAAGGACACATTTCTAGAAATTGCAAACTAGTGATTCCTATGGATGACACCTCAAAATATCAAGACAAATGGAGAGGAAGGCTTGGAAGAAGACGAATGATGTGAAAAGCTCATTAGATCTATGTTCCACAGAAGAAAAAAATATATGGCATGTAGACAGTGGATGCTCAAAACACATGACAAGACACCCAAATAAGTTTATAATCCTAAAAAGAAATCAAAAAGGAAAAGTCACTTTTGGAGATAATCTATCCTCTAAAATAATTGGAAAGGGTACAATAGCTATTAGCGACAAAATGAAATTTGAAAATGTTTTACTTGTAAAGAACTTAAAACATAATCTTTTAAGTGTGATCCAAACATGTAATCAAGGGCACATATGTATATTAGATTCCAAGAAGTGTGAAATCAACAGAAAAGATTCAGGAAATTTTTTTGGGACTGTTGTAAGAACTCCAAGCAATGTTTATATTCTAGAAATTTAAGAACAATGTTATATGATTCAAATTGATGAAAGTTTTCTATGGAATAGAAGGATGGGGCACCTGAAATTTGACAATCTTGTAAAAATTAGTAAGAAGGGAGCTATAAGAAATAGGCCAAAGATCATAAAACCACCAAATCATGTTTGTAGACATTGTCTTCATGGGAAACAAATGAAAACAAGATTCAAGTTCAAAGAACATATAACCTCTCATCCATTAGAAATAATTCACAATGATCTTTGTGGACCAACAAGGACTAAAATTCCTCAAGGTGAATTTTACTTTATGTTATTAATCAATGATTATACAAGGATGACTTCGGTGACATTTCTTAAAGAGAAATCATAAGCCTTTGTGAAATTCAAATACTTTAAAGCACTTGTTGATAATCAAGAAAATGACAAGATTAAATGTCTAAGATCATATAATGGTGGAGAGTTCACCTCAAATGAATTCAAAGAGTTTTGTGAAATTCATGGAATCAAGAGGCGCTTTTCAACAAAAAAAAATCCTCAGCAAAATGGAGTAGTAGTGAGAAAGAATAGAAGAATCCAAGAAGAAGCTAGAACTATGCTTAATGAAGAAAAAATTCCTGATGGCTATTGGAGAGAAGCAGTATTTACAATTTTCTATATACAAAACAGAGGAAAAATCAGAGTGAATAGTGACAAGAATCCTTATGAGCTATGGTTTGGAAGACCGGCTTCAATTAAATATTTTAGAGTTTTTGGAAGTAAATGTTACATAAAAAGAGAAGATGATAATATGGAAAGTTTGACTCTAGAATGGATGAAGGCATATTTCTTGGATATAATTCCACCATAATGGTATACATATGTTATACTATAAAGCCACACAAGATCATAGAAAGTGAAAATGTAATTGTTGATGATACTAAGTCAAGAAGAATACAAATCCAAGAGAGTGAGGATGTTTAAGAAAATGATGATGAAGAAATAGATAATTAACAAAAAGAAGAAAGTTCACAAGAGGAGGATGCTCTTGAAGAAGAAGAAGAAGAAAGAGTATAAAAAGAAGACTATCAGGAAATTGAAGAAGAAGACTCTCCAAGATTTGATACAAAATCTCCATCTAGGAGAATACAAAAGAATCATCCCGAGACATAAATCATAGGTGAGAAAGATGGTGGAGTTAGTACAATAAGGAAACTAATGTTTAATGAACAAGCCTTACTATCAGTAGTGGAACCTTAGAGCCTCATAGAATCCAACAAATATGATAATTAGATCAATGCCATGAATTAAGAATTGGATCAAATTGATAAGAACCAAACTTGGGAACTTGTCCCAAGACTTGAAGGCAAGAATGTCATTGGGGCCAAATGGATATTCAAATACAAGTTAAATGAAATTGGAAAAGTAATAAGAAACAAAGCAAGGTTAGTATGTAAAAGATATGCTCAAGTGGAAGGTATTGATTCTAAAGAAACCTTTGCACCTATAGAAATACTTGAAGCAATCCGAATGTTCTTGGAATTTTCATGTTACAAAAAATTCAAAGTGTATCAAATTGATGCCAAGTCTATGTTTCTAAATGGGAAACTAGAAGAGGAAGTCTATATCAGACAACCTGAAGGTTTTCTCTTATCAGAGAATAGAGACTATGTTTGGAAACTAAAAAAGGCATGGTATGGTCTCAAGAAAGCCCCAAGAGCATGGTTTTCAAGGCTAGATAACTACTTTAAGAAACAAGGATATAAAAGAGGAGCCACTGATAGTAACCTATACATAAATATTAAAGATAAGAATATGATCATTTTTATGGTTTATGTGGATGACAACATATTTGGAAGAAATCTACAAATACTAAGTGTAAACTTTGCTTCTGAAATGAAGAAGGAATTTGAAATGTCAATGTTGGGTGAATTAAAATTCTTCTTGGGATTACAAGTCTATTAATCTGACAAAGTAATCTTCATTTCTCAAAACAAGTAAATCAAAGGTATGCTTAAGAAGTTTGAGAAGGAAGACTCCAAACCTGTGAATACTCCTATGGTCACTAGTTCTAAACTAAGAAAAAATGATGAGTCCTTAGAAGTGGATCATACCATGTATAGTCTACGATAGGCAGTTTTCTATATGTAACAGCTACAAGACTAGATGTAATGCAAGCTATAGGATTGGTTTCTATATTTCAATCATCTCCCAAAGAACCACATGTGGCTGCAGTAAAATGAATATTTAGATATCTAAAAGGCACTGTAAACTATGGTTTATGGTACCCAAAATGTCATGACTTCACTTTAAAAGCATTCATTCATACAGATTGGGAAGAAAGTGTTGATGATTGAAAGAGTAGCAGTGTAGCAAAATTCTTTTTGGGAAATTGTTTGGTATCATGGTTAAGCAAGAAACAATATTCCATGGCACTATCTACAGCAGAGGCTGAATATATTGTTGCTGCAGCATATTGTACTCAAGTCATTTGGATGAAGAAGACATTACAAGACTTACTTGTGAGGTATGAGCATCAAATAGTAATAAATTGTGACAATACCAGTTCCATTAGCATATCAAAAAATCATGTCATGCACTCCAAAACAAAGCACATACTGATAAAATATCACCTTATAAGAGATCGAGTGTTTCAAAAGGTGTTCAGATTGGAATATATTAATACTAAAGAACAGATTGCTCATATATTCACTAAGCCATTGCCTAAAGAAGAATTTGAGCATCTTAGGAATAAGTTGGGAGTAATCTCCTTATCGTCAAAAAAAGGGGGAAGATGAAGAAAAACCAACATGTCAGGGGAAAATATGTTGACAGGGGGAGATGTCAGAAGGAAACCTTTGTCATCATTGTCAAAGGGGGAGAATTATTCAATGTTTCCATCAATGCCAAAGAGAGAGAATGTTGAATGAATTTCTCATTGATGTCAAAAGGAGTTTAATAATGACAAAGGAATAGGTGATGAAACGATGGAAGGGGATGCGATGACATATGTGATGTGGATGGAAATATACATGAGAGGATCTAGTGAGGGGATCATGGAGTTGCAATCATCTTATTTAGTAGAGATTGGATGGCTCATATTGTATCAAGAGAATAGATTCACAGAAGAAAAAGGATTTGCAAAGTAAAAGTGCGTGGAAGATAACATTCCAGAGCACAAAAGTGAATTTCCGTATTTAATAACTAATCAATGGACGAGGAGGATTTCGCAAAGAAATTGATAGTTCACAGAAGTTAAAAAAATATTTGCAGAATCCCATTTTGGAAAAGTTGGGAGGCACATACGTAATATGTAATCCACAATGCAGAAGGAATCCGCAATCTGCAAATTGCGGAAGAAGTCTTGCGGAAGTGATTTCGAGAGAAGTTGAAATGCACACCCGCAAAGGTAGTTTCAGAAAAGGATCATTATGGAAAGGAGAATGTGGAAAGGATCGTTGCGAAAAGGTATTTGAAGAAGGTCCTATGCAGAAAGGTTGATTCAGAAAGATGAATGCAGAAAGGTCTATTACAGAAAGGAAGGTGTGGAAAAGAAACTATGAATGGTCACGACTGATAAATTAAACACAGTTAAAAATGAAAAACAGAGGAGTAAATTTGAATTAGTTTATTTGTCTGTGAAGAGTCACCATGAATATATGTGACTCTTAAATAAAGAGTGGAAAGGTCAGTTCAAAAAGATGAATGCGAAAAGGTCTATTGCAGAGATTTTGTTGCAGAAAGGACGTTGTGAAAAATTAACTGAGGATGGTCATGAATGATAAGTTAAACACAGTTAAAAACAACAAACAGAGAAATAATTTCGAATTAGTTTATTTGTTTGTTAAGAGTCACAATGAAGATATGTGACTGTTGAATAAAGAGATATGTTTGAGGGTATATAGACAATGCCTTAAACCTTCAAATAAGTGTCTCTGTACATTTAGCTCAAATATCGATTGATGTAGACCAGTCAAAGATCAAATTATCATATAAGGGAGGTTGGTATGCACTAGGGAAGGAAACAAGCCTATAAAGGGGTCATAGCCTCCTTCCAGTGGTAGCTGGTAAACAAGGGGTCGTGGAATCTTTTCAGTAGTAGCTGATAAAATAGGAGGTTGTAGCATCCTTCAAGTAGTTGCTGGTAAATAGGGTGTGGTACCATCCTTGTCTGTAGTAGTAGGAAAACACTATTTGTAAATATAATTTTGTAGTAATAGGAAGTATTGGTGGTTTACCCAATTGGGCTTCCATGATACATTTTTTTATATATGTTTTTGTTAATTGTGTGTGTTAATAAATAAATTAAAAGTGGTTTAATTATTAAAAGTTAATAATACTGATTCACCCCCCTCTCAGTATTGTCAAATATTCCAATATGCTACTCTGGATGTAGTTGGAGATAACCAAGTTGATCCTATGGTATATGATACATTGTGGTTCATCCCTCCTATATAATTTGAGGAAGAAGGGGTTGTATTCTCCCCACTAACATGCAAATTCTCCTTTATTTTCCATATTACACCACTAAGATAATGGATGGTTAAATTTTATATAGTTGTGTGTATTTGACTCATGGTTTTGTACAAAACAAATACTTTGGACCTAATTCTTCTTTAGAAGGAGGGTGTGAGTTTCTTTGGGATCTATTATTTTTTTTTCAAAGTCACTAAGGTACCCCTCCTAATTTCTATGAATCACTTGATCTTGAATGAGTTTGTTCTTTAGTGGGGTGAATTTCAGGTTCTTGGTTTTCTTCTTCCCAATGTTCAGGAGATATTTTTTGAATCCTTATATACCTACACAAAGTTTTATCAACCATTGTATCTTAACAAAGAAAAAAAGGAATATATGTTACGATTTGAAGACAATCAAATCTGCACTCACTAGAAAGTTTCCTGAAAGATTCAAAATAAGCATACTAACTCTTCCAAAGATAAGCATAGGTTGTTAAGGACCAAATTCCAATCAATGAAGAGCCACACAATGGGACTTTTAGATATCATCCTAGGATGATTAGGCCCCTAGTCAAGCCAACGAAGGTTTGAATGAGACAGCTACACTAACCTTTATGCAACAATCAACAGGGGTGAAAGTACTCACCTTTGGTTAATACCCTCCCAAGGATATGGTATGGAAATTTTAAGTCTTCCTCAAGTGCCACAATATATTCCCATTTTATTCATTTGTGTGGAACCTAGGAAATAAAACTATGGATACCACTTCACACTAGGTAGCAGGGAATTGTGGTCTTGGGAAATGGATTCTCCAAATGGGAAGGGAACATATGACTAAGTATTATATCCAAAGCTTTCAGTAAGTATTTTTGTCACTCTGAGGGATTTCCACACATGAAAAACTACCAAACACACATAGCCCTACTAATCCAAGTGGAAGGGGACAACCTAACCACTTAAAGTAGTTTTACCTACCGCTTGATGACTGTGTTAGAGGTGCTTTCCCAACAAGTACTTTGTGCTAATAAGGGATTTTCCGCTCTTTAGTTGTTCATAGTTTTGTTTATCATGTGGAATTGAAGAATTTAAGTCTCCAATCCTACATCCAAGGCCCTAGAACTTGGGTTATTAATTAGTTTCTATAAAGAAAACATTCCTAGTTATTTTTATGCCACTACTTTCTGGAAAAAAAAATCAAGAACAATTAAAAGATGGATAAATATATGCTTTCAATTCCAATAAATATATTTGAATGACTTTCAAACATTACCACTGTTTTAGCATAATATAAGGCACTATAAGTTCAAGAAATCATTCTTTCATGAATTTCAGAGAAATGTCCTTTCGTTTCAGCTTAAATGCAATGTAATCCAACTTTTCCCTTTTTAATGAGAAATTGCAAATTAAAAAATAACACCTACTTAATGCAAGCAAACAATGAAATGTTGGTATGCCTTTGATTTCATAAAGACAACTCATAACTCTTGTACTTTAAACCACAATTGAAAAAGTGGATTGAGAAGAAGCAATCAATGAGCTTTCTTAGACTTGAACAAAACACAACAATGTCTACTAAGAATGCAACAAAATGGTAACAAGAGACACAAAAAAAGATATTGCACTCTTAGTTTTCATGCTCGAGGCTACAACATTCAAAATAAAAAAGGAAAATGAAACAAATAATCTCAAAGGTTTTCATAATTTCTATTCAATATAAAGGAAAATCCTTGTTCAAACACTACCCATAATGGTCCAAATAGAATATAATAGTTCATACTATGCCCAGGCAATTTTGAAACAAACTAGAAATTTCATGATAAAAACTATAAAAAAAGAAACATGCCTATGTTCTTTGCCTCCCATGTGTGTGTTCAGTACAGGAAGTGCATGGCCATGCAATTGTTCTTAAATAAAAGTGCATGGAAACCCTACCAGAGATGCATGTTTAGGTTGGAAAGTTCGTAAAATTCCCAAGTTTTACCAGGGAAAGCAAAAAAAAAGAAAAAAATCATTTTTTGGAAAATTACAAGAGTTCTTGACTGTGACTGGATCCTTTTAATACTAAAACACCCAAAATAATCTCAAGAAAAAAATAAAAAATGACCCTATAGAGACTAACTCCCATTGTGGTCGCCGGTTTTGTTGTATGAAACTTATTCGTAATGACTAGGGTAAGTTCACAAACATACTAAATTGAATAGAGGTTGACCTGAGGATAATTTATATATGTTTTTAAAGGTAGTTCTACCAATCTCAAGGTTTAATCAAGAAAAATATATGGAATAGAGAGAGAGAGAGAGAGAGAGAGGGCACCTTATTATGAAGTATGCTCCTCACTACTCCTCTTTTCCTATTTCAATATTCTCTTTGGTAGTAATATCCAACTTGCAAAACATCAACCAACCAAACAAATAAGAAAGAGAGAGAGAGAGAGAGAGAGAGAGAGAGAGAGAGAGAGAGAGAGAGCCTTATTATGAAGGATGCTCCTCTTCGCCTCTTTCGATATGCTCCTTAGTAGTAATCTTCAACTTGCAAAACACCAACCAACCTTCATAAAAAAAATTGGCTACAAAGAAAGATACAACCCAAATAAGAGAAAATATATGATAACAATTGAATGAAACAATGTTCTTATCAACAACAAATTACTTTCAAAGAGTCAATAATTAATCAATTTCATAGTTCTTTTTGGGGTTGTAAAGTTGTGAAATCTCTATTGATGCAATGAACAATACATAGAAATTACCTTTTCACTGCTTGGTACCTTTCAATACCTTCTATCGGGTTACTCTACTCTTGATTCCTTCATAATTCCACTTCCAACCAAGTAGTCTTCCAAACATGTATTAGATAGGGGTCACGGAAGGTGGGTGACTCATCTAACACTTTTGAAAGAGATGCTCAATGATAGGGATCAATTATGGAAGAGGGAATGAATGAATCATAATTATGACAAGATTTCTCAGGCATGATTATATGGATGGGTGTCTCTCTTTATTGGTCCATCTCATCTCCTTTGATGAGTGATGGAGATAGTTCCATCTGGTAAACATTAGTTATGTAGGTCACAATTTAGACCAAAACTATGAAAAACATTCTTAACTCACAATATTTCAATTTTTTATATTTTTTGGCATTTGTTTTAGGCCCATGCACCTTGTTTAAGGTTGAAACATTGAAAAATTGAGGGAGAATGGGCTTGAATTTCATCTTGGGGACGTGGACCATCATATGGAGTCAAATTGTGTGCCCTTCCATATTTAGAAGTTCTTTGGACATTTGAGGAAAATTAGTTGTCATCTTTTGGATTATTGTCATCACAAACATGGTGGGACCAATTTGTACTATAACTTGCAATCATGCACGTGTAGTCCAAACAAGGTTTGTTACGCCTAAAAAAAGACAAAAAAACTAAAAAACTGCATGGAGTGATTAACTCAAAAATATGATGCTAGAGTTTCCCACAATTTGTAATTGGATCCTGGGGATTCTAATCTATCTCCAAAAAAACCCAAACATAATGGTACAAATGTACTAAAAAATTGGTTTTTCCTATATTAAGACATTTTGGACATAATTTTTTCCCAAGAGTACTATCTAATAGCATTACTTTTGTTGTGTTGCAAGAATAGGCCATGATACATCATAATTTAGCCCATACATCTTTTTTATATGAATTTGTTCTATTGAATATTCAATGATTATGTGTAGGATTATATTTGTTTTTTGGGATTTTTGTTTATTTTATTATGACGTCTTCCCAAACTGTGATCAGGTACATTGGCCATTTTTTAATCTAATGATAAGTTATTGGATTGAAAAACCATATACAAAATTCAAATTTATGCCAAAACCATTACTTGATTAGAAATTGATCTTGTCATCATACATTAGCATGTGCCATAATTACTTGCAATGTCATGGATACTACCCAATTGTCGATTTCTTGTCCAGTTCTTACATCTTTTGTGTTGCTTGTTCTTTTGCCAAAATTGACCTTGTATCTTGACCCATTGTTCATAGAGGGGACATAAGTTAAAGTGTTCATTACTATCCCAATGCCTTTTGTGTTTTCATTTTTTATAGGGATGAACCAATGCTTGAAATGTAGTTACACACAATTACGACAGTCATCCCTCCATTATAACATAGCATACTTTTTATTTTTTCGCATTTTTCACACATGAAAAAGATAAAAGCATTAAAAAAAATAGGGGGAGAATATCAACCTTTGTAATTTATTATGTTCAGACACGGTAATAGTGAATGAGTGTTTCCCTTGAACATAACAAATATTTTATGTATAATAATGTTTTAGTTAGGACTAGTATTACTTAGGAAACTATACCATAATGATGAGTTACTCCATCAATTAGTTATCCATCCATTCATTATGGAGCATTCATTGAATGCCTCTAGTGTTGATAAGTTTTAGTGGTTTCTATCGAAGTATCGATTGCTACCCAAGTCATTCAGTGTTGTGCTCATGTTCAAGGGAAGTTGATTAAAGCTGTGTTAGGAATTACTCACATTTTTTTATAGTTCATGTCATCCATCCTAGTGTAAAAAACATATAATGTTTTTGTTAATTTTAGTTCCATCTGTCAAATTAGTTACATGTTTAATGTTATTTGATGAGATATACCTTAATGCTCTTATTATGATGACCATATTTTTATCAAATTCAAACATTATCTAGGAAGTAGGATTAGACACCCTTGATAATACCTGGGGATTGCAATTATTAGTGGTAAGTTCCTTCACAATTAGAAATGGCTATACATCATTGAATCTTGTTCAATAATTCATTTAGGTGTTCAACATCAAATCATTTATTCATAGCTAGTGAATGTAATTATTACCTCATCACCCACTTCATCATCGATGGATTTCCTTTCTGTTGTTGACAATATACATTAATGACAAATAATCTTACTATGTTTTCCTAAATTCGACTGTAGATAATTTATTCACATAGAAAATGTGTACAGTTGGTAGGTTGGATTGAAGACATTGAGACATAACGCCATCACTGATCTATATGTCATTGCCCAATTTCCACACAAAATAATCACTACATGAAGAGTACAGTGGAAAATCAAATCGATATTTGATTCCAAGTTCTTAGCAGTTCTTTGATGTACATTCATAAATAGATCCATATTCTATTACTTGAGGCTATTATTTGGTTCAACATGGATTGAAAATGTATTCTTTTTGGAGATACTTATCTTTCTTATCATATTTTGTAAATCCATATCAAAATCATTGTGGCTATGATTATTATAAATTGAGTATAAACTCATCCTTATCCCACTTTCTAGATATCTTCTATTCATAATGCATTTCAACCATAAGTATATGTTATGTCCTCATACATTGGGGGACATTATATTATATAGATACTTTACACCCCTAATGAAAGGAACATAAAGACAATGCATAACTAGTCAAAATTAGTTGATAGGAGAAGAAATCTAGCTCATAATCAATGTTTTCCATGCTTTTACCTACATGGACATGTTTTTCCTTGAATAGAAACATAGGCCTTGTGATTATTTCTAGGAGGAATCATGATTGATTGTAGAATTCCCTCACATGAACCACAACTACATCTCAAAAAGACATAAATTAGGGATTAAATATTGAAAGTTAAAATCCATGAGAAAATATCACATATGGGAAATATTTGTGAATCATGCATGGTCTCTTGGCCTCAATGGTATCATCTCCCTACCCTATAAAAGAAGGAACCATGAGTAAGAGAAAGACACCATGAAAAGTCAGATCAAGCCAAACATAGAGAATTCATTGAAAGCTAAAGAAGTTCAAAGCTTGGGTTGTTATTTTTGTTGACAAACATAGGGATATCTGATGGAGGATAAAAAATCACTAGATCAATTCCTCCATGGAACATGAGAGACCATAGATCGTCATTTAATTAAGTGTAGAGGCATGTGGCTAAGGGTAGTTTACTAAAGACTCTAGTGAAGGGGACACAATGGATCAATATCATGTAATTAGTATTGATGTAAAAGTTTCCTTTATAAATTAATAAGATATTGTTCTTCCCCCCTTGCCCCCCTGATTTTTTTTCTGTCTTTTAATTATTTTATTTGGGAATATGGTGCCTTTTACCTAAAATATTTTGAATATATGAATTCTCTTTTCCTTAATATGAAGATCCACTTGGGAAAGGGTGTTATTTGGCATGCATGTAGGTAACAATATATTGTTATAGAAATAGGGAAAGGGACCAACATACTCAAGAACACGTTAAACAACCAAAATAATTAGGTTCTTCCATTCTTACCTCTATTGAATATTCTAGCATATAAACTTGCATTTGATCCAAGGGAATGGACATATTAACTATACTCTTGATTGTCAAGGGACTTGACCCATAACCAAATAATCAATGTCATGTGTATTCTAATCATAAGAATTACAAAGAAAAATGATAAAAAAATGCATTCAATAAGAATAAATTGTGTCAGTAACAGATAGCCATAATTTAAGATTTAAAAGAATAAGGTCAAGGAAAACAAAGAATGGATTAAGGGTATTGATTATAAATTTAAAAGGATGTCCTAGAGTCAATTGAATTAGTGGAGTTGTTCAGGCATCAACAAATACTAAATCATATTCTTAACGCGGACATACACATTATATTTTAGAGGAAATGAAACATACAATTATTAGAAAAATGTGAATTTATCTTAGATATACTGATTTTCCATAAATAAGAGTTATATAATTTTTAATTTGATTCAATTTCCTACATTTCAGCTTTTAACACTATATTATAATAAGTTGTGCATGTAGCTCTAATAATTCCTCCTAGTCAACAAACTATTTTTTCAAGATTTCCATTGCAACTAATGTGTATTAAAATCCCTAAGGGTAGCTTAGTTGGTTGGAGTATGATTCCAAAGGATGTTTGACATTGAAGTCAAATGTTCAACTCTAATGAATCCAACTCTTTGGGTCCTTCAGGGTTAGGATCCCAAAACTGGAGCTGATAGGGAGAGACCCCTTTTGGTGGTCCCCCTAGAATTATTACTTTGGATGTAGCGATTCTCGACCAATATTCTCGAGGCTATAAACCATGTGAGAAAAAAATAATGTGTACTGAGAGGGAAGAATTCACTTACAAAAACCAAGATAAAAATTCTTAAAAGAGAATAATGCAATGTATTAAATGTCTTCAAAGTTAAAAAAAAAACATATACAACGTCAAGCAATGCTAAAGATGACACTATGATAATGTAATGTGTTGGTGTAACCACATAATATAAATCCCCTCCCCACACACAAGTCAAATGCGTTTATCCAACATCAAGGGACAATGAGGCTTCATTACTGTAGGTTTAATTATATCAGGGATTTATTTGGAACTTTAAGGTAGTTGTGGAGGAACCTAAAGGTAGCCATATGTGGTAGATTGTTTGGGTCATGCATGTCATGTCCCCGCCCCTCGACTCGGTGGAGAGGATGTGACTAAACATACTTACCCAGGAAACTAAGCCCCATGAACATAAGGTATAAAATGCAGTAAAATGAAAACATACATATATGCAACATATCATTCAATAAACAGTGGAAGAAATACATGATATTCACATTCAAGCATTTCACATGTTCATAGTAATTTAATTGAAGAGTCAAAATAAACAAGAGATACTTATCTTTAACAAAATCTTGTCTTGCAACCAGCTACATCGCTGCAACATTCCACCCAACCATAGGCCAGTGTGCTCATCAATCTCTCAGCAACATTGCCACCCTCAATCTGAGCATGATTCCATGAGGAATAAGGGAAAACTAGCAGGCTCACACGTAGCCAAGGATGCACAAAACCCAACCAAGCCAACATAGTTGGGTTTATTAGGCTAACATGGAGCTGGAAAGGTTGGATGCTAAGCTAGTGAGCTCAATCCAAGAGCTATGGACACCTCCACCATAACTATCCTAACTTCTAAAACATCCACACACAACCAACACAAGGAAGCATCCCCTTCTCTGCTACACAGTCCCTCAGGCTATTCCTTCCCTTCCAGTGCTATTCAGGGGGTGTAAAGAAGAAAGACAACCTCTAGCTCTGGATGTGAGGCTCCTGCACACACTAGGTTTATCAAGCAATATCAGACCCCATTTCCACACCCAAAGACAGTTCAAAGGCCAACAAATGATATGCACACAGGAATAACAGTTTTGGACTGAAGGAAAAACACCATAGAGACCAAAATCGGGTATGGAAACGGGGTATAAATAACTCATGTTGAGAAACTTGAATTCTAGAGTCATTTATGGCCCTAACATGGCCAAAATGGCTTCAACAGCACCCAAAATTCATGGCTTGGTTCTCCCACTCATTGGGCAACACTAAACAACGAATTTCCCCAACCATGGAGAGGTGGAAACAACACAAAAATGCCCAGAAGTGATCCCAACCACTGAGCATTGGAAAAAACAATTCCCAGCCCTAGGAAAAATGAATAACACAGCAGAGGACATGAATGGTGAATGACAGGAGCTCCAAAATCATGGGGAAGACCACAAATGTGAATGGTTTCACACATAGGAAGTTCAGAATGCCTAAGAGAGCTCATGTGAAGGAAAATGGTGAGGATAACATCAAAAACATGGAAGCATGATATAATGGCCTACATTTTTGGGTTTTTGCTTGCCCAAGGAGTCAAAATGCGTTTCCCAACAACTGATGGCTTCTCCAATTCGAATTTGGGCTATCATACCTTTCCCATCCCATGTAATAACCAACCCAACCAATTTCTGGCAGGAATAAATGATTGGGTGAATGAGACAACAAATGTAGTTGACATTTTGATGGGTTCTCCCTATGACATTTGGTTTTTCCCTATTGGCCCAAAGGTTTGAATATCCCCCCCCCCCCTTATCCTTAGGATATCATGCCCCTTCTCATTGTTGTTGCATTGACATAGCTGGTTGTGGGTATTTTTAATTAAAATGCATATGTACACGATGTCCATAATTATAACATGCGTGGATAGCACAAAATACCATCGAAAATGATTTTAATCGCCAGAACATAAAACAATAATCCATGGTGGGGATTTTAGCCTTTAGCTCCACACCACTATTAATTACAGTATATACATCATATACATTTAATGCAAACGGGGTCAAAACCAGGGTGTTACATTCCTCTCTCCCTTCATAATAACTGTCCTTAGTGCTTTACAAAATTGAACAAAATGCTACACTGGCATCACCTCATTGTTTCGTAGAATTGAAAAAAATGGATATGCCAATCGCATGGCATCCTCCAGCTCCCATGTAGCCTCTTCAGGGACGTAGCGATCCCATTGCACCTTTACCTGACCTATGGCTTGGTATTGGAGCATTATGACATTCCTGTCGAGGACGCACATTGGCTCAATTTGGAACTCTCCCTCGGGTTCCACCTAAATCACATCCCAATTTATCACATGGTTAGGATCATGTACATATTTATTAAGCAAAGAAACATGAAAAAAATTATGAGCTCTAGTTCTAGCAGGAAATGCAAGTCTATATGCAACTGGCCTATTCTTTCAAGCACTTCAAACAACCCACAATATCTAGGTGACAACTTGGCACAACTTCCAAGTTTCAAAGAACTCTTCTTTTCCCCCACTATGAGGTAAACATGATCCCAAACATTGAACTCTCTGTTCATCCTATGTTTATCCACATAGATTTTCTGTCTATCCCAGTCTACTTTCAAATTCTACCTGATCTTTACAACTTCTTGCTCCATCTCCTTGAGAAATTCTGGACCAAGCACAACCCTGCTCACTAGGTTATCCCAAGTCACTGTTGTCCTACACCTTCTTCCATACAAAGCTTCATATGGACTGATCCCCAAGGATGCTTGCTATCTTTTTTTATAGGAAAAATCTACCAAGTGTAAGTGATCTTCCCACTTGGTTGGCTTGTCCATCAGATACACGCGAAGCATGTATTCAAGAACTTGATTTACTGTCTCTATCTTCCCATCAGTATGAGGATGGTAGGTAGTGATAAAGTTCAACTTTGTACCCAAATCTGTAAACAAAACCTTCAAAAAATTGGAAGTGAACTTGACATCTCTGTCAGAGAATATTTCCTTAGGAAATCCATGCAATTTGAAATTCTCCTTCATAAATATTTTTGCAATGTCATCAGTCTTATGTGTAGACTTAAACTGTATAAAATGTGTTTCCTTTGTCAACCTTTCCATCACATGTTGTCTCCAATTCATTGGTAATTCTGTAATAAAATCCATTGAAATAACTTCCCATTTCCATTCTGGAACTGGAAAAGGCTGCAACAAACTTGCTGGGTGTTGATGCTCAACCTTTACCTGTTGACATTTCATGCACCTTTTCAAGACTTTGTTGCCACAACTTGTCTTTTACCTGCTCATACAATTCATCTTCGACAGTATGATTAACAATCTGTTGTCTCAAATATGACTGGAAAGTACTAAGATATTCCACATGCATTTCCTACACCTTCCCGCTGAGTGCATCAACTACCTTATTCTCTTTTCCTTTTATGTGCTTGATTTCAAAATAAAACTCACATAAAAAATCCAACCATCTAGCTTGCCTAACATTTAGAGTAGGTTGATCAAACAAATACTTTAGACCACAATTGGCTATCCTTAGCTCAAATATTCTTCCCATCAAGTAATGCCTCCACATCTTGAGAGCATGTACTATGGCTGCAAACTCTAGATCATGAGTGGCATAGTTCTTCTCATGCTCCTTCACCTTTCTTGACTCATAACATATCACACGGTTGTCTTGCATAATAAATTCTCCTAGTCCTTGTCCGCATGCATCAGTACACACCATAAAAAAAATTTCTGGGTGTGCAACTTTCAAGACTAGTGCACTTGTGAGAAGATTCTTCAACTCCTGGAAGCTTTCTTCACACTTCGTTGTCGATTCAAAATTTATATCCTTCCTTTGCAAAGAAGTGACTGGATGTGAAACCTTGGAGAATCCTTCAATGAATCTCTTGTAGTATCCTACAAGTCCCATAAAATATCTTACATTGGTCACATTCCTCGGAGTAGGCCAATTCATAATGGCTTCAATCTTCTTAGGATCTACTGATATTCCCTCTTCTAAGATAATGTGACCCAAATACTGAATTCTATCTCTATAGAAGTCACACTTGCTCAACTTTGTATACAGCTTATGCTCCCTGAGCAATTGCAATGTCAATCTTAAATGCCCTACATGCTCTTCCTCATTCTTATAATAAATAAGAATGTCATCTAGGAAAATAAGAACAAACTTGTCCAAATACCTGCCGAAGACACTATTCATAAGGTGCATAAATGTAGCTGGTGCATTTGTGAGGCCAAATGGTACCACTACAAACTCATAATTCCCATACCTTGTTGTGAAGGCTGTCTTATGAATGTCTTCATCCTTGATTTTTACCTAATGGTAACTAGACCTCAGGTCAATCTTGGAAAATACCTTTCCTCCCCTCATTTGATCAAAGAGATAATCAATCCTAGGAAAATGATACTTGTTCTTTATAGTGACTTTGTTCAGCTGTAGTAACCGATACACAATCTAAGTGTACCATATTTCTTCTTCACAAACAAAATGAGTGGTCCCTAAGGAGACACACTAGACCTGATATAATTCGTCTCCAACAAATCTTGTAGTTGCATATTTAACTCTAGCATTTCTGGTGTACTCATCCTGTAGGGTGTCTTGGACACTGGTGCTGCTCCTGGCACAATTTCAATGGTGAAATCAATGCCCCTTTTCGGAGGAAGCCCTAGAATTTCATCAAGAAACAAATCCTTGAATTCTTGCAACACGTGAAAGTCCTCCAAACTAGGAGTTTCATCCTCTATTGCCTCCAAAATGTGAGCTACATTCAACTGCCAACCTCTCCTACAAAACTTTTTCAACTGCATTGCTGAAATCTGCCTCATGGAAATCACCTTTGGGATGCCTCTTACAACTATTGGGTTCCCTTCTTCATCCATGCATTCAAAAGTCTTATTATAATAGTCAAGCTTTACCCTGTGACCTTCTAACCAATCCATCCCAATTAGAACATCATAGAAACCAAGTGGTAAAACATTCAGATCTACACAAGTGGCCAATCCATTCATAACCAATGGAAATTTCTCTACCACTTCACTAACCTTCCTCTTCGTTCCACTGGCTAGCTGAACTAACCAAGACTTCTTATGCTTTATTCTCCTAAAACCACAAATATCCACTACTATAGGAGTAATGTAACTATGAGTAGAGCTAGGGTCAATCAAAATAGAAATAGATTGCTCAACAATATTATCTGCAACTTCAACCACAGTTGACTAGTGATTTGCTTAGCGGTACTCTAGTGTTGCATAAATACTAGGTATGTCCCTTGCTACTTGACCCACTGTTTCTGCCTCCTGAATGTTATAAGCTTGCCTTGGATTCTCATTCTCAAGTGGAAAATTTCTACGCATGTGGGGTCCTCCACATTTCCAACATTGGAGTGGTCCTCTGTTTTGTTGTGGCTCTTTAGGATTTTCTCTCATCACTTTGGCTAGATGCTTCTCAGCTTGTGATGGTTTCTTTCGCTAATTTCTGAAGTTAGAAGGTTCGAAACCTTTCTTCATTTGGACAGACTTCTCATTCCTTTTGTCCTTCCATGTCTTCTGGTGATCAGGTTTTCCTTTGCTTTTCTCATAGTAGTACTTATCCTTTATTATTGCTTCTTCCATAGTTCTAGCTTCATAAAACTCAATTTTGTCTTTGTAAGACTAAGAAAATCCACTCAGAAAACGCTGGACCTTTACCTTTTCATCGTTGATGTACCTGACATACCTTAACAATTCCAAGAACTTATATGCATACTCTTCCATGGTTTGTTGTCCCAATCTTAGCTCACAAAACTCCTTAATTTTGTCATCATATTACCTGTCAGAGAGGCATTTCTGCTTGAAATACTTCTTGAACTACTTCCACTTAAGCCTTATTTCATTCATCCTCTTTACTTGCTTGAAGTGCTCCCACCAAATGGATGCCCTTCCATTTAGATTGAATATGGAAACCCTTAACTTCATGTTTCTTGAATAATCCTGAACTTGGAAATACTTCTTTATCCCAAGAAGCCATGCTTCAGCCTCTTGTCTAGTCTTTACCTCACCATCAAATGTGGGAGGTTTAGCCTTCTTGAATTCATCTCGATAAACATACATGTGGTGCCTCCTTCTCTTACCCTTGTGAGAAGAAGAGCTTGAATCCCCACTAGATTCTTCTAATTCAGATGATCTACTAGAAGTCCTTCTTCTTCTTCTGGTACTACTCTTACTACCTTCTAGTTTTACTGTACCCTGTCCAAAGTCTATCTTTCTTTGCAAGTCTGTCAAACTCTACAACATAGCAGCATTCAACTGATGCTTCTCTTCCTGGGATTTAATCAAGCTTCTCATGGTGGCTACAATATCTGGTGGAGTCTCTTTAAATATCCTTCCATTAGACTCTATGTCATCATTTCCAACTCGGACATTTTCCCCCATGGCATCTCACGCACACTCATAGGAGTCCCAAGCATCATATCCGTCATGGGTTCTCATGGCTAAACCAAGACCCACTTTGAAGGTAACTATCTGGAATGTTGCCTTTGAAGGTAACTATAATTCTGCAAAATGTGTTAGTAACACAACTGTTAGCTGCATAACATTTATACAAATCATAATTACTTACCTTCTCTTGGAAAAATCATAAAATGACAACTTTTCCCAAAACACAGAATTTTCTTTCTCAAAGAACCACTGTCTTAGGGGAATGATGAGGGTCAAGGGGTCAATTTTTTTTTTTGTAAACCCTTTGATTTTGCGTAGTTTGGAGCACAAATCTGCTTCCATTTTTTGTCTTTCTAGCCTTGCAAATTTCACTGAACAACCCTACTAAAATTCTCTATTTTGACAAAATTTTCAAAATTTCCACTTGCTGCATCGAAATTTTTTTTAACATTTATTCGCTGTAGTGGAATTGTTTTTACTTTCACCCACTGTAGCAACTCCTTCCTCTTTTTCCACCCGTAGCCATAGTGGCTTCAACTTCTTTTTTTCCTTTCACTGCCGTAGCGACTCAATTTCTGGTTTCCAACCACCATTGCGGCTTGGTCCTATTTTTCCATCCGTCGCCGTAGCGGCTCAAAGTCCGATTTTTGTCCATCATAGTAGCTCGATCATCGCCTTCTTGTCGCCGCTCATTGGCTCAACTCAGCCAAAATTCATCGGCTCTAAACTTCACTTTCTCGCCGATGTATCAACTCTTTCCTTATGTTTTTTCCATTGTGTAGCAGCTCAACACTTCACTTGCTTGCCGCCAACGCAGCCGACATTGCATCTTGAAGATCAACTTCCGCCCGCCGCTGAATCGGCTTCTTCCTTTTCTTTGGCCCACCGCCGTTGTGGCTCAAATTTCATTTTCCATCTGCCATGTATTGGCTTGACCCGACCGATATCCATCGGCTCCTTCCCAAGTTCTTATCCATTGTAGCGGCTCGTTCTTACAATTACACCTGTTGTTGTATCAGAAAGAAACCGCTGAAGTTTTCGTTGTAGTAGAATGATCTTTAGTTTATTCCTGCTGTTGTCGTCCCTTCGGAAAATGCGACCATCAGCACATTCCTGGAAACCCGGCCACTGCTGCGACTTGCCTTCAACCTTTCTGAGTCACCGTTGTGGCTTGTCAATGAAAATATTTGTTTTCCTTCGTCGACTTGTCATCTCTGAACTTCATTTCCTCACTGATGTATCAGCTTTGATTATTTTAATTGGGCTGATAGGAAATTTCTCATACTTCGAGAAATTTTTGGCAAATTTCTCTGTCTGTGCTTCTTTTTTCTGCTGACCATAGTGGTAATTATACCCTCTGCCAACTACTCTCCTTGGCCCATTGAGTCCCAATGCTATAACCAAGTAGCTCTGATACGAATCTATCACGTCCCCACCCATCGACTTGGTGCAGAGGACGTGACTAAACATACTTACCTAGGAAACTAATCCCCATGAACATAAGGTATAAAATGCAGTAAAATAAAAACATACATAGATGCAACATACCATTCAATAAATAATAGAAGCAATACATGATATTCACATTCAAGAATTTCAAATTTTCATAGTAATTTAACTGCATAGACAAGATAAACAAGAGATACTTATCTTTAACACAAGGTTGTCTCACAACCATCTATGTCATTGCAATGTTCCACCCAACCATAGGCCAGTGTGCTCATCAATCTCTCAGCAACACTGACACCCCTGAGCTGGGCATGATTCCATAAGGAATAAGGGAAACTAGCAGGCTCACACGTAGCCAAGGATGCACAAAACTCAGCCAAGCCAACACAATGTGGTTTATTAGGCTAACAGGGAGCTGAAAAGGTTGGTTGCAAAGCTAGTGAGATCAATCCAAGAGCTATGGACACCTGCACAAGAACTAGCCTGAATTCTAAAACATCCACACACACCCAACACAAGGAAGCATCCCCTTCTCTGCCCCTTGGGCTATTCCTTCGCTTCCAGTGCTATTCAAGGGGTGTAAAGAAGAAATCCATCCCTCTAGCTCTGCCTGTAAGAATCCTGCACACACTAGGTTTGTCAAGCAAGCTCATACCCCATTTCCACACCCAAAGACAATTCAAAGGCCAAAAAACGATATGCACACAGTAATAATAGTTCTGGATTGAAGGAAAAACACCACAGAGACCAAAATCGGGTATGGAAATTAGGTAGAAACAACACAGGCTGAGCAACTCGAATTCTAGAGTCGTTTATGGCCCTAATGTGGCCAAAACGACTTCAAAAACACCCAAAATTCGTGGCTTGGTTCTCCCACTCATTGGGAAACACTAAATAATGAATTTTCCCAACCATGGAGAGGTGGAAACAACACAAAAACTCCCAGGAGTGATCCCTGTATAAATTCTAAAGCCTTGATGGCATAAGGAATTTTATAAATTGGCTAAGGATCTAGGCACACAATTAACCTCACATAGAATTGTAGAGAATTAGCATAAGGAGAGAAGAAGAAGAATTAATGAACACACATTAATGAATGATCAATAAATGATAATTGATATTATTACATAGGTTATACATCCTTATAAAGGAAGAAGGAGTTTCTATAAGACAACTCAAGCTAGCTCATAAAGTAGGCTTATTAATTATGATAAACCCCATAGTTGACTAAAGCACTTTCCTAGTCTACCAAGCACCTCACAAATTAGCAATAGCATGTGTGAGTGATGATGAGTGAAGAAAAGACTTGCTAATCCTAGAATATGGAAAGAAAGTAATGGAGGATGGGTTGGCAACAAAAGCTGCCAGTTTCGTAGTTGACTAGCTTTACCTTATCCATAGAAAGTAGGATAAAGAAAGAAAAGCAAAATAAAGCAGATTCTGCTGTAAAGCATAGTTACCAATTCTAGATGGCCATAAAGTGGTCAAGATCAACCCAGAATCAGAAATAAATCATTCCTAGGATATAGATGGAAAGTGTTGACTCTAAGGTGCAAGTGGATGCCAACTATCTAAGCTAGTGGGTAGGAAATTAATCAAATAATGATTAATTATTTTACGAGTGGGTTTATTATATTCCAACACCCTCCTTTAAGTCTGGCTCTATGATGATATTCCTGAACTAATCAGAAATAGATATGGATATAGGGCCCAGCAATAAAACTATGGTCACCCTTTTACAATTTATCTTGTCCAAAGAAATGAGGAAAGAGGCAAAACCTCAAGGGGAAAATCCTCCCTCAATAAAGGACATGAAAATTAATACCAAAAAATGTTGAAATGCTGGTGTTACTGCTGCTCCAAACTAAATGCTGATGTCTGGAGGAATCTTCTTCTTGGGAAGAAGATAAATCTGCTCACCTGGATCAAGGACAGCTGTAGGACCATGTAGAACAACTGAGATCCAATGATGTGAAGGAAATATTAAAGGATCTTGAGACTTGTAATCAGCTCTAAGATGATGAGATGACTTGAAATTCGAACCAGTAGAGATGAACTGAGCTCCATATAGGTGAAATAACTGTTTAAGCGAATGTATAATGTCTCCATCTTCATTTACATAGAGAGGATGTGTGGAAGTGATCTTGTAGGAACATAGAGAAGGCATAGGATCAAAGAGTGTGAATGAATGGGCTCCATGGGTTGATCTAGCTTCCAAAGAATCCAAGAGATCACAAATAAGCACAATAGTAGACTCATGGGAATATACTGGTAAAGAATCCTCCATGGTAGAAGTATGAGAGGAGGAAAGATAGTGATGTTCAAAATCTTCAAGGAGGCTCTGAGAATGAGTGCTAAGAACAAAGGAGGAGCTTTAGAAGCACATGGGATCAAGTATGGTAAGTGGAAAAACACTAGGAGGACTTGATTTTGCTAAGAAAAGATCCTAGAAGTCACTGGGTTACGCACCATCAAGAAGAGAGGCATGCACAAAGTGTGAGAGGCCTGGCATATGGATCTCAGAATCCATGATAGAAGACATAGAGAACACTGAATGTGTGAGTGAATCATCAATAGCAACAACAACTCCATTAGTCACTACTTTTTCATCAACAACATCATAAGAAAATGAATCAAGATCTTCTACTTCAAGAGACATAGAAAAATATGGCTCTTCAATATTTGCTTCTTGATTGAAAGAGGAAGCATTCGAATCAAAGAGAGTAGTGGCAACAAGAACTGTATGAGAAACTTCTTCTTCATGATCAACTTCATCAAAGATTGTAGAGGCCTAGATATCTTGAGAGAGAGAAATCATTGAGGAGCTAGAGGCACTCTCCACATAGCTAGAAGGATCCTCATTGTCCTTTCCCAAAACTCTATCCAATGTTGTCCAGATATCCTTTGGGTAATCAACAGAATCAATAAGGTAGCACATGCATGGAGTGATACTATAGACAAATAACTCCAATTGCTCTATCACATTCATTCAACTAGTCACTTAGCTCTTTATAAGACTCCTCACCAGCTCCAATAGATATCTCATAGAGACCTTGTCTCTTTAGATATGAAATCATCTTCAATTTCCATTCTGAATAGCTTGTGAATGGAGAAAGAAGAGCAATTGATCCTTTTGAATTTATTCAAAGTTGAACCTGCAAAATAAACCTGCAAATATGAAAAAGAGGATTAATTAATGAACTCTCAAAGATCTGATACCATGTAGAGCTTTGATATCCTCAGCTCTGATACCATGTAGAACTTGAATTTTGAGAACCTTAGCTTTGATACCATGTAGAAATTCTAAAGCCTTGATGGCATAATGAATTTCATAAACTGGCTAAGAATTTAGGCATACAATTAACCTCACATAGAATTGTAGAGAATTAACATAAGGAGACAAGAAGAAGAATTAATGAACACACATTAATGAATGATCAATAAATGATAATTGATATTATTATATATGTAATACATCCTTATACAAGAAAGAGGAGTTGTTGTAAGACAACTCAAGCTAGCTCATAAAGCAGGCTTACTACTTATGATAAACCCCATAGTTGACTAAAGCACTTTCCCAATCTACCAAGCACCTCACGAATTAGCAATAGCATGTGTGAGTGATGACGAGTGAAGGAAATAGTTGTTAATCCTAGAATATGGAGAGAAAATAATGGAGGATAGGTTGGAAACAAAAGCTGTCAATTTTCTAGTTGAATAGCTTTACTTTATCAACAGAAAAGTAGGATAAAGCAGGAAAAACAAAATAAAACAGATTCTGCTGTAAAGTGCAGTTACCAATTCTGGAGGGCCATAAAGTGGTCAAAATCAACCCAGAATAAAAAATAAATCATTCCTAGGATATAGATGGCAAGTGTTGACTCTAAGGTGCAAGTGGATGCCAACTATCTAAGGTAGTGGGTAGGAAATTAATCAAATAATAATTAATTATTTTATGAGTGGATTTATTATATTCCAACAATCCCAACCACTGAGAATTCACAAAAACACTTCCCATCCCTGGGAAAAATGAATAACACAACAGAGGACATGAATGGTGAATGCCAAGAGCTCCAAAATCACGGGGAAGACAAAAAACATGAATGGTTTCACACATAGGAATTTCAGAAATCCTGAGAGTGCTCATGTGAAGGAAAATGGTGAGGATAACATAAAAACATGGAATCCTAGTAGAATGGCCCACGTTTTTGGGTTTTTGCTTACCCAAGGAGTCAAAACATGTTTCCCAACAACTGATGACTTCTCCAATTCGAATTTGGACTGTCATACCTTCCCCATCCCATGCAATAACCAACCCAACCAATTTTTGGCAGTAATAAATGATTGGGTGAATGAGACAAGAAAAGTAGTTGACAATTTGATGGGTTCTACTTCTGACATTTGGATTTTCCCCATTGGCTCAAAGGTTTGAATATTCTCCCCCCCCCATCCTTAGGAAATCATGCCCCTTCTCATTATTGTTGCATTGACATAGATGGTTGTGGGTATTTTTAATTAAAATGCATATGTACACGGTGTCCATAATTATAACGTGCCTGCCTAGCACAAAATACCATCGGCAATGATTTTAATCGCCAAAACATAAAATGATAATGTTAGGATATTTAGAAAATCAGGAGTTAGTTAAGATCAACTTGTGTATTATATCCATTAGGTAAAGTGTGTTTCTTTAGTATGCATTAGTATGCATTTGTAAATATTCTAATCTGACAATCACAATATGCTCTAGACATAAAGTGATCTGACAGTTCAATTTCTCTTAGATCATACCTCCCATTGATCCGTGGCTTAACACCCGATTGGTCCATGATATCTATTTAAAGATCATGTAGGGTACTTGGCTAGTTGATCGATTATGAGAAGCTCATGTAACTTTCTTTCTTTTGCATAATAAATTGCTCCAAGTAGCTATTTGGTCGGGGCCGTGGACTGTTTCTCTCTTGAGGGTTTTATCCACATGACAAAAATCGGTGTATTGATCTATGATTCATTTGTGTGAAGTGGTTACTCTAGGTGTTCGGTCTCTTAGGAGTACCCTGTCTACCTGAACATGGTATCAGAGCGTTTATGAAGAGCTGCTTTCGGTTTTGATCAAGATCTAGAACCAGTGTTGCCGAAACTTTGAAAGGGTTTTTGATAATAGAGTTTCTATGCATTTGTACCATGTGGAAGCTATTCCATTACGTCCAAAGCACCATTTCCATTAGGAAATAGTTTTTGTCTCACTGAAAACCATTTTCGTTTGATCCAAAAACACCCATTTCGACAAATCTGAAGGTATAATGTTATAGTGATGGATTTGTTTAAATTTTTTTTAAATCTCTCATATTTTTTCAGTTTATTATTATATTTTTATTGTTTTAGTCTCGGTCTATTGCCTTCCCTGGCTACGTATGCTCTTTGCCGTGCACCTTGTGCGATCGCGGCAAATTAGAAACATAAACATAAACTTTTTTTCTTGCCTTCTCGGCTACACATGCTCTTTGTTGTGCACCTTGTGCGATCACAGCAAATCAGAAACAACGAGAAAACTTGAAAATGTAGACTTTTCAAGTAAGCTAACCAAAATCTAACCCCATTGTGTGGAAACTGGTTTTTTTGTTTTTGTTTTCGTTTTTTTTGTGATTTGCAGGAAAAAAAAGGCAAGAACAGAGAATGAGAGAGAGGATTAAAAAAAAAAACCCTTCCTCTTTCCATTCTTTTACGTACCTTTTAAAATTAGCTCACTTGGTCCAAAGTTTCTTTATTCCTTAATAGGTCTAAGTCTTTTAATTTATTGACGCACTATTTAAAATAACATTATTGTAAAAGTGAACATCACTTATTTTACAAAAGTGATTCACTTAAAAGCAACTTTATTGTAAAGTGATTGTCAAAGGTTGATCATGGGAAGAGGGGGGGTCTTTTTTTTATTTTGTCAAGTTAATATCTGGCATGTAATTATTGGGGACATCTTCAACATTTTCTTTGATCAAGCATAACTTTATCATCTAGAATCAGTTTCCAGTTCCGTTTTTTTTAAAATCACATATTTTTTCAAGCTCTTTACATCCAGATAGTTGGTTTCTATTATTTTATCCATTGTTTTATAGTATAGCCACCCCTTTTGATATTGTACTTACAAGTTCTAACTATTTCTCATGGAAATCTTGTATGGAGGATGTTATGCGAAGTAGGGGACTTTTCAAGATAACCTCAAAGAAAGAAACAGAACCCATTGATGATGATAAGAAAATTAAATGGGAAAATAGATGCGATGAAGCTCGTGGATTGATTGGGATGTCAATCTCTACTGATTTGCAATTCCACATATCTGAAATTGATGAACCTGATAAAGCTTGGGAAAAGTTGGAATCTATGTTTGGTAAACACAATGAAATTTGGGGTCATCAACTTGAGAATGAGTTGATTTTCTTGAATCCAAATGATTTTTCATGCATTCAAGACTATTTATCTAAGTGTAAAACTCTTAGTCTCTTATGTGTAGAATGCAATATTAAGAAAGAAGACAAACAATGTATTTATCATATTCTTTTCAAACTTGGACCTGCATATTTTGTTTTTGTATCTATATTCTACTACATGAAAGAATCCTTAACTACAACTAGCTATCAAGAGCCTAGTCTTGAATCATTTTGGGATTCCTTAATTAAAGAGCAAGATAAGCTCATTCATCTTGGAATAATTAACAATGCAGATACAACTGGGAAAGCCTTATTGTCCCAAAAGAAAGAAAATTTCAAGCCTCCCAAGAAACAGAAATTTTCATAATACTAAGCCAAACAACAAGGGTCCCCAACCCTCTTAGTCAACTCATTTTTTAAAAAATGACAAAGGATCCAAGCCAAAAGGAAAAAAGACTGAACGTCATTGTAATTTTTGTGGGAAAGATAATCATGATGAATCTAAGTGTTTTAAGAAGATGACAGCCTTAGAAGCAGCAATGATGAAGCACCACATCAGCCTAGATTCATATTCAAAATCTACCTCTCATGGACATGCACTTTGTGCTTCTGGTTACTCTCATACTGCATCTTCTTCTTCTACTTCAAATGAGTGGCTCATTGATTTTGGAGCATCTTATCATATGGCTAAGGATCAAGCCATTTTTTCTACTATGCATGAAATGTACCACCAAGCAAATATTTGTTGGTGATGATAGATCTCTAAGTGTTGTAGGATCTGGAATAGTTCCAGTAGAAAATGGTCATTTTAGTGATGTATTATGTGTTCCAAAAATTTTCTGCAATTTGTTATCAGTCTATCAAATTATTCATTCGGGTGAAGGTAAAACTATGATGTTTACACCTCACCAAGTTGTAATCAAGGATTTTAAAAATCCTCAAAATGCCCTTGCTACTGGAACTGTTGATGATATTACCAGGTTGTGCAAATTTAACAACGTTGGGTCATCACCTTTTCCTTCAGTTTTTGTTGCTCGTAGTGATAACTTGAGCAAAATTTGGCATGAACGATTTGGTCACTTAAATTATCGCTCATTGCAACAACTATGTAAAGAAAATATGGTGACTAGTCTTCCAATGGTATCTTACAAGGATGGTGTTTGTTTCGATTGTGTACTCAGAAAACATCATCGAGACAGTTTTGACAAACATGCCTCTTGGCACGCCTCGTTTCCCTTGGAGCTTGTGCATAGTGACTTGTGTGGCCCTCTTCCATCTACTTCCTTTTTTGGTTTCAAATATTTCTTAACTTTCATTGATGACTACTCCAAATGCACTTGGGTTTACTTCTTAAAACTTAAGAGTGAAGTATTTAACATGTTCTTGGCCTACAAGACTCTTGTTGAAAAATAATCTGGTCATCAAATTATTAAGTTAAGATCTGACAATGGAGAAGAATATGGTAACAAGAATTTCACTACTTTCTGCATTGAACAAGGAATTCAACAACAACACACTGTTCCATATACACCACAACAAAATGTTGTAGCTAAATGGAAGAACCACACTTTAAAAGAAATGGCTAATTATATGATCCAATCTTCAATATTGGATCAAGTCTTCAATATTGGGTTGAGGCCATAAATTGTGCAAATTGCATAGCTAATTGCAGACCCACTAAAGTTTTACAAGGTAAAACACCGGAAGAAACATGGAGTAAAATTAAACTAGATGTAAGTCACTTTCATGTGTTTGGTTGTGAAGCATGGGCTCACATTCCAGATGAAAAACGGAAAGCATTGCAACCTAAAAGTGAAAAGTGGATATTTGTTGGATATTCAGAAGATGTAAAAGGTTATAGACTTCTTCAGCCGCATTCTCCTGATATAATCATTAGAAGAGATGTTAAATTTAATGAAAATATCTTGGCCTACGAGCCTAACTTGGCGAGTGTGCCATCTTTGGCCTACAAGCCTGATTCGATGATTGCGCCTTCTTCTTCTTCCAACTTCCTTGACAGGTTTTGAACTCCAATTTCTGATGATGAAATTGAGGATAAAAATCCACCTCCACTTGTTCATGTTCCTCCAGTTACACCAATGCTTCCTTGATGGGCCCGTTCAACATGTGAAGTAGCTGGTGATCTTGCCGGTGATCCTAGAGATCAATGTCGAACATGTTCTCAGTTTCAACGAGCCTCTTCTCTTTCAGCTCAAGTTTCTGAGAGTAATGATCCAGAAACGTTTGCAGAAGCTTTAGGAAATCCATATTAGGATGCAACTATGGATGATGAATATCGTTCCTTAATGGTGAATGATACTTGGGACCTTATTCCTCTTCCAAAAGGAAGAAAACTTGTTAGATGTAGATGGTTCTATAGAACTAAGTATGCATCAGATGAAAGTGTTGAAAGACTTAATTCAAGGTTAGTTGCCAAAGGTTTTTCCCAAGTTGAAGGGATTGACTACAATGAAACCTTTGCTCCTGTCGCAAAAACAAATTCCATCTGCCTTGTTATTTCCCTTGCCGCCTTACATAACTAGGAAGTCAATCAAATGGATGTCAAGTCTGCATTTTTACATGGTGATTTACAGGAGGAAATTTTCATGGAACAACCTCCTGGATATGTTCAGGATAACTCTAGCCTTGTATGTCTCCTTAAGAAATCCTTATATGGCCTTAAGCAAGCTCCTAGAGCTTGGTATGCCAAAATGGATAGCTTTCACATTGACACTAGTTTTTCTAGATGCCATTCTGACCCCAATGTCTATACAAAGAAAATAGGAAACCATCTCATCATACTTGTTCTTTATGTTGATGATCTTATCCTTACTGGTAGTGACCCTAAACTTATAACCCATGTGAAATCCAATCTTAAGCAAAATTTTGCAATGTTAGACTTAGGACATTTGCATTATTTTTTTGGTCTCCAAGTCTTGCAAAAAAAAGAAGGAATATTTCTTTCCCAATCTAAGTATGCTTGTGACATTCTTTGTTGCTTCCACATGGAAGATTGTAAACCAGCCCTTCTCCCTTCCAGTCTGGAGTCAAAGTTTCTGCCACTTGTACTTCCCCTAAAGTAGATGCCACCTGGGATTGTCAACTTGTTGGTAGTCTTTTATACTTGACTCATTCCCATCTTGACCTTTTCTTTGCCATTAGTCGTGTTTCCCGTTATATGAAAACACCTCATGAAAGTCACTGGAAAGTAGCAAAAAGAATACTTCGATATATTCAAGGTACAATTCAGTTTGGGATTCATTACAGTACAAGGGGGAAACCTTTGTTGGTTGGTTTCACTGATTCAGATTGGGCCGACGATCCTGATGATCAAAAGTCTACAACAAGTTATGTCTTCAGTTTGAGATCTAGACCTGTCACTTGGGCTTGTCAGAAACAACAAGCTCTTTCTCTTTATTCAGCAAAAGCAGAATATCAAGTTGTAGTTAATGTCCGTTAGGAAGCTTTATGGCTTCGACAGATCCTTTCAGAGTTTGGATTTGAGCAGCAGCAGCCTACTCCACTTTGGTGCGACAATCAAAGTGCCATCAAGATTTCCAAAGATCCAGTTCTACATCAGTGCAACAAACATATTGAGCTACACATGCACTTCATCATAAATCTTGTTCATGATCGTGTTATTGAATTGCACTCTATTTCCCTATAGATGATCAAGTTGTAGATATCTTCACCAAGTCTCTTACAGAAGCAAAGTTTTCTAAACTTTGATCTATGTTAGGAGTTCAGGAATGTGTCCTTAAGGGGGGATAGGCTATAATTCCTCCTTCCTTCTCTTAATAGTGTCACTTTTGTAAATCCTTCAATCCTATCCCAAGTTGTTCTTAAGGGGGGATGTTAGTATATTTAGACACTCAGGAGCTAGTTAAGATCAACTTATGTAATATATCCATTAGGTAAAGTGTGTTTCTTTAGTATGCATTTGTAAATATTCTAATCTGATGGTCACGATATGCTCTAGACATAAAGTGATCCGATGGTTCAACTTCTCTTAGATCATACCTACCATTGATCCGTGGCTTAACACTCGATTGGTCCATGATCTCTATTTAAAGAGCATGGAGGGTCCTTGGCTAGTTTATCGATTATGAGAAGCTCATATAAATTTCTTTCTTTTGGATAATAAATTGCTCCAAGTAGCTATTTGGCTGGGGCCATGGACTGTTTCCCTCTAGAGGGTTTTAACCATGTGACAAACATCGGTGTATTGATTTGTCATTCATTTGTGTGAAGTGGTTGCTCTAGGTGTTCAGTCTTTTGGTAGTACCCTGTGTGACCAAAAAGATAATCCATGGTGGGGCTTTAGCCTTTAGCTCCACACCACGATTAATTACAATATATACATCATATACATTTAATGAAAATGGGGTCAAAACCGAGGTTTTACAATGCATAACACACCATGTGGAACAAAGACAACCTCCAGCTTCTCCTCAAGGATTTTCAAAAAAAGACATTGAAGGACCGTGTTGCTAAAATGAGGTAGCAATTTTGTATATAAAAAATTGGAGGTTCCATTAATGCAACATGAAAATCAAGCCACCCCATAAGAAAAACCAACCATGATGAAAACCTTCGTAAGGTTTTTACATCATCCATAAAAACATTTTTATCATCATTCAATCCCTCTTTCTATGGTTTTGGATGTAGAATTCTAGCCAAAATGGATGTAGAAGTTGAGGAAAGTATATCATTGTGGAATAATTCATGAGGTTTTTAGCTGGAATTCCTCGAATACATGAGGATTTCGTTCAATTTTTTTTACAAAAGATTTGATTTCCTTGACAACAATGTAGGCATTGTAGTAGATTCCCTTCCAACAAGTTCACTTAAAAGTTCTAATTAAAGAAGGGTTTAAAACAATAAATGATCACTACAAACACTTTAACAAAATAATTGATCAACAACCCAACATCTATTTGATTAAATGGAAAGAAGAAATTTATGTATTTAATTTGTGATATGGTTTTAAGATATTCACAAAGTCCTTTTTCAATAAACCATCACTTTGGAGGGAGAGAGCTGAAAGGATATTGAGATTGTGAAGGTAAAAATACCAAAAAAGGAGTGCATCATTCATGATCAATGGATGTCAACATTGTTAAGAAAGAAGTCAGAAAGTAGTATTAGCTTAGTGAATTATTTAACACTTAAAAGGAATGGACCCTATCCCTAGCAATTCACCTTCATGAAGCGGTCATAAGGGGAGTCAATAATGGAGAATACTTGAATCATCATTTCTTCAAAAGGGCCATTTATAACAAATTCTCTAGCATCTCCACGAAGACCCTTCATCATGAAAATATTAGAATATACTTTGGTGTTACATATGTACCTACTAAATCATGATGAGGGCATAACTAATTGCTAGACTCATGTCTTTATGAGAGAAAGAATTTTGAGGTTGGAGGTCTTGTTCTTATGTATGATAGTGCATTTTTCAAGCATCCAGGAAAGTTGAAAATACATTGGGTGCGACCATACGTTGTTAAGGAAATCACTGATGGAGGAGCAGTGAAGTTAGAGAAATTAGATGGTACATAGGTCAGAGGGATCATCAATGGGATCTGATTGAAGTCTTATTTTGATAACTGTGACTAGGTAGCAAGAATAAAATGGGGGGAGAAAGAGTGTTATATCAACTTGGCATTTGCCCAAGAATATAAATTTTTAGTGAAGGAAATTGGCTTGTCGGAGGATAGAAACCCCGTGGGAAGGGAAAAGTAAGTCGCAAAGAGTGCAAAAAGAAGTGTAAGAGAATGAAAAGAAAGTCGCAAGAATCGTGACAAGAAGCTGATGGAGCTTGGAAAGAGAAGTGAATTTATTAGATGAAAGAAAATCGACATGAAATGTTGTGACATTGGCACAATAATTAAGAAATTTGCTGACAAAATAGCTGTCACTGTCATTATTTTGGAAATCTCGATAGAATCGGGTGTCATACTTTGTGATCACACCTACCATAAATGACAATAATCTCCTTCAATGATGCCAGCTAATTAACGGTGTGCTGAAAATATTCCTTAAATGATCGAAATTTTTGACCCATGAGGTTGAAAGGACATATTCATTTCTAAGTAAATACCTGCTTGTGTGAAGGAAAACTGTCGAAAAGATGTTGTTTCATATTATACTTTGTGCCCACACTCAGAGTCATTATGCCTAGAGAAGAGAATAATGATTATCTTCTGCAACTTAAAGATTCAAAGCCAATTTATGGTCATTACAATATCAAGTGTTAGTCCCACTATAGAACCTGAAGTTGGACCTGCATCACCGACCCCTTTTATGGAAGATACTGTGGGGTACATCCATAAAGGTGGGTTACAATTTTTGTCAAAGCTATTTCAGAAAAATGCAAAAAACGTACCCTTGATTGAGGTCTTCATACCTTGATCGAGGGTTTAACAAGAACTAGATCGAGGTTTTGTGTAACCCTTGATCGAGCTATTGGTAAAGTCTCGATCAAGGTATTGATACCTCGATCGAGGGTTTACCAATAGATTGATCGAGGGTTAAACAAACAGTCAATCAAGGTCCCAACCTGGACCGAGCTATCGGCCTCGATTGATCTTAGTACCTTGATTGAGGTTCCTATTTACAAAAAAATATAAAAAGGGCCGTGGGCAGCCACGGCCATTTGCCCCATTTATGCACAAAAATCCCTCGATCGAGCAAGTACCTCGACCGAGCATTTGCGTCTCGTTCACCTCAACCAAGTAGTTGCACCACCGAATACATCGACCGAGCTACCACAAAATCCATGCCACCTTTCACCACGATGTCGGAGCAGAGATGTAACCCCCAAACCTTGTTATTTGAAATTTAAATGGAATTTTAGGTTTTTTTTTAAGTTTTAAAATGTTAGGTTAAAATTGAAAAAAGTCATTGTTATATATGTTTTTAGGTTTGTTTTTTGTGTCTAGTATGTTTGCAATGTGTGCTGGCAAGCATAAATGTTTCCGGTAGCATTTAAAATATGTTTAAAATTGAAATTTGTTTTTTATTTAATTTTTTTTTTTATATATATTTTGTCAAATGGTAGCATTTAAGCTGCTGGTTTAATTTTTAAATGTGTGCCCGGCAAGCAGAAATGCTGCCCAAATTTTTTCAATCTTCCGAGAAAACATGGAGGATTGAAAAAAATTCAGATTTGTTAAATTTAAAATTTAAATTTATAGTTTGTATAAATATTTCTATCAATCAGTAGTCATTTATGCTACCGGTTTAATTTTGAAATGTGTGTCGAGCAAGCATAAATGCTGCCCAATTTTTTTCAATTCTGTAAGAATACATGGAGGATTG